>JBAMHX010000021.1:6848303-6861252 GCA_037177515.1 Pseudomugil tenellus
GTCGCGGGGGGGCTGGAGCCAATCCCAGCTACACAGGGCGAGAGGCAGGGTACACCCTGGACAGGTCGCCAGCCTATATATATATTTATTTTAATAATATTTATTAAATAAAAATGTTCTAAAGAATTATATATATATATATATATATATATATATATATATATACATACATGTCCCCATCTGAATGTGTATGTTGTGTCATCACTGTGGGCTGTAACTTCCTTTCAGTAAACTAAGCATGCAGGTTTTATTACCTATCCCCCGTAAGCCTGCTCAGCACTTCGTGGCATGGCAATTTAATAGCTGTATCATTTTCAAGGTGAAGGAGAAGATCTATGAAGATGGAACAGCTTCAATCTGGCTGGACATGTGGGCTGTCAGTAGGCAGCATGGCTTTGACGCCCAGCAGCAGTCACAGCCTCTGCTTGGCTTTGCTCCACTTTGGATATGATCTGCAGGGTTTGCTTAGATGCAGAACACATTGATCCAGCCAGGAACTGCTGCAGTAGACTATATCACTAGATAGGTTTATTGCATCAATATCCCTGTCACACATCTTGGAATTGGTTGCACAGCACACGATTGCAACATTATAGATGTGATTTATCTACAGTGACATTTAGTGCATGTCCACTTTCCCATTTCTCACTCAACCTTGTTTTTACTTTGTTCATATCCTCTGTTTCATGGTGTCTATCATCCTCCAGTGTGCTGTTGCCTAGATGCACACTTGATTTGGGAGTAATTAGCAGTGTAGGATTCCCAGTGGCAAGCATGTGTCCGTGTGTATAAAGAAAGGAGGGGAAATGAGAGAGCGAGGGGACCTGAGGGGGGTGAGGGGAATGGCTGCAAAAGAAAAAAAAGCGAGAGAAAGAGCAAGCAGGGAGGAGGGGAAACTAGGGTGTGGACTGGAAATAGAAAGAAATACAGTAGATTAGAAGGGAAATGAAGGCGAAAATAGATAAGTTGTGATTTAAAAAAGCCGAAGAAGATTAGTCTTCTTTCTTTTTATTCTTAGGTGCCTCAGATTTCCTTATGACAGAGAAAAAAATCATCTTAATACAGACTACTTAACAAGCTTTGACATACACAAGAATTCCTGCATGGAATTCCTTATTCATACATTTTTTAGATAGTTTCTTGCATCACTGCATGAAACAGAAATAAACCCAGCTTAGTAATGTTTCTGCAGAGAGTCAGAGGAGAAAACCGAAGTCTGCTGAGGAGACGGACACATGAAGGCAGGAGCTGTTTGTTCAAAGTATCACAACAAGACTGCATTTATTTATTCATAAAAATGCAGACTGTAATCTACTAAACCCAGGAAATAAACTGAACAAATGAAATAATAGATGACTATATATCTTTAAATGAAATAACTAATAAGACAGCTACATACTGGGTGTGATTAGGACACTTACACATTTATTTGTTTGCTAAACTTATAAAATTATGTCACAAAATATAGAATGAAAACAACTAAATCATCCAGCTGCTGACATTAGCATTACTCATTTCAGCAGTAGACGTATGAATGAAAATGTAGTTAAATAAGTTGATTTTGCATTGTTTCTTTTTTTCTTTGTTTCTTTTTTTTGGAATGGATTGGGGGGGGGGGCGGTGTTCAGCTTATCCTTTTGTTTGGAGGAAACCAGCAGGTGGTATCAGGTGTATGACAAATGTAATTATCTGCTGGCTTGATAAATGGCATCCCATCATATTGTGCGCTGGTAATCTGGACCCTGAAAATGAGACCCCCTCAGTCCCTCCCTGATAGCTATATGAGGCTTCTGCAGTAAATTACAGAATCAGTGCATCAACATTTAAACCTAAAAGTCTCTCAACCACAAATCCAATAAGGATGCTTGGATTTAAGATTGAAGACAACAGTTAATGATGATTAGCGATTAAAAACTGACATTAATTTATCCATGATTAAAATTTTTCTTCATGTTCTCAACATTTTGTACAAATTTTTTTAATATTCTGGACTCTTAATGAATGATGGTTTCAGTATCTGTAAATCAAGTTTTCCGTCATACATATAGATGCAGCTGCTAGATTAAATTATAACGACTGAAAATGGAGATAATAAACTGGACATTATTGGCGTATATCTGAACAGGAAGTTCAATCAGTGAACAGACCATTTAATAGTATTGGCAGTGCCACTGGCTCCATTTCCAGACATGTTGTGTCTGCTCGTTCTTTTTTCCACCCAGTTGTGTGGGGACACAGCACCAGGGGCCTTCCATCTTTACAGCTGAAAGTCACTGGTGTCAGACAAGAGAAGACAAAGGAAAATATGCTAACAGACAGCAGATCCACCCAAACAGATTCAATCATAACCCCTACATGCAAATTCTTTTTAGAAACTCTGAATTGGGTTTTTGGTGTGTTGCCATGCACATTGATGTTTCTGTCTGGTTCACTCTGTGCCTTATTAAGCCAGATAGGAAATGTGTGGCGATGCATGTCACATTGACTTGCCTCCTGCTGAGACAGATCCACACTGGGCATTTAGGATTTTTATATCAGTCAATGTAATTGTCAGCATTGAGCAAGCTTCATTGCACAATCCGTCATTTTCAAAGCATTACGTCAAACGCTCAATGATTCTGCTTCCTTTGCTGAGTTCTTTCATGTGCAAGGACTGTTGCATTCCTGTTTTAAACCTTGACAAGCCAGTAAGCAGGGCGGAACCAACAATGAGACAAAAAAACTAAAATGCATCTCTATTACATTAGATGTCACTGATACAACCTGTCTACAGGAGCATGAGTAGGATAAAAACTAGACTTTGGGTATTGATTGTTCTCTCATTTCGCAGAACAGTGATAGCAGTGGTCTCACAGGAGCTCCGGTCATCAATTTGAGGCTGCTGCCTCTTCAGAACCAGTCTCAATGCCCCCTGGGTTTTTCCCTCAGTCAAATGGGGTTTGCATAATGGTCTCAGGGCAGACACATATTTCTATTTAAAATGCAAAACAAATAAATAAATAAAATGAAGGAGGAGTTGCTTTGAATGTGGGAATCATAAAGACAAGACATATTCATTCATCAATTATAATTAAAAAATAAAACAGGGGGAAAAAGGAACCAAGACCTGAAAACATGGTGTATAAGCTGTAAAATTGTTTTCTTTTACTGTAATATTGCAAATTTCGACAACTATCTCTAATATTTTAGCAAACTCCTTGTGATCATTCAGAGTACTGCAGTTTCTGTTATTTTCTACACTGGTTTAATTTCTGTCTTTCTCTGTTATCTGTTTTCACAAATAAGTGTTTTTGTTGTTGTCTTTAGAAATAGTCTCATTCATATTAATTTATTTAACAAATTATGTTTAGCAATTTATCCAACAATGAAACATATTTGCTGTTAAAAAAGGCTCCAAAAGATGTGAAGATGATTAACAAGATGTGTGAAAGAACTGAAAAAGTACCAACTTATTTCTTTTTCAACCCAAAAAGACTTTCTGCAATAAAAGCTCAATATTAAAATCACACTAGAATATTTTTCATCTCCAGACAACTTAATCCATTTAGCAGAGTGCAATAAAAAATTTAGAAGTGATGATAAATGTGTGGAAAATAATGAATTCTGGAGTTGTTATTTACTCTTAACGGTCATATGCAGTGTGAAAAAGTCAGTAGTGAATGCAGTTATCAAATGCAGCGACAGTCCTCTTGAGGGGAGGGGGAGGTGGAGATAATGGTTGTGTGCTCCATGATGAGGATCTCCTGTATGAAATATGTATGGGGGAGTCGGCTGAACAGTCAGAGTCGCATCTCCATAGATGAGGCATTTTCTGACTTCAGTGCTTATGAATTTAAAGATTATTTCCTTGCAACACTCCACCACCTTCGATCACACCAAAGATTGATCTTATTCCAGTGGCAGAATCTTGACTGTTATCAGCTGGATTTTTAGATATTTTTTTATTTACACAATCGGTTTGAAACAGTAGACAGAACAAAGAAATGCCGCCAGCTCGATTCAGTGAAACCTGATGTGTTCATCAAAGATCTCTACCCACACCATCCCCATTGCACATATAGCAGGATCATTGTCATTATCATAATCAATCACTCTTACACCTACAATGACTGATTGTGATCCTGTCACACCCTGCTGTCCTATTAATGAGAAGAAACTGCTACATAATGAAAAGCAACACATTATGTTCTAGTCAGTCAAATTGCCATAATGTCACAAGATTGCTTGTTCTCTTACAAGTAAAATTGATGAGCTAGTTATTGGAAGTAGCCTTTCATTTATTTGGTAAGATTACTCCAGTTAGAAGTCCCCAGAATCCAGAAGTGGAAAAAACTATAGGTTCCTGCTACTCTGCAAGGTTTAAAAGGGCAAAAATATGCTTCAAAGTTTTAGAAACAGACAAAACCAGTACGTGCCTTCCAAAAGAAACATACAAAAAGTAAATCCACAACAAAATAATCTTATAAAAATGATAAGTTGTTTAGATCTAATAAAAAATACTTTAATGCAACGGGAGGAAGGTCAACGGAGGTATCCGGTGAAAGAAAGATGGAGGGAGAATTTAAATCAACACAGGCTTTAATGCCAAGTAATTGGATTCATGAAGGTGTTTTACTTTACTCTCCAGAGATTTCATCCATCATAGTGATAAAAAGCCTTACTGCACTAACACTAACATTTACAAAGTCATACTGCAGCTGTCGCATCAGCCGTGTTTGATGAATTAGTTGATACATTTGTGGAGCAATGCCTGCCACAAAAAGCAGAAGAAAGAAAACCTTCACTGTGTTTACAATCCCTATAGGGCTTTATTATAATCTAGAAATTAAACTGACTGAAATGATTCAATACTATATTTTCCTTTACTTTCATATTTGTGTGTTTGATTTGCATCTTTTTGTAATTGTGAGCTTGAAGATAATATTTCAGATGGAGATGTAAACCAAAATAGTCCTAATCTTCCACTGCCCTTCACTTTTTAATTTCGGTCATACTACATTTTGATCCAAAGTGAAAATAAAGTTCTGCTGCACTGAGTATTTTTTAAGGCAGTTCTACATCTTCAAAAGATATAACTAAATGCAAGTTGATCTGTTTTCTGCAACAAATAACTGTTTCATTAATGATTAATCATCTGATTCTTCTTCTTCATGGTTATAAATTTGTCAAATGTCAAATAAATTTTTCAAATGTTTTTTTTTTTTAAAAAACAACTAATTTCTAATTGATTTTCTGTTTGTTTGCAAGTTTGTTAGTTAATTTTTATCATACATGTTAAATTGACTTTAGAGTTGTTTACAGGTGAGAGCTTAAGATATGGACGATAACTTGAGCAATCATGTGACTTATTAGCATAATTTTTTTAATTCTTTCTTAATTTGTTTCACTTTCCTACTTTGTGTTCAGGACAGAGAATTCTTCACCACAAAAGTAATATACTGGAGACGGTGGTTCTTATCAACCCCTCAGATGAAGCTGTCAGTACCGAGGTAAAATAATCTCTTATTAGTCTGTAACAGACTTTGATCTGGTGTGTCCTTTTTCTTTGAGTCAATGTTTCATCCTCCTGTGGAGTGGGTGCTTCTCAGATCAATTAAGTGATTTAAAATTGACGTGCAGAACGAAAAAGATTATTTCTCAGCTGGATACTGCTGGCTTGGAAAAAAAAGTTAAAGAAAAAATAGAGATCCAAGACACTAGAGAAATGATTTATTGACTGCAAGGACAGCAAACTCAGCCTTTTGCATTCTGTTTTTGCTGTTTTACACCCTCATTTAAAAAAAGGAGTGAGAAGGAGGACAGAAAAATCAGGAGCAAAGACAACATAATTTTTTCCCCCTGTCACTGCTCCTTTTCACTGCCACCCCCTCCCCCGACTGTCTGGAGTTAAACTGTGCATTAATAATATCTCAGAGCACCGCAGACTCGACTGGACCAGTCCCCCAGAACAGCTGATGTTGCTAAAGCAGAATAAAATACCAGCATAGAGGGAAAGGGCAGTGAGAGAAATGGATAAAAGGAAACTTAGCAACAATAAAGCAAATCAGCAAATTAGCTAATGGATATGCGTGACACTGAACTGGTGGGATTTCAGATACAGATAATCATTAAACTGATGCTAAAGTGTTAATTCTGTTATAAAGGATTTCTGGTATTTGAACATCTGCAGTGAATTAATCCTTTTTTTTTACATAAATGCTTTTTTTTAATTCATTTCTTCTAATTTTCTAGGTTCGTTTGATGATCTCAGACACTGCCAGACACAAACTACTGGTCCTCTCAGGACAATGCACCGAAAACACTGGAGAGCTGATTCTTCAGTCTGGATCCTTCTCATTCTTCAATTTCATAGACATATTCACTGATCCAGAGGTTAGTCAACTCGCATATGTTTCTTGTTATGATCAATAGAATTGTCCGAAAAACATATTGCCTGAAAACATGACCTCTTTTCATTTGTTAAAATGATATAGGTGTTGCTATATTAGCTGCTTGACTTTAGATCACTTTACAAACCTATACATTGAAGGTAGCAAATATTAACCAATGTAAGCCAATCACAGATTGCCACAGTACATATTTTCAGGAAAAACATTTAATTGTACTGTGCTGGTAAAAACAATGCAGACCAGCTATGAGAGTTTAAAGGAAAAGTGATGCCCTTTTAAAATATTTCTGATAAAATTTACCCCACCCAAGGCAGTGACTAATTGTTATTTTGCTGAAGAAACTATTACATTACTTTATAAATTCATTTATTTGGTGTGGTGTACAGGCTTAAATGTCTCAAAAAATAATTTTCTATCATCTAACAAAATATGGTGAAGGCAGGTAAAAACACCACTCAATCCTGTGTGCCATAAATTTAGCTGAGAAAGAAAAACAACACTGGACTGGATCCAGACAGAGATAGGGGACAAAGAGGAAGACATTTGATCAGTTTGTCTATAACTTGAACCTTAAAGTTTTACTGACACATTCTACCTCTTAAATTGTATTCATTATTTAACTTTGCTGTTTTAGGATTTAAAATGTACTTAATTTGTCTCTCATGAACAGATTGGTGAATTGCTCAGCACCATTCACCCAGCAAACAAAGCCAACCTCACACTCTCCTGTCCTGAACAGGGAGACTGGAAAAACTCAAACTTGGACAAACATAACCTGCAAGATTTCATTAACATGAAACTTAACACGACTCTCATCCTTCCTGAAATGGAGGGCCTCTCAGAGTTCACAGAGTATCTGTCTGAATCAGTGGAGATACCGTCTCCTTTTGACATGTTAGAGCCACCAGCCTCAGGTGGATTCCTCAAACTCTCCAAACCATGCTGTTACATTTTCCCTGGTGGTCATGGTGACTCTGCTCTCTTTGCTGTAAATGGTTTCAACATGCTTATTAATGGTGGTTCAGACAGGAAGTCGTGTTTCTGGAAGCTGGTGAGACATCTAGATCGGGTAGACTCCATCCTCCTGACTCACATCGGTGATGACAATCTGCCAGGCATCAACAGCATGCTACAGAGGAAGATAGCAGAGCTGGAGGAGGAACAGTCACAGGGTTCGACAGCTAACAGTGACTGGGTGAAGAACATGATTTCTCCAGATATTGGTGTCGCGTTTGTAAACTTTCCAGAAAATCTAGATAACCCTGAACCTAATTACAGAGTGCGCAAAAATGTTGAGGAAGCAGCGTTCACCCAGCAGTTTCTCAACAAGCTCAATTTGAGGATTGAATCTTTGCAAAGGCCTGTAGGTAACAGTATCGAACCAATCACACTTTTTCAGAAAATGGGCGTGGGGAAACTTGAGATGTTCGTGCTTAATCCATCAAAGAACAGCAAGGAGATGCAGCATTTTATGAAGCAGTGGACAGGTAGTGAAAGAGACACCACTTCTATTCTGCTCCCAAATGGAAAAGAATCTGAGTTCCCGCTTTCTTACTTGACATCTATCTCATCACTCATTGTGTGGCACCCTGCAAATCCTTCAGACAAAGTTGTTCGGGTTCTCTTTCCAGGAAATGCCACCCAACATCACATCTTTGAAGGCTTAGAGAAGCTGAAGCACTTGGATTTTTTGAAGCAACCAGTTGTTACTCAAAAGAGTTTGTCATCTAGTGTGCCATCAACACCAACACTAAAGCAAGCAAAGATGAAACACAGAACAGACAGCAAAGAGAGCCTAAAATCCACTCCAAAACCATCGCCAAGCAAAGCGATCAGAAAAGAGTCAAGGGAGGAAACACCAGAAAAGGCAAAGCTAGATTCAGAATCCGCCCAAGAGAAAACTCAAAAGGCTGAGAAAAAAGAGAAGGTCCCACTCAAAAAGGAAAAAGCAAAAACTTCAGAGAGAGAATTAAAGGCAAAGACAGATCAAGCTGCTCAAATTGAAAGCGCAGAAAAGAAGAAGTTTGAACAAAAACCTAAAATGGAAAAGACCATTAAGAAAGAGGCCAAATCATCAGTGGAAAAGAAAAAGGAAGCCAAAAAAGATGTACCTAAAAAAGAGGATACTGCTAAACAAGAAGGTAAGAAAGATGACAAAGTCAAAAAGGATGAGGCAAAGAAAGTTGTGAAAAAGGATCTACGAAGGGACTCACCTATGAAAGAGAAGAAGGAAGAAAAGAGAGAGCAAAAGAAAGACATTAAAAGGCCCTCTAAAGACATAAAGAAAACACCTGCTGCAGCAGAAGAAAAGAATCTTAAACCAAAGTCCCTGAAGAAAGAGGACACTTCCAAAAAAGATGTGGGAATCCCATCAAAGCTTAAAGAAAGAGGAAAGCCCAAGATAACTAAAAAGGAAACAAAGGTGGATAGTAGCAGTTTGTTAGCAGATGCTGCAGCTGTTGTGGATCCAGAAGCAGAAAGATCTCTAATGTCCTCACCAGAAGACCTTACTAAAGACTTTGAGGAGCTCAGAGCAGAAGAGTTGATAGAAGATGATGCAACTGTGCAGCAGAGTGAGACTGAAATCATCCATCATGAGGAAATGATACAGACCAAAGAATCACCTGAGGCTTTAGAATCTGTGGATGAGGGTATAACCACCACAGAGGTAGAAGGAGACAATGGAGAGACACCCGAGGAACAAGTACTTAAAGGGAAACTTAATGGCAGTGTTTCTGAGAAGTTTGAAGATGAGGGTACTGTTATGGAGGAGACATCTGAAGGAGGGGAATATGAAGAGAAAGAGGAGATAGAAGAAGTCTGTGAGCCGCAAAAAGGGGAATTAGATCAAAATAAGCTCTCTCCTTGTACAGATGAATACAGTGCTAAAGTGAAAGAAGAAGATAGCACTGAGGACGATGATGTAAGAAATAAAAATGTGGAAGATGATGAAGTTAGATTGAGAGAAGCAGAAAAACCGAATCTGTCTGTGCCAGCCTCACCTAAAGTGTCCTCACCCATATCTCCAGGTGCATTTGTCCATGATGAAATGCCTCCAAATGGCTTTGAGAGCTTCACAGTTTCTGATGATGAGAACAGAGTTGAACCTCATGAAGATTACACAGTTCCCTCTAGCTATGCTCAGTCCGACATTAAAACCTCTACTGTGCCTACTCACATGGATGAGACGTCTCCTAGGGACATCACAATTGATGAACCCACCACTGACAAGACTGAATCCCCATCAAAGGATTTTGGCGAGTTTGGAAAATCTGTGTCAGAAGAGTTTGATAAAAAGAAGTTCTCTTTGCCACAGGGCATGCCAGGGTCAGATCACTCTGAAAGTGCTGCTACAGAAGGCCAGGACTACAACCACTCTGCTTCAACAATATCCCCCCCTTCATCGCTAGAGGAGGATAAATTTTATAAGGAGTTTCCCTCAGAAGCAAACACTAAAGGGTTTGCAACAACTCAAGAGTCACCTGAGAACTGTCACAAAGACTCGGCCAGACTCAGTTCGATATCCACAACATCACCAATCGTTCGTTCCCCCTCAGTGGAATGTAAGAACACACTTGGTTCTTCATCAGTGTTTGCTGCTCCAGTTGAACTGTCCACAACACTGGCAGACAGCACCAGAGCAGCAGCGGATTCCTCCGCAAGCCCAGATGACAAGACAGTGGATGGAGATAATTCACCCCAGTCTTCAGGCCACACACCTTACTATCAGTCGCCAGTGGATGAGAAAGCAGGAGCTCTTCCAGGTGTGTCTGAAGAAAAGGCACAAGGTCCACTCATTGTGGAGGTCACAAGTGATAAGGAAGATTCCCCCAACATAGTTACCCCTGAGCCAGATCTAGAACGTTCCTCCCCAGTGAAGACCATAATGTCTCCTCCTAAGAGTCCACAACTACCTGAGCCTGAATCTCCAATAACAAAGAATAACTCACTTTTTGATGTTGACCCCAAGAAACCTGATGAAAACACTAATTCAGTCCTGTTCTCACCACCACTGACCAAACAAGACTCTGACACCAATACCGCAACAACTTTTAAGAAAGAGTGTAAAATGTCCATTTCAGAGGGCACCACATCCGACAAATCTGGAACTCCTCTGGAAGAAGTTGTAGCTGAAGACACATTTTCACGACTAGCTTCAGCATCTACAGCCTCTCTGGCCACAAGCTCATTGCCAGAACCAACTACTGATTCTCCTTCCCTTCATGCCGAGGTGGGTTCACCCCATTCAACAGAGGTAGATGACTCTTTGTCGGTCTCCATGGTTCAGACCCCAACCACTTTCCATGAAGCTGAGGAATCTCCAACTAAAGATGATAGTCCAAGACCTATGTCTATTTCCCCAGATATCTCACCTAAGACAAAAAGCAAGGGACAGATACCAGACACAAAATCTCCAGAGCATTCTACTATGTCAATAGAGTTTGGTCAGGAGTCTCCTGACCATTCCTTAGCCCTGGACTTCAGTAGGCAATCTCCGGAGCACCAATCAGTAGGCAGCAACTCACGTGCAACAGAAAATGGCCCAACTGAGGTGGACTACAGCCCCTCTGATGGGACAGAGTTTAAAACATCTGGAGAAACCAAGTCTGTGACAGAGAACGCCTTGCTTTTTGAAGAGATTGATTCAGCCCGTGCCACATCAGCAACGCCTTCCGATGCCTCCCAGTCTACTCCTTCTGTCACAACCCCATGTCAGATAGCAGAACTGCAGCATGCTGTGGTGCAGCAAACAGATAAGTCTCCAGTCACCCCAAAGGCATCCTCTCTAACTTTTTCTCCCCATTCTAATGACCCATCTCCAGTATTAGGAGCTTCCCCGGTTAAGGACAGCACCAGCCCAGCTTCACCATCGGTAGAAAGTGTAGCTAAGTGTACTTATGATGAGTCACCATCACCCCCAAAAGCCTTTTCTTCTTCATTTAATCTTTCTAAAGGAGAGACACTTTCCCCAGTAAAGGAGACCAATCCTTTTAAATATGAGCATTCTGCATTTGAGAAAAAATCTCCTGTTAGTCCCAAAGTTCCTTCACCAGCTAGTCTACCTCTATCCTCTGATCCGTACAACTGCAACTCTGCCTGTGGCTCCAGGGACCCAGACTCCACTAACAAGAGCCCTTGTGCTCTATCCAAGACAGATGTTGACCTCTGCTTAGTCACATCATGTGAGTACCGTCATCCAAAGACTGAATTGTCCCCATCTTTCATCAACCCTAGCCCCCTAGAATATTTCATCAGTGAAGAAAGTGCTTTGAATGAGGATAAACCTCTTGCCAAGTCAGGAGGAGGGCCCCCACCCCCAGGAGGCAAGCTTTGTGCCAAACAATGTGAAGAGACCCCGCCCACATCCATTAGTGAATCTGCCCCAACGCAGACTGACTCAGATGTACCACCAGGTACAGAGGAGTGCCCCTCCATCACAGCTGATGCAAACATTGACTCTGAAGACGACTCGGAGACTCTACCTACCGACAAAACTTTGACCTACAGGCATGTTGATCCTCCTCCAGTGCCACTGAGGGACTTTGCTCCTTCCCCAGGCCACCATGATGTCTGCATGGTGGACCCAGAGGCTCTGAAGGCTGAAGAAAATCTTCACAATGCCAATACTAATGTTGGAGAGAAGCCCATTAAAAAAAAGCTCTCCAAAAAGTCCTCATCACCAGCAAGGAAGAGTGGTCTGTCAAAAGTGAAGGACTTAAAGACTGCTTCTCCAAAGAAAGGTGTCGGAGAAGGAAAAGATGCCAAAAATGCAACTAATACCTCTGCATCCAGAGGTGCAAAAAGCACTGTAGGTGAGTACAGTTTGGACAATGTTGTCATTCATGTCAATATCATTTATCATTTATTTATGAAATGTTACATCAGAGAAATGTCTCATTTTACAGGTTCAGGTGCTGGAAAGACCTCATCATTGCCCAGTTGTCCTCCTATGTATATGGATTTGGTTTACATCCCCAATCACTGTAGTGCCAAAAATGTGGATGCTGAATTCTTTAAGCGTGTGCGGTCCTCATACTATGTTGTCAGTGGCAATGATCAGATAGCTCAGGAACCCAGTCGGGCTGTGCTTGATGCTTTGCTGGAAGGAAAGGCTGAGTGGGGAAACAACATGCAAGTAAGTTGCAAGTTTAAGTACTAATTTAAGCAGTAATTTATGCTTCAGTTTCATGTTTCAAATCTTCTTCAGTTCAATAAGATGCTTGTCTTTTTCTAAGTTATTTTCCTTGATCTCATTGGAAAAAGAATCATGTGGTTAATGAAAGATTGGATGGAAATTTATATGTTTTTAGAAAAAAGATGGCAATTTAAAAAGGAAGGACTTTTTTAAATTAAATACAGATGTTTGTCTTTTTCAGGATAGAGATATGTCACATTCGAAGTCACAGTACATTAATTTCTTCATAACCACTGAGTCTCCAGTGATCCACTTTATCACCATCAAGTGGTAATGACAAGGTTAAGCAACATACACTCACCGGCCACTTTATTAGGTACACCTGCCCAACTGCTCATTAACACTTAATTTCCAATCAGCCAAT
>JBAMHX010000021.1:6867893-6878773 GCA_037177515.1 Pseudomugil tenellus
TATATATTGAATTTGCACAACAAATCTTTTATGACATGAATAGAAGCTAAATTTCTTGAGAGAATATTAATACATTAATAGTTAGTATTATATTAAGTTCCTTCCTTTTAGTGTCCTGACAAACACCTGAAGCATTCTGACTTGCAGAAAACAACACGAGGGTCACAACACATCAAAGTAACAGGATTTGTCTTCACAAGTCAGAAGCCTTTTGTTTTAAAGTGTGTATGTGGGAGGGAGCACAGCTCTTCATATTGCTCAATGAGAGAGCTCTGACCTCACAAGTCAGGCCATCAGAGCTATTTTAGCAAATATACATCATATCTGTAACTGAGCCACTTTTTCATTTTTTTCCTATGATGTTGAATTATTTAACAGCAATGCAAATGAGAGAGTATCCCTGTCATTTCTCTAAATCCAACAAGCAGCCCAGAAGGAATTTATGTTTCAGAAGGGAATCATTGAGTGGCTGAGTTGTGCTACGTGTACATCGTAGGTCTTCGATAGTAAACTACCGTTTACTTGTCTCTGAAGAGTGGTGGCTTTAAAAGTGTGGCACAACCAGTAAAAGTACCAGCTGCTTTGATTCTGCTCTATAACTCTTTCAGTGGGGACATTTATTAGTGTTGACGGGACACCCGAGGCACTTTCCAAAACCAAAGGGAAGTGCACACAAGGACAAATCAAAGAAGATGTATGAGCGACGATCTGTCAGCAGAACCTGGCTGCTTGTCAGAGGAAATTAGACACTGTGAGTTAAAATAGAAGACCTACAAACACCATTGTGTTTTTTCTGTTCATTTTTAGACACCTGCCACGCCAAACTCAGCATGTTGCTGCAAACTTGCTCTATCCAGAGTGTAGTGAGAGTGAGATGGAGAATTCTGCAAAGATTCACACACCTTGCAGGATGCCATAAATTATCCAAGGCACTGTGTCTGATTGGCTATACAGGCAATCTCAGCAGGATGGGCTGAGGTTGTGTTGCTAAGGCAACAGTGGGGAAGCTCCCTGTCCCTGCTCTGTTTTTCGTTGTGCATTATTGTTTATCAAATCTAAGAAGCACTTTAATAACCAGAACATACTGTTTGAAAAGCTTCCATATCTTTTATGAAAACAAGATGCAAGCAAACAGGCTAGGGACTATTTTAGCTGAGTCTGATTTTAAAAGTGTGGCCCAAATATTTCCTTTACAGAGAAAAATGCATCAGAATTCATTTTAAGGGTGCAGAGCTTCAGTTATGTAATCCTGTGGAGGTCAATGGGTACACTAACATGAAGTGGCAGGCTATGGTGTTTAGTACAGCCGTCTGGTGGATGGATGTGCCAGAGTGATAGACCTGTTTGTAATCTACATTGCTTTTCCCTTATTCACCGTAACACTGACTTTCTTAGCATTTTTGGGTACATTTTATTAGTTATTTAGAGGTTTCCTAAAATTATGCTGCAACTGAATTAACTGTAAAATGTATTTTTGTGAAAGGTTCAGGCGGTGATATGGCCTAGAAGCACTATATATATATAGATTATTAAAGCTGCATTTTGAAGCTGCATCAAAAACATTACATAAAAATCACAATATTATACTTTAATTGCTTTTTTTGTTTGCTTAATTGTCTTTTGATTTGTTTGATCATTTTAAAGTAAACCATAGAGCATGGTGTCTGCAACACACTTGAATCAAAGGCTCATTACCTGCCCTCTACAGAGCGGGATGACAAGCAGAAGCTATTGGATTTATGTGTGTTAGAGAAGGGATGATCTCAAGGACAAGATTTGGGCACCTCTGTTAGTACCACTAAAAAGCACCTAAAGGCACAAAGATTTTAGTGCCTAATATAACTTTTCATTCCAAGTCAAGTTGCTCAGGTAGTATGTTTCTCACATATGCATTTGGATGAAAAATAGTAATAATAGTAATAGTTTTGATTTGAAATCTCAATTTGGTAATGCTGAAGTACCTATAAAATCTGACCCTGGAGTTGTTTCAGACTTGAAGAAACATTTTTACTGGGGAATAGTAATGTTTTTTATTCAATAGTTCTTACTATTTTATTTTATTTGACTTCATTTTATGTTTTAGATTAAGGTGGAAAGCTTACTTTTTTAACTTTTTTTCAGCAGTCTACTAAGTCTTTGTCAGCAGTATATGCAATAATAACAATAACTAGGCCTATTATTATTATTATTATTATTATTATTATTATTATTATTATTATTATTCACATTGTGTTGTATATACATTTAGAATTGGGCTACTCAATTCAATGAGAGCCGAATCCAGCAGCTTTTTTATGAATATATGCTCTTTTTCTACCTGGCTCAGACTGCGAGATTCATTAAATTTGATTCAGTTTTGTTGAAGCAGGAATATTTCGACAACTTTCTAGGTTGCGGCCCTCGTAGGATCGAACTGAGTAGTCCCACAGATTGTTTATAAAGCTGAGTAGCCGTGGGTATTCTCATTGACTGTTTATAAAACATGGTATTCTGCATCAGACTTGAGCATTGACTGTATATATACTTAAGTTTACCACACATTTTCCCCAGTACAACAGCGACATCTGCAGGTTATTTGATAAAATGTATGAAATTACGGTTAGGGGAAGGCGGGATACACTGTTTAAACGTTTACATTTCCTACATATAGTTCATGGCACTTGATATGTTAATATAAATACAAAAATGATAAAATATATTTTAAAAAATAAATCACGAAAAATAGTTTCTTCTGTGAATTTCATGTACAGCGCCATGTTGGAAGATACCAACTACAAACTGCTAATGAACGTAAAAAAGACAATTGTCATTGGACTGTAACCCAACTAATTTAAAATATTTATTTTTATTAAATCGATTCTGTAACTAGTATTAGTTTTCTAAGTTGAATATCTTAGGTCTATACTAAGCGTAAAAACACATCCTATATTTTCATCACCATGGTACGGTCAGTGGGCGACATGGCGCTGCTGAGGAGGTTGGCTAATAAATGTTGTCGGTTGCTGCCATATGAGTCCTCTAAAGGTTTATTGTGTGGTGTATTGCAGTCAGGTTGGATTGAAGGTTGCGTTGGAGGTAAAAGAAACAATGCCATACAACAAGTTTACTTTGTGATACAAAAATAGCTGTAAAAATGATCTGCTGCACCTACATACTGAAGCTAGCTCCTTCTAAGTCAACCACAAAACAATCCTCGTGAACTAAAGTTGATTGCTGCTGTTTGCATGTCTATGTGTACGTTAAAGTGTTGCTTGCTCCTTTGCTAAAAATGTTCTTAAACATTAATTTAAATATTTGGAAGTGTCATTATATACGTTACTGTCATCGCTATTAAATGTAACAAAGTTAGTAAAGTAAGTTAGTGCAGGTAAAAAAAAACCCATTTACACCGTTTTTATTCAGTATTACTATTTACTACTTTATTTAAATGGGAAATCAAATTAAACAGGACAAATATAAATGGGCAAACATTACTTCCTCATTTATCTTTGTTTATATTAGATTATTAGGATAATAACAAAATGTTATGAGTAGTGTAGGTCTAATTTTTATCATTTCATGTTTTTCTCTTCAGCTAAGAGGCATTTATTGTCAGAAGATGTGATCAAATTGCAAGACTTCCAGCAAAGAAAGCTGGCAGTTTCTCACCTTGTTACAGGATCAGAAGGTAAAAGGGATTTTGTCATTTGCAACATTTGTAAATTTTGGGGGGAAAAGGGAAGCTAAATAAAAAATATGCCCTACTTTTTTATTTTCACATCTACAGGAAATTATATCCAGTTGTTCAAACAGAAGATGCAACGAGACGAGTTGATTCTACGAGAGGAGCTGAAGCTTCTCCTTCATCTCTGCCAGTCTGCAGATGACATGTTAATAGCAAGAGACGCTGTCTATAGGTATGCCACATGTAAAAATAGCAGTTCTCACATGTCTGTTCGTCCCACTCTTAAATTCCTTTTATTTTTCACAGAGAATAAATTTACCAAATACTTCAAGTGTAAATATTATATATCTTGATTTACTCCTAAAAGGTATCACAAAGAGAACCACAACATATTATATGGAGACTTTAAGTTTGGCCCTCTCTTCATGAGACTGTGCTATGAGCTTGGTCTGGAGGAAATGGCTGCTGCAACAATAACAGATAAGGTAAAAATTGTCAACATTGTCAAGCACTGTCATCACATAGAAAAAATACTTTCATGATGGGTTACACCAATAATGTTCCTCTCACTTTCTCTCTGTTTTACAGAATATGAAAGGGTTTTTCATTGACTCGACCTCCTATAACATCGCTATTGACATGTTATTCATTAAAGGCTCATATGAAAGTAAGTGACGGCTTAAGACATTTTCTTTCGCCAGTTATTTTCGTGTTTATATGATATTCTAAACTTTGATTATTACAGGTGCTATGGAAGTACTAAGAGTCATGAGGAACCAAAATGTACCATTCAACAAAGACACAGTAACACTGGCAATAGCTACTTGCTATAAACTGGTAATGTTAAAAATGTTTTATCCACAGACTGATTTAATATAACATTGCATTATTAAGGTTTGAGTTGGGAGTTTATGCGCTTTGGCTTGTGCTGTGTATCGTTTCTATTGAGCAGAACACTGCCGAGTCCTACAGGATCTGCTCTGCTATGATGGAAGAGCAACAATCCAGAGGCTACTTCATCCCCAGGCATGCATACTGCTTCGCTGTAGCATTAGCACTTCGACGAGTAAGCTGTATCTTTTTTCTTTTCTTTTTGTTTAAACTCCCAACATACATCCACAAATATATAAATAATGTTAAAATATATGTTTTCTTTCTTTCAGAATGATCTGGAAAGGGCAAAATCTTTGTATTCACAAATTATGAGCACTGACAGCAAATTGTGTCAAAATTTTAAGGTAAATGTGGGATATGTAATTTGTTTTATTCATTATTTATTCCTGCTACTGTAGTTCAGTTATATATTTTTTCTTTTTCTGTGTTTTTAGGTTGTAATTTTAGCAATGTCAGGAGATGTTGCAGATGCCATTTCCATCCTTTCAGCAGCCATTTTGCCCAAAAGCCCATATTTTGTGAAAAAGCCTGAATTTTCACAGGAAGTGGTAGGTGAAACAGACATAAGATGAAATATAATAGATTAGTTTCAATTAGTTTTCTAAGTATGTTGTAATTACAATTTTAAACACATTGCATGCTGTTAACTTCCCCAAATCTGTGTCTGCATATTTATTCTATTCTCCAAACTATAGAGAACTCATAATGTTGTAAGAAATAATGATGAAAATAATAATCCTTATTCTTGGGATGAACTATCATTAATTTTAAAACAAGTTTGGAAGACTAACTTGGAGAAATGGGTTGACCCTGTGACATCTGACTTGTTTCAGGTGGATTTGCTCTGTTTACGGAGTCAGGGGCGACCATACCAGATGAAAGTGGAACAAATAGTGACTCAGCTCGAACAATCCGGTCAGGTGACCTCGCAGACCCTTGATGACATGCTGTGCCGTGCACCGACAGGAAAGAGGAAGCTGATGCAGATGGAGGACAGGAGGATCAGCCGAAGGACCCTAAAGCCTCTACAGTCCACTCTTTTGTCAGAGTGACGTACTAAGAGCTCAGTTATAACAGATCTAGACACAATTGATGGACTGATACAGTTTCAGGAATGTTGTATGTCAAAAATACAAGCTGTTACATGTATATGCTAACTAAAAGTATTGCTCTTACAGATGCAACAATGTGAGGAGGAAAATATAGCTGAAGTTGGTGTATTTCTCTACTCCAATGTCAACATTTAGAGAACTTTTATTTGTAGAACAATTCGTCAACTGTAAGCTTTTATATAACCCTCCTCAGTCATAATTATTTTCTTTTGATGAATTGTACACTCGGTAGCTCCAGGAAGGAACCTCTCCATAAAGACAATCTGTTGCCTCCATTTCCATCATATACTCAAGGGACCTGGGTATTTAATGGATATGCTCTCAAGGATTTCATCCCCAGTGATTTGTAAGGATTATGGGGTTTTTTAGGTGGGAATGAATGATTCAGAGTGAATCAGATATTTATTAATAAAATATATTTAAAAGTTAATATCCTTTTGATCCACACAACTCAGACATATTTGTTTAATAATCCAAATTAATTAAACTTATGCATTTTGTTTTCACAAAAAATAAAATGACATGCCAGCTAATTTTATCACTTAAATATTAGATAACTTGCCTATTTGGCTATATGAGTAAGTGCCATTGTATTATTGTGCATAAGGAAATAGGAATATTTTTAAGTATATCATTACAATAAGCACCACATTTCGGAGTACTCTCACTGCATGTAAAAAAAAAAAAAGATTAAATCCGTCCCATAATGCACCGCTGACATTAGCAGAAAAGCGGCGTAGCAGCTCCTTTAACTCTAAAAAATGCGCTTATAGTTGAACGTTGGTTGAGAAAAGGTCTTTTTAAGTAGAGTCTTTATTCATTTATGGAAAAATAAATGGTTAAAAGTTGTAGATACATGCGTCGGTGATTGCTATCAACGCCTGGTGGCTGCTGTTGGTGGTGCTTTTTAGCGTCAGCTAGCCAGTTAGCTGTTACTGACTGACGGGGTAAGCCGTGTCGAAAGCTGCCTTTAACAGCTGGCCCCATCATAATCAACCAAAGCAAAGACCTGTAAATATATTTTTTAAAGTCATATAGTTCAAATTACCCTTTATAGACTGAGCGCAGCTGCAGTGGCACGGGAAGCTAGTTAGCAGTTAGTTTGTCACTAGAAAACTTAACGTATTGGATGGTCTTAGGCTGCTTTCTGTGTGAACTGGCTGTGTAGCTTTAGCAGACATAGCTAGAAAACACAATGAGCACCGAAGAGGCTGCAGCGCCCACCAAAACCACTCCAGAGGACGATGGCATGACCTGGTGGTATAGATGGCTCTGCAAAATAGCTGGTGTTCTGGGAGGAATATGTAAGTAGTTTGAAAAGTTCATACATTATACATTCATACACGCCAAATCCCACCATCGCAGTTTGTAGTATGTTTGTCTTTTTCTCAATGGCAGGTACATTTATTGATATACTATTATGAGACACAGTACAGAAAAAGATAATGGATTTGTTTTCTGTTTGTTTGCTTGTTTGTGTGTAAATGTGTACAATCTGCATTTACTTGCTCTGCTACTAACAAAAGCCTTGTCACTGCTCATTGTCCTGCCACTGCAGCAGCCTCTGGTGGGTACCGCCTGGTTTCATGACATGCTTAGCCTATTTCCAAACTGGTTGTTGTTCCTAAGTTTACAGATACGAACACCAACATTCAGATGTGTGTGTTTTAATATTTCCCCGAGGAGTTTGGTAAGAGACAGGGGTGATTTTTAATTGCTGACTTTGCAGTTTTATGGCAGCATTGCAGCTCTTCAGCCTGTTCGGAGACACCAGAGTCCCTGTATCACATTAACCACTGCATATTCAGTGGGTCCTCTATTATTGAGAAGTCTGGGTGGTGTAAAGGGCCAGGATACACTGCAAGGTTTTTCCAGTGTTTGTCTGGTCCACCAGTTCACATGGTGCCTATATTTCCACTCTGGAGGCTTTTAAGACATGATGTTAAGTCACAAAATACAAAATATCATGATTGGTGCCAGTGATGAACTTGAGATTAAGAAAAATCATATAAAAGTGTTAAAATATGCTATAAATAGCAAAAACTGGGTGTTATGCAATCAAGCGTTACATGCATTTAAGTTCAGTGAGATATATATTACAGTAAATGATAAGTATAAGGACTCATACAGGAAAAAATGACTTAGTTAACATTATGCTATTCATAAAAAACATAATAAACATTATGCATTACATTAATACAATATCTGTAGTTTAAAACTTAAAAATAAACTCAAAAATGACAAACGGTATTGTAAACTCATTTAATATGGTACGTTTTGAACCGTTTTGTGCTCAGAGTAAATTCATTGCTCACTAAACAATGTATGTATTTATAAGAGCTTGATATTATATTGAAATGTGTGAGATGGATCTTTCTTTACATGTCATAGTAGCATTAAACACACTCAAGTAAGGGCTCGTGTTTTAGTGCAATAACAGATTCCTTGATATTTATCTTTTGTTCTGCAGCCTGTGCAGTCTCAGGAGTGTGGAACTGTGTCACCGTGAACCCTTTAAACATCGCTGCTGGAGTTTGGATGGTGTAAGTCCTTCTTATCGTTAATTTAGAATAAGAACATTTACATATTCAAATTATACTAGTCCAATAGTTTTAATTTCTTTTAAATTAGAGGATCTATAAATATAACGAACATTCATTCGTAGCACAATGAAGGCAAATAATGGAGTAGGTTTTTGTGCTACAGTTGGGCTAAGGTATCCTGTTTGTGTGAGCTATACTTGCAAACAACTGTGTTGCCACACCTGCTGCTCAAATGTTCAAGGAGTGGGAAAAGTTGAACAAGAACATGTGACAAACGCCCCCAAGATTTGTTTGGATTTTAAAATAGCAACCTTAAAGGGTTCAGTTCTGGCTGATTTGTCAATACTGACAGGAGCTACAAATATAGCATAATGCTACAGATCAGCTGATTCTGTTGGCAGTGTGATGAAATTTGATAAAATTCCTCTTTACATAATTTATTGGCGTCTTGTAACTCTTATGTGAAATAATTTATTCTATCTCATGGTACGTAATTAAATATTTTCTGCCAATGTTCCTAGACGAGCTTCAAAGTTCACATGTCGAAATATCCACCCCATCTTCTGTCAGGCACATACATTCATTATTGTAGCACTCATGTCAGCAAACCTGCTCCATATAGACGTTTTCTGGGACAGCATAATGGTTGTCTATTGCTTAGGTGGTTTATTTAGATTCTTGTCTTTGAGGTGGACGTGTTCAGAATGATTCACTGCTCTGCTGGCTTTGTCTCCCCCATCCTCCCACCTCAAGGTTGAATGCCTTCGTGCTGTTCCTTTGTGAGGTGCCATTCTGCTGCCAGTTCATAGAGTTTGCTAATGCAGTCGCAGCCCGTGCAGACAAACTCAAACCCTGGCAGAAAGCCTTCTTCTACTGTGGGTGAGGACAACTATGTATACTACATGCTTATTATTGAGGAAGGCTGTGCTTCAGTTTAAAAAAAAAAAGAGAAAAGAATTGTTGTTAATTTATGCAACATGTGGTAAATAATAATCTTCTCTTGTTTGATATCTTGGCTGTATTTTTCCAGGATGGCACTGTTTCCTGTGTTTCTGAGTTTCTCCATTACGACGTTGTTTGGGAATGCCATCGCCTTTGCCACAGGAGTTCTGTATGGTCTTGCATCCTTGGGCAAAAAGTAAGCTGTTCCATATGAGCTATTCTCATGTCATATACAATACCAGCAATGTAGTTACTCATGTTTCTGAATATTTCAATGGCATTAAACAGGCTCTCACATTAAATGCAGTGTGCCGCGTTAACAATCAGTTAACACAGTTTTTATTTAATGCCTAACAACTCTAATGAGCCTTCGCATCCATGCATATTGTCTTTGGATGAGGAGAGGTGTGTGGTAACCTTGCTGCTGGTGCTTCCTCGTCTCCTGACATACCTGCTTGTTCTTTCTTTGTATCCACCTCTCGCTCTACATAACCTTCCTTTTACTACCACCCTCCCTCTGCATCCTGTTTTTTCTTTTCCCCCCTCTCAGGGGAGATGCCGTGACTTACGCCAGACTGCAGCATCAGAAACAGGGAGACGAAGAGAGAATGACAGGAACAGCAAATGGAGCGCCAGAGTGAAGCATCTGCCTTGTCGCCCTCCTCATCGTCCTGTTTTCCTCAGTTCGTACACGTGGATTTTTTTCGCCCTTACATCCCACATCCCCCTCTGTTCTCTTTCCCAACACTACATAAGAGTTGTAATGTTTATTTGTGTGCTTTATCAGGTGCAATGTCGTAGTTCTTATCTAACCGTGTCCAAGCAGCCTGATGTTGGATTCAGTATTTATTACTAGTATGTAACTTGGATTTATCACTATAAGTTGAAACCCTCAATATAGGTTTTAATGTTTTAAGTCGTTTCTTTCGTTATATTTGTTTCTCTTTGTTACTTGTGTCAGGTTAAAAAAACCCTTTTTATACTCTTAATTTTATATCTTTGCTGTCCCAAAAGCCTTTTAGGAAATTTGAGATGAATTGATTGTGATTGTAAAATGTACATAATTGACCTCAGGTTATTTACTCAGACATGGGCGGCACAAGTCTGAGGTGTGTGGCAGAGGAAGATTAGTGCATGAAGATGAACCAGATGATGCACAAATATGCTGCCATGCATTTTGTGTTTCATCTTACCTTTGTCAGGATTCCCCACTTATCTTTATTTGAATGGATCCAGCAGCAGTGGTAGGAATAAAGCTTTTATACAGCGAGGGTGAAAAATCCCAAGTATACACTGTCAGCAGGAGGATGTAATTACTCATCACTACCCACTTATGATAGTATTCCACTGTGAATAGTTGGAAGTGTCTCAACACAACATACGTTTAGATAACACAGGGTTGCCCCTACAGAGTTTTACAGTTGAAAAAGACACACTTGGACTTTTTTGGAAAAAAAAGGTTCCTAAAAGGTCCTGCGGTTATTATCAGCCAGTATAAGAGTGGAAAGCTCCAATAGCTAATATGTATTTGGAGGGTTTAAATGTTTGAGTTTTGCATAGCCAGGCCACACATTGCTGCACAGCCTGTATGGTATAGAAGAAATAAAGTGTGGGCGTTTTTTCTACTTCTTTAAACTAATGCAGGATGAACCAGAAGCGCCCATGTAAAAAAAAAAGAAAAAAAAAAAAATCTCTATATCTCTCTCTCTATCTCTCTCCCCCTCT
>JBAMHX010000021.1:6885593-6897144 GCA_037177515.1 Pseudomugil tenellus
TATTATTATTATTATTATTATTATTATTATTATTATTAATAATAATAATAATAATAATAATAATAATAATAATAAAAACATAATATAATAAAATGTCTGGTTCTGAGAGAATTTGGCCCCAATAATTTCAGTGTCCAATGATAGAAAACAGCATTAATTCCCATTCATGTTAAAAACAACAAAGATGTCTGACTTTTAGCTTTAAGTCTACATATTTATGTTGCTAAACTTAATAATCTGCAACTAATATGTTGGACTAACTGTTCAACAGGAAGAAGCAAAGTGGCAGAAAGGGTTAACAATAAGGGAGTATTATGGCTCCAAAGTTCAACCACAAAGCTGCTTTTTGCATTTTATTTGCCTTTCATATTGTCATCATGTTTGTTTCACTATAACACAGTCTTGTTCTAAACTCACACCATAGGCACAAGAAAAAAAATGCTACCAAATAAAGCAGCAAGGGGAAATTGTGTAATCATTTCTATGAAATCACACTGGCTCAGAGCTATAAAAAATGATGAATGGATACAAGGAGAGGACCCATTCACTGAATTTAGATACCAAAGAACAAAACCATCTACCTTCTACAGATTTCACCTCTCAAAACATTTACAGTAATTATAATAACAGGAACATCAAAGGCGTTATGTTCCCAAGGGCCCTTCATGAATACAAATATATGCAAGCCACAAAGAACCTCCCAATAAGTCATGGTTGTGTCATGCATGTCATACATTAAACAGTTTAGTCTGAAATAGAAACACAGGGGTTGCTGCATTGCAACAGTGTGTTTCCAAGACAAGATCAGGAACCAGTGCAGACAGTATTTCATTCAAGGTTGCCCATCCCCACTTTAGGAACTCCCCTTTATTTAATGGCAAGTTCAAGAATAAAAAAGGAGCACAAAGTAAAGCGATCAAGTGATTGCATGCATGGTATCACAATAATTGAAATGATAGAATATTAAATAATTTGCTTTATTTTATGACTTTGTGCTGCAGTATGTGGGGAGTCTTGACGTGCCCAGACCCAACAGTCGGATGGAGATCGTGGCAGCTATGAGGAGGATCAGGGTAAGATAAGCATAAAAATACTTTTTTGAGAAAAAAAACCCAAAACAAATAATCTCTATAATCGCCAATGAAAGCAATAGGAAAGTACTGCTACATCTTAAACCTGTACTGACCGAGCATGGCCTTTGAAGACGTTAGCGTTGACAGAAGCAGTCCTTTGAGGTCCTCCCCCTAGATGGAGGACAGAAACCACCTTTACAGCAACATAGTAATCACACACAATAAAAAGGGTGTGCTGCTGTCAGATGGAATTTGTTTTGAGGGGGCATTGATGCGTGCGTTGGCAACTGAACAACAGATCTTAACGTCTGATGGAGGGCAGCAATGCAGGGAAGAATTTTTCTAAGAAGGAAAAGGCAGAACAAAGGAGGTGGATTATGTGTATTTGCTGATAGTTCTGTGTTTAGGTGTCTTTTAGTAAATTTAGCCTGTAGCTTGCTGCTATTTTACTCACTCAGTTAATCTGTTTATATATTTAGTAGATTAGGTCGTGGACAGCAGCCTCATCAAGACATTATATATTGAATTAATAAGTAAAAAAGTGAAGATGTTTTTTTTTCTTTTTCTTTTACACATTTTCTATGATAATATTAAAGAAATAATTATCCTTTTACCCCCTAAAGCTGTTACAGAGGTGACTCAGATCATCTGGGTGGTTCTGTAATCTAAGTGTGACTCAATAGACCGCAACGTGGATCCGACCTGGCAGAGCTCTTAGCCAAGGCAGAGTGGATTTAAAGGACAGAAATATGCAAGCTTGTCCTTTGAGCTACTAACAAATATGTAATGTGCATCTAAACTTCAAAGTCTTTGTCTTTTGGGTAAATACTGGGTTTCGGCATGTGGATATAACCGGCCTGCAGAGCAAAGGTAAAGCTTGCTGTTTAGATGCTGCCTTTTAATTCCTGCGGTTCCCAAAACTAGCAAATCAGACAGGTTGTAACTGAAACATGAAGACCACACAGAGACCCTGCAGGCTGACACAGAGCATTTAATAGGAGCTGCTAGAGCCAGGCGAGGGAAATCTTTCCAGATTATCACTGAGAAAACATGATTCTGTTTACATCACAGTGATGTGTGTATATCAGAGTTTACTATGCGTGAATGATAACTTTCCTTATGATGAATAGCTTATTGTTTTAAAGCTGCAAATCTGAATGAATTGTGTTGAATTTTTTTTGCTTTTGTGATGAATGTGAAGAAAAACACAACTGTGGATGATAAGATAAGCCAGTCAATAACAATATAACAACCTCTGTTTATTTATTTGTAATGGGTGTTAAAAGCGACGAGATGTTCCCATTTATACACAGGAGATATTTATACACAGGAGTTTGAACTGCCATGTCCTGTTTGCAGCATGAGCTTTTAAGCTCAGTGTCCACCTTTGGAACAAATGACACTCAGATGAGAAAAGCAAATTAACATTAAATTTGAGTCACTTTTTAGAATTTCAGCTGTGCTTTAGCTATGTTGTTATGTTCCACTATGAATCCACTGCTTGTTTGTTTATGCAGCATTACTATTTGTTTTTGTCATTTTTAAAAATGCTAATTGAGCCGACAGAACGTAAGATTTTTTTTATGTGAGTTTCATTCGCGCTGTTGGATTTTGATGTCCTTGAGCTGTCAGGCTTCCTGCTTCACTCGGCTTCTCTGAACGTGTTTGTTGGCTGCAGCTTAATATTTAATAGTCTGATATGAGAGTGGTGTGGATCCTCTCCTGTAAGCGACTCTCAGCAGTCCAGCAGCGAAGCATATTTCCCAGCATCCCATCTGTGTTTTAAGAAAAAAAAGAAAGGAAAGAAACAAAATAATTATCGAGTCCATTAGTATTACAATCGCAAAAACACAAGCTTGAGTCGAGGAACTTTCACGGTTTTTAGTTGAATTTTTTTTTTTTACTTTGGCATTTAGTCTTTAGATGTTTAATCTGTCAGTTTTATAACTGTTCATTATATTTCATTCATTATAATTTTCATTATAACAGTTATAATGTTCATTATAACTGTCACATTTCTTCTGCACAGATAGTCAATCAGCTGTAAATATTCTTCATTTTGCAGTAATCAGATTGTCTTTATTTGGTCTTTCTTTTAGATTTTAGCTAACTTTTTCTTTTAATCTTTTCAGTGCTTTGGACTTTTGCCTCTGTCTGGATTTGATCATGTTGCTTACTGCTTGCATTCTATCCCATCTTTGTTTGAAAAGCTGATTTACATTCACACTTTTGACCCAGTTATGCATAAACTAAAATTTAGATTTTTCAGGGTCATCTGCATTTGGTACTCTCATAAAGTAAGATTTGAGGCCTAAAGGTTTGTATGATTACGTCCAAACCATGTGCAGCCCAAATATCTGCACGGACTCGGTGCTCCAACTCTGCATGCTGATCAATCTCCATTCAGAAATGAGACACTCTAGATAGAGAAGATGAAGTATAGGCATGCTTTTTCAGTTCTATCCGTACTTCTTATGCATGCTAAGCACTGGCACAACTGAGCTAAAAGGTACAAACAGGGAAGCGTGCACACCTGCAGGGCCTCAGTCAATTATAGAAACTATCTTAGTCTTAGCAGGCTGATTTAAGGCTTTATCCTAGATTTAAAATTTTCAATGCAATGAAGATGGTTCATTCTTTTCTGGGTTGCATTGCCATGGCAACTACTGCAAACCTAACATGCTGCAGGGGAGCTGGTCATCAAAGTAAGAGTTCAGCACATGTAAAAGTCATGCCTACAATCAACTCTCCTGCAAATGAAAGAAAAATAAAGAACTGTTTTATGCAGTTTCTTTCCTAGTGAGACAATCTAAACCAGGAGTACTTAAGTCCTGTCCTGGAGATCTCCCATCCTGCAACTTTTAAGATGCATTCCTTCTACAACACACCTGACTCAAATGGCTGAATTTCCTCGTCCGTATGTCACTTAGTTCTGTGGTAACGAGCTATTTATTTGCTGTAGTTGTATTCCAGAAGGATCGCATCTAAAAATGACAGAATAGTAGATTTTAAGGCCTGAACTTGGACACCCCTGAAATAAAGGGAACCAAGACGTGAATTAAAGTGTGCAAACTTGTACCTAGTAGTATTATCATGTGTAATAATAGTCACTGAACTATAAAAAACGCTCCCTGCTGATCTACTAGGCTAGAGACAGTAGCTTTAAATATTTCTGTTTTGTGTCTCATTTAATGAAATACTGTATTTATCACATGCAGAAACTAAAACAGCTTTGGGGTCCACCCAGTCACACTGTGAATAGTCATCATCAACTATTTATAAAAACAACATGTTGATGTCTGTGTATTTTTCTCTGTAGGAGGAAGTTAGTGGGTTTTTTTTTTTCAGAAGCTGCGTAGTCTGATTTTTGTTTGTGCATTTGCAGGTTTGAAAACTCCGAAAGGATTTCTGTGCCAACCCGTCCTTTTCTGCTTCACTCCCCTTACACCGAGTGAATGTCAACACATGAACGTTTAGGAGCAGGCGTGCACGTTTACGCGTGTTTGCCAAGCCAGATGTAATTAACTTTATAGATGAATATTGACCAGCCTTCCTGACACCCTCCCCCTTGTTTCATTTTCACACAAGCAAAGGCCTTGGCTTTCGTTTTAAAAGAACAGCACTTTAGCCAAGAGACTGAGCAGAGACTCCACAGTTGAGACTGATTAAAGGGAGTGAGCTGATTGCAGTAGCAGAAAGACTTGGGAGGAAGTCCTGTAATAGAGAAGGGTTGTGTAGTGGCTGGCAAAGCCATGGCAGTTTCATCTCCCTTGGCTAATCTCTTTAGTCCCAGTCGACATGAGAAAACCGCAGCAAACATGAGCTGAGAGAGGGGGAGCGCTTTAACAGAGTAGAGGAGTTGGGCGAGTTCAGTAAAGTCTTTACAAACTCGCACACCTGCCATTCCCACAGCAAGAAAGTGAAAAGACGCAATTTTGCGTCCCGTGGATCTTTTCAGAGTTGTTTTTTTTTTCTTTCTTTCTTGCAGCAGTTTCCCCATTCTGACATGCTGGTCCTACCGTGCCGGTTTGTAAGAATGTATTTCATTCAGTTTGATCGGTGGCTTAGAAAGCGAGGAAGCATGTTCGCAGGCAGTGTGTGTGTGTGTGTCTGTGTGTGTCTGAGCTGCAATGCTCCGTTATTAGTGAGACCTCTTGCATCCTAATGACCTCCACAATCGATTAACAAGGCTGAATAACAAAGGCTGGTGTTGCTCCATCCACATGCAGAGACTCGGGTGTCTTCCACGGCTCGCTGCTTCAGAAAAGGATGAGTGCGTGTGCTGGAATCTCCTTGGGAAGCATGCATGTGCTATTTACAGGAGGTTTCTGTCTCCACAAAAGGAAACAAGTTTAAGGCTATTCTCCTCCCCATTCCATCTCTCCCCTCTCTTTTACTTCCTTATTTCTATCTCCCCCTTCCTCCCCCACCTCACTGCTGTTTTCTTTCTATCCCCTCACTCTCCCTTTACCAAAATAGAGTGTCTCAATTTAGCCCATCTCTGGCTATCTACTCAGTGCTGACAGGAATAGATTTTAGGCTGAGGGCAGGCTATGCATGCTTCCCTTTGAATTTTGATCATCTCTAATGGGATTTTAAGCCTTCCTCACATGTCCGTCAGGATGCAGCTTCCTTCCAAAGACTGCCAAGAGTCAGACTTCTACAGCTTTATTTTTTTCCTTCCTGTATTTTTTTAAAGCAGTCTCCCCTGTCTGTCGTGCAAGAAAGAAGAAAACCTGATGTGTTCTCTCTTTTTCTGGTCAAGAATATTGACAAGTCAGCATCACAGCTCAGTCATGGAGCAGATGCTTGAATCTGGAGATGGTTGTCATGAGGAGACATTCGCTCTGGGCTGCCATAGACTGCAACAGATTTTTTTTTTTACTTTTTATTTCTATATTGTCCCTTGACTAAAACTACTAGTGGAAAAGTGTTTTGCATGCAATGACAGTAACTTATTGATAAAAAAATAGATTACCATCGAGCTTTCCAGCTCCCATCAGGGCCTGGGGATTTTGGCAGCAACTCCTGAGAACAGCCACATCCATCCTTCAGGTTTCAATGCAAACATTATCCTGTTCAGGACCTATTCCAGATGCCACTGGGTGAGAGATTAAGCACGTTCTGGATAGGCTGTCAGCCTTTTAGTTCATCACAGGCTTAATAACGACCCACACACATACCTTCTGCAAATTTAGCACCACAGTTTAAACTGACATGCTTTTGCACTGTGAAATAAAACCTGTGCAAGACAGAAAACATTACCAGGTACACAGAGAGCATTCAAACTCTACACAGGTAGGGGCTAATGGACAAATAAGCAAACACAATGCAGCGTAATTACTGCACCAGTAATCAAAACATTGCATCTTCATTATTATCCATCTTGCTGAAGTGGTTCTTGGCAACCATTTTTTAGTTAATGAAATTAAGAATGACATTTGTACTGACTGATTTAAAAGTGAAAACATTTAACAATAGTTAAAACTTGTCAGTTCACTGGGTCTGTTGGCAAATATTGACACTGATTTGCATCATGTGGTTAACAGCACTGACCATTTGCTCTGGCTAAATGCCTCTTTTAAGGGTAGATCCACATGATCTGCCAGTTAGATATTCTTTCATGTGTGCCAGTTTTAATCTCAACATCCTTCTTATAGCATGTAAAGTCATGCTTCAGATCAACTCAGCTAGAACTATTGTTGTTAAATCCAAGGGTTTTTCCTTCCACTTAAAGATCTTTTTAAGTAAAGCTATCAAATGAATTTTTAACAGTCAGCTGTGCTGCACCACGAAAGCCAAGTGTCTCTTTGACCTTATCCTGGAACTTCAGTGGAAGAAAGTAGCAAGCATCAGCATCCACGAGTGAACAAAATGCTGTTGTCACTGCCAAAGATTTTAATAGTTGCTGGTATTTACAACCAAATGTCTGTAGCCCATAATACCATTCTAATCTATTCAAGAGAGCCCGAACCTCTGTCAAGCTCACAGTTCTGCCTCATATTGTGGCTCGCATCCCAAAATATTAGTCAGCCACACATGATCTTTGTCAGAGTGAAAAACAGCAGACAGAAACGGCCTGTAGGAGGCATCGGCTGCCATCACATGAGTGGCTATCTTGCAATGTTGAAGAATCCTTCAAAACATCCTTGGATCCAGACAGGGATTCAGATCACCTCCAAAATCTAATCGCTTCTTTATCTTCCCATTCTGGATAGATCTGGAAAATTTAATGAGAATTTGTCCAAAACCTTTTGAGTTATGTTGTACACAGACAGACAAACAGACAGATAAACGCAGGCGATAACATAACCTCCTTTGCGGAGGTAATTAGAGCAGGGAAGAGATGTTTGCAGGCCTGCAGACTAAGTGATTGGCTGAGTGAATGGCAGCGTAGCGTATCAGTTCATCAGTGCATTTTGGTTGTGTTTTTGGTTTTAGTAGTTCTGGATGTCTGTCTTTAGTTTGTTATGCTGCTTTGTGTACCTGTGGTTTGAGAACTGATTTATATCTTGATTTGTCTTACTTTCTGTTTTTGTTACGTAGAGCCTGTTCTTGTTACTTTAGTGTCCCTGTTAGCTGATTACACCACCTGCTCATCATGTTGTCAATGGCTGTGTTCCAATCCATGCACTGCTTTCCTTACCGCGATGGAGGGTCTTAGGACAGGGAAGTCCTGGGTCTGTTTAGTTTAGTGTAGTCACCAATTGTGTGTATTGTGAGTTATGTCTATTGTTCTGTTATGACCCGCATGTGAAGCCCTCTGAGACAACTTGTTGTGATACTGGGCTATATAAATAAAATTGAATTGAACTGCTGTCTTCCACAGTCTGCGCACTCCCAACTCAGGTTGAAATGAGACAGCCAGTGTACCAGCATCATATGTGTGCTCCAGACCTCCATTGTTGAGCAACTTCATATGTTGTTTATTCAATTAATGATCCTAATATTTCACAAAAACAAAGATATATATAGATACCCCATATATTGTATATATATATATATATATATATATATATAAATAAATAATAATCGTCAGAGAAAAATGATCCTAGTCAGATGCATGTAATAAAATTCATTTGTGATCACGATACACTGTGCTGCTGCCGTCCCAGTTTTTCTGCTGGAACAAATATGTGCTTATATGTATAAAAGAATGTCCTAGTAACAATGGAGACCAGAACCAGATGACAGTTTAACAGGTTTATTTAATATGAATGAGAATCAGGGCTGGAAGGGGAAATCCAGGAGTCGGTGTCCTTAGAGCCAGGCTGGGGTCAATACCAGGAAGTTAGCCGAACATTATCTAGAAACAGGCGTGGGTCAAACCCAGGGGATAAAGCCGAGGGAAATCCAGAATCAGGTCGAGGTCCAAAAGAGAGCGTAATCCAAAAAGGAATGAGGTGAGTCGGAGCCAGGGAAGGGAAACAGGATGATGAGGCCGGGAAAAGGGCTGTGTGAATAGACAATGTCCGACGAGCAATGACTGGTGAGCTGAGTACTATATGGGAGTGAGGAAATGAGGATCAGGTGCAGGTGATCAGGTGTAATGCAGGTGTAATGAATCCAGTGGCAGGTGAAGATGATAGAGATGATTAGATCCGGAGCTGGGTGTGGTAGAGACAAGGCATGACTGGTTGGCTGTATCTCTGGAATTATTTATCTGACTGACCCCAAATCAAGGGCAAATAAAAGATCATGACCTCAGGAAGCATCCTGTCCTGATGCTATACCGGGTTGGTTTAAAGTTTCCACACCAGGTGGAGCTTTGTGACTGAAGATGTACATGTTTATATTATTGTATTGTGTCTATCCGAGGATTGGGGAATAGGAGGATTGGGGGCGTTCGGGGATATAACCCTAGCCATCACTTATGGCATAGGGCTTGTTTATTATTTGGTATTCCCTCTCAATGTGGAGTTTTTTTTACCCTTCAGTTTAGCTGTTTGGTCTTAACTGTTTGGTCTTAGCTGTAAATGACTGTTAAACAAATAAGGTAAAGCAAGTTATTTGTATGACACCTTTCATGTACAAGACAATTCAAAGTGTTCTACATAAAAATTACAAAACAGAAAATTACCAAACACTATTATCCCTTACTGAACTGGAGCCGGGACCCAATATGAACATCTTTATAACAGTGAATTTTATCTTTACATCCCAGAAAACTGGGTGAGAAATGGGTGTTGGTGGGGAGATCTAGAACAAAACGGGAGCAGTTGCATGGTACATGTGTGTATGTGGGGTATGGTGTATTTAGGAAGGCATGAACCATAATAGGGGGCTTTGTTTTCACTTTGTATTCATGCCAGCTTAATGGCAGATGCACTGTAATGGGTGACCTATATGTCTATTGGATTAGATGTGATCTGGGCTTTGAAAGGTGGAGTTTCTTTGTTTGTCCAAACACAGAGACAAAAAGGACCCCATCCTTCTTCATTAAGTGTACACTCACTCTGTAATCGGTGTCATCTGCTGCATAAAGGCTTGGCAACACCAGTAAGTTATTTACCACTGATGTGTTGGATGGATGAGAATACAGCTGGGAGTTTGTCTCTTGTTTGCATGGATTGGCAGACAGGTGATAAGTGGTCCCAGTCTTGACAACCAGCATGTCTCTCTTGTATACAATCACAGGCCTAACCTCAGGCTATGTGTTTCCTTTCTCACCTCACAATTAGTTAGGTCATACATACAGGGATGCCCTAGCATTGACCCAAAACAACCCCCATTTAAATGCAAAAAAAAAAAATAATCTCCATCCGCCTAGAGGTGTATTTTCTTTCTTCTCTGACATTTCCTGACCCTTATATTCATTACGCAAAGTTTGACATGTGTCCTTTTGGGATTTAAGTAACCAATGTTTACCTCCATGAAGGGTGTCAAAATGATTTGGCTTTAAAAAAAAGTGTTCAGATGACTCACAGTGATTGACTTTTCTTTTTGCCAGGTTACTCAATAAGGGAAGTTTTTTTACCCTATTTTTGGAGGCTATTGATATATTAGCAGGTCCAAACTTAAAATGATGGCACTGTGTAAAAGCTTTGTGAGCCGATAGTCCTGAAACCTGTTAGTTACTGCAGTGACAACCTGATGTAATGTTTGCTGAATCATATCTAAAGTACAATTGCAGGCAGCTGATCTTCGTTTGTGCGTATGTATTGGATGGATATTGTATGTCTGTTTAAGGGTGTAGGTCTGTGCTGAGTCTGTTATGGGAAAAAATAAATGAACAAACTTAGAAAATCATATAATAGTGGCTCTAAAACAATTCCAACAGATCAAAGTGTGCTTTAGCGTTGCTTTTTGGTTGATATAAAGCCTCACTAAAGTTGAAAGTGATAATAGTGATATGAAGGTGTTGCTGATCAGACTTCATTTTGAAACTTAATTATCCTCACAAAGGACATAATCAAGTGAAATATCAGAAAATAATTCATTTATCTCTACAAATAATAAAATGGTGGTCCTTAATTTTTATGTCAGATGGCGCAATCAAAATTTCACTCTATGACCAAATACTTTGTTGTTGATGTAAATTTAAACTGTATTTTGTGTGTTTGTGTGGCAAATATAAGTGTGCTAGGAAACTAAGATGGTGGATGTTAAAAAAAGCAACATTTTAGTGTGTTTCAGCAGTAAATCACCCCCCGTGGTCGCTTTAAAGGCTATGGAGTTTTGTTTTAGTAGATTTTGAGCATTTTGTGTCATGGAAGTGGAACCATTTCTCATTGTTTCACTTTGTGTGAGGTCACTTCTTCACATACTCTTTTCCATATTTCTCAATATGGTCAAATACATTTTTTAGTCTGTATATCTACAACTTTAGCTTGGTCTCAACTGACTTCAGAAAGTGATAAGATTTATTTGACTTATTGTTTCTCTTTGTATGAATATCATTGATGTGTTCTCACTCACTGTTGCTATTATTCTACAACTTTGAATTTATAAAAACTGTAAAACTGACCCTGAAAATCTAATATGGATAAAATAACTCCAAAATTATTATTTAACTCCAACAAATTTTATGCATCTAGTAAACAACTTAACCTCTCTGTTTTATTGTTTGTGTCTTATCTGAGGTGAGTCTTGCAGGGTTGAGCTGCAATGGAAATATAAACTGGATGCAAGTTCACTCAGTCCCTCTTTAAGCATTAGCATTATTAGCATTAGCAATATTAGAATTTGCATATTAGCATTTGAGAAGATTAATTAATTAATTAATTAATTAATTAATTACAGTCATTTAGCAGACGCTTTTCTCAAAAAGAGACTTACATCTGAGAATAAGAACAACACAAGCACAAAATCAGTAGAGGACATCATAGATAAGTGCAGTCGTACTGCTGTAGTGTATTTGGGCACAGGTGTTGCCTGCAGTGCTAGAAGATAACCTAGCATATCACTTTAACTAAGTTATGTTGGTTTTGTTATGTTAATTTTCTTTGCTTCGTAATGTTAAGGTTATGTCAGTTTCT
>JBAMHX010000021.1:6898327-6909860 GCA_037177515.1 Pseudomugil tenellus
TGCAAATACCAAGTCAAATTCCTTGTATGTTTACGTACGTACTTGGCAATAAAGCTGATTCTGATTCTGATTCTGATAATCTTTGACTCCTACGAGCACAAAAAGCAAAGTGAGCTTACATTACCATTCACCAGATGCATACTTTACGGGTAGTTTTATTTTCAGTACCCTACTTTTCCATTGTACACTTCATCCCAGACAGCTGGTACTGAGAACAGTCTTATTGTGACTCATCTGTTGAACCTGGTCCACATTATTTAACTACCACGACACAGATAGAAAGGCTAAAGCATAGGCATGTGGCTCAATACTCAACTCAAGATTCATAGCAAATCTTATTATCATGACAAAACCAGGCTTCCATTGTTGGTCCATTTCGCTGCTTGTATAAGAAACTGCTGGTAGTTTCATGATTCTGAGGTACAGTGAATACAGCATGATTAGTATTTGAAGGTGTTTGGAGAGAAATGTGAGAAGGCTGGATAATTCTGCAGTGAAATGGGAATGGAGTATACTGAGCCACACATGGAATGACAGATTTTCAGGCTTACTGTTAATTTTTCTTTGAATTCAGGATTTAATAGTACCTCCAGTCTCAGAAATATTTGCCTTGAAGAACTGATTTTTTGTCTCTTTTCATAAACCACTTGCATAATTATGTGCCAGCTTCTTTATATCCAGTCACATCTGCTTGTTCTATAATACCGTTGAATACCAGGAGTTACCCAGCACAATGTGAAACATGATTCATTAATTTCTTTTACTTTTTCTTTCATTATTTCCATTTAACTCTGAATGAAACAGTATTTTAGTCACATTCACACATATTTAAATTCAACATGTTACAAGATCTGTGTTCTTCATCCATCACTTAAAATAAACATTTGTCAGGTGGGTCAGTTGTTCCCTCCCTGGCAGCACTCTCTCTGAGCACGAGTAGGCAGACTCGCTGCATTATGATATCTTCACTACAGGCTGCCCTACTTCTAAATGTGACATGGAGCTGTGTAGGTGTCTGTGTTTGGGTGTGTTTTCAACACACTTCTCTCATCTTCCTCCAGCATCCTAATTAGAAAGCCTGAAGGTGGTATTCCTCCATTTGTATCATTGAACATCCCCCTCACTCCAATAAATGTGAACTCCAGTTACCTTGAGTGCTTTGTCATAATATGCCCTTTCTCTTTCAGTTTTTCTCGTCCTGTCATGGGTTGGTGTTTGTTGAAACATGCAGGAAGCAGTTGAGCTTTAAAAACTTTAAATTCAAGTTGATGTTCAATCGTTGCTGACATGCTGATGCCAGAACGTCCATTAACCAGTAACCTGCACAACTGCTGAAGCTGAAACAGCTTTTTACTGGCCATGAGGACTAAGTGTGGCTTGATTTTCTCATGACGGCGAAACATTAAAGGCTTGCAGGGAAGCAATTTTCTCCAGTTAAATGAAAATAGAATGAAAATGTAGTCATTGTATTTGGTATTCCACACTCCAACACTGCAGTTCAGTGAAAACAATGTGCTTGTTGCAGTGTTTTAACAAACAATGAAGTGTACTTTTATCAGCCTAATGATACTTCTTATGTTAACTGTTTAGAAAGTATTTCACATGTTTTTGTCTCTGCTCTGTTGGACTCACTTTCAGCCTGTCCAGTATGGGACAGATCCATATTTACAATTGTGTAGCTTCTCCTCCTACCTTGCTGAATCTTTGGGATAGAAGTGTTGAACGTTGTGATTTTTGATGCATGCATGGACTGGAGACAGACTAGACTCCAGCTCCCGCAACAACTAGTGTCTTAAAGTACTCTACCACAGTTTTCTACCTCACTGAATTAGTCTTTTTTTTATTACATTTTTTGGTTAAATCATTTAAGACATTAAGTTGGGGTAAATGCTCATGAAAACCACTAAACCCAAAACGGAGGAACTTGTACCTAAAAGACGTCAACTTCTGTCGCATGAGTGTGGTTTGGATATAAAAAAAAACAGACGTGGCACGAACAACAGTTGTTTATAAAATATACCGCTTCCAAGTCCCAACAACGGACTCCAATGTGAATAAATTATTTTATCACCTATATAAGAATCACAGCAAATATTACAGGGAGATTCAAATAGCAAAAGCCGAAAAGCAGCGTCTAGCGGTGGCGAAAGTGCTCGTAATAAACTCCACACGCTACAGCGGACTGTTATCCGTGCAGCACCATATAGTCATAGTTCCCAGCAATAACAGTTTTTCTTGCTGTTATCCCTTGAGGACATATTATTTCTCCCTTTTTAAACCAACTGGAGAGATGTTGGAAGCAAACTACGTATCTTAAAGACTAAAGTGGTTCAATGCTGATATCCTCAGACGATGCAAAGACAAAGTACTACGTCTTAACCAGGGCATGGGGCTAATGCATCTGTCGCTTAGTTTAACAGCATTAGTTTCACAGAGAATATCTCAGCCTGTAACATGTGTTATCTGTCACTTAATCGTATTATGTTTCCGAATGAGATGTGTTTTGTTTGCCAACTACAAATAAAGTTAATTCAACAAACTGCACTGCAAGTTTGAGAAATTGCTTTAATCGTTATCTCTACTCACATCAACCCATCAGCCCACAAGTCCATAATCATTTGCATGTTTCTGAAACAGCATCTTTCTGAAAACCAGTTTTTCCTGTTTTTGTAGCTTTCTTTGTATAGTTTGATCCCAACTGAATTTCAAAGTAATCTTTTCTTGTCACTCACCTAGCTTTTGGAGTCTCTAATTACAAACCTGGATTGCTCAGATGTTAGTCAGATGTCTCTTCTGTTTGTGTTTGCCTGCAGTTCCACGTAAGATGCATCAGAGAAGTGAAGGAGTGTGACTTCCTACAGTTATGTTGGTTTCATTATCCCAGCTAACAAGTTCTCTGACCTGCTTTAAGGATCTTTTGGTCACAGCTAAATGGGATATAATACATCACAAAACCTCTGGCACTTCTGGGCAGCTAGACAGTAAAGCATTTGTCCATGAATTGTATTCTCACAGCAGACTCTGATGAAGGCCATTTGCTACAAATGTAGCTACGCTAGCATCATGGAGGCTGATGGCATTCACTTAGCATTTTAGCTTAGACCAGACTAAAATATGTTAACAGTTTATGGGATAGATTGCCATTAAACATTACGCAACCTTTAATAATCTTACAGGTATAAGTAATTCCAAGTTTCCCTGTTTTGCTGCAGTGGATTTGAGGGTTATATGCTCAGTAAAAACATTGTGATGTTATATTTGCAACTTGACATTTAAATCACGCTCATCTCAGGCAGCTGTGGCATCTTTGTCTTGCCTCGGGTAATAAAACAAAGGAAGTGCAGCAATCATCCCGGTTATCATGCTGCATCCTAAATTCATTTCCAGGAAGTCATTTGATACTGTACCAAATATATTTAGTGTTTTTCATCCATTTGAATGCCTGTAATCTTTTACAGCGCGTCTCTGTTGGAAAATCTGAGCTTCAAAGGAAGGAACCTAAAATAAGCCAGTTTATTGATTCGAATCATTGCTTTCTCACTTATTCCACTTTATACAGTACAGTTTTTGCTGTTATTTTCTGAGTGTAATGCAAATGAAAATGCAGTTTACACAATATAGGTATTAATACATATTTCTTTTGTCATGTGGAAAGAATCAGGCAGGTATCAAACTGTTACCAGTCAGAAACATGCCATGACACATTTATCCTGTAGCTGCAAAATGAGATGCTGTCTCATCCACAGATTTAAACTGCCAGTGTTTGAGCTTTATGAAATCTGTCACACAGTCTTAATTCTTCCTCTTAAGGGGCTTTTGGAACATATTTGAATGTAAGGCACAGATGGTACCCCCAATTCATAACCCCCACGTTTTCCTAAAACAGGGTTAACATGTGGTGAAGCGTTGACCTCAAATCTGACATTGTATGAACTGGTTCATCACCCACTTAATTGTAGATTTTGCCTGTTTTTCTTGTTCTTTTCCCCCGATTCCTTTATAAACTACTTAGCCTTACTAATGTCCTGCAGACCCCCCCCACCACCACCACCCCACCCATTTTTTTTCAAATTTGTAGTGTTTTGTAATTTTTTTGTAATTTCTAATTCTATGTTCATCAATCTATCTCTGTAAGAACTGCTTTCTGCTTATTTATTTTTAGCTCATCCAGTGGAGGGTCCTGCAAAACAGTAAAGGCCTGATTATCTTGTTTACTATTGATGAATGTTGGGATTCTCCAAAATAATGTGTGCAATTATTTTGTTGTTGCATTTGGACTGGAATGATGTAGAGATGAGCAAAATATTATTTACCAATTTGATTTTATGTTAGTATTAATAAATTAAGTAACTTATATGATACATTTTGATGAAGAGTGTAAGATTTTCTGTACTGAAAAACTCCAAATTTTTACCTATAATTAGCAACATCCATCAATTCATCCATCACCGCTCATTTTAAACGGGCTCGCAGGGGGGCTGTAGCCAATCCCAGCTGACATAGGACGTGAGGCAGGGTACACCCTGGACAGGTCGCCAGTTCACACGGGAGAACATGCAAACTCCACACAGATAGGCCACCGTCCGAGCCAGTCGGACACTATTTGCCCCAGTAATTCTGTTACTCTGCTGCTTTGACAGAGTAACGGGTCATGCGCAGCATCTCGGTGGTCTCTGTTAACCACCTTCTGCAGAATGCTCTCTTGCTCCACTTGACACAATCCCTTGTTCTGAAAGCTTCATTAAGAAGGCTGAATTCATGCAATTCTTTGCAAACTAGCAGCTACATTTGTTGAACCAATAAGACACTTTGAAAACCATCTAAAGAAAGAGTTGCAACAAATTATTTGAGGTGATAGTGGTTATTTTTCAGTTAATTTAATAATCAGAATAGCCTAAATTGTATTATTATTTCCCCTTTAGTTATCTTTGTGTTTTACTGTTTGATAAAGCAGCATGATGGCATATAGTTTGAGGTCCCTCAACAATTAGAGCAACTGCATTTAAATGGGCTGACATTACAATAATGGATATAATGTCAAAGCCAAATGTCGGTATTAGGTTGGGAGCATTGGGAGTACGAATTAAAAGAGAGTGCACATTCACTTGAAAGAGCTGATATGACAGAGTTTCTGCAGAAAAGTAACAGTCAGAATGTAAATACTAATATATAAAACAAAAACCTTTACATTTATAACCTAGATTATCATTTGGAATAAAACTGTGCATTTGCGATGCATATTCTGATGCTCTCAAGACAATTGCTCAAAGGACTGATGCTCACAAAATTACAAAAAAATTATTAATTCTCACAAATTGTTTTCCAATCTTTATTAATAAAAAAGAAAATACCCAAGCATGAGAGAGTAATCACATCTCCCTCACATCAGTGTAAGTCCTGTCATTCTTATATGGATACAAGTCCTATGTCATCATGAATAAAGTGTGACATTGGGCGTGATAACTAGGTAAGACGACCTAAAGACGTATACAAGCAGCATCTAAAAGGGGGTCGAAACCCTTTAGCTTTATCCCACCAGTGTGCAGAAATAAAGTGCTACTTTAGGAGTGATTTTTTCAAAATTAAATCAATGTGAACATATTTCATGTTTATAAATACCATCATTTGTGAGCAACCTGGACAGTCTACTGGAGACAAGTCTTTTTATAGTAGTGAAAACTTTATATGCAGAAATGTTTGATATCTATCAGCTGCAGTGCTGAGTTTGCTCAGATATAAAAGGGATAAATCAACAATCTCTACATGCCATAACATTCACTTAAGTGAAAAACATCAGCTCAGTTGTGATCTTGGCTATTTTTAGTATAAAATGATCACCCAGTAAAGTCTGAAATTATAAGTTGTGTTTATTTTCTCTCTCGTGCACTCTGGCAGCTGCTGTGGTCTTTCTCATCTTCTTCACTACTCTCTGAATGGGCTTGTCATGTCAGCTGCTGTCTTTCAACGCTCAAATGAACTGTCCGAGTCTGGAGCATCGTCTCCTACAGAAAGTAACTGAACTGAATTTAAAACTGTGTTTAAAAACATTTTGTTTCTGCAGGTGGCTCATTTAAAAAAAATCTAATCAAACTTTATTTATAAAGCACTTTTCCTATCAAGGCAACACAAAGTGATTTACATGATAAAATAATTTAAAATTAGAAAAGATTTTACACACCACAATACATAACACAACAATTTAACAGAGGCTTATCATGATCAATGATGCACACACTCAAACATACACACACAGACACACACACATGGACAAACCCTCCAGCCTCCCCAAAATGTGACTCCCTGACTTCGATCTCTTGATTCTGTCCTTGTTTAGCTGTAAAAAGTTCTCTGCCATCCATGATTTTATATAAAAATACAGTTTAAAAGAATATTAACTGCCCCTAAGTCATCAGGAGACATGGCAATGTAAAGTTGTGTATCATCAGCATAGCTGTGGAAGTCAATACAGTGTCTCCTGATGATGTCCCCAAGTGGTAACATGTACAGATGAAAAAGTACTGGGTCTAAAATTTAAGACTTTTGAGTCTGTTTAATAAAATCTGGTGATCTACTGCAGCATTTTTTAACCCTGGTCCTCAGGGAACACTGCCCTACACGTTTTGCTTCCTTCCAACTCCAACACGCTTCATTCAGGTTCATTAAAATACTCGGTAAGTTCTCTGCAACTCTTCCAATGAGCCATTCATTTGAGTCAAGTGTGTTAAAATAGGGTCACCTCCAAAACATCCAGAGCACAAAGAAGACACTGAGAGGAAATATCTCAAGATAATTTTAGCAGTGCTTCTTACAGTTGGACTATGTGTGAGAATAGAGGAAGAAGTGGATCTCGGTTTATGTTTGTGTGCATGTGTGAGATGCTGCAACAATGCTTAGCTGAATTCAGACCCAAACTTGATTACAGTATATATACATGGTTCTGCTTACATTTTACTGCCAGTGTACAGTGGAAGATTTTTAGGTCATAATTGAAACAAAAAGTATATCTAAAACAGTGATTTCCAACTAAATATAGATTAAGTAAAACAACAATAGAAGGTCATGTCTTAACATAGAAAAGTTTAAACAGTTAAGTAGACTGTTAAAATAAGCCGTGTTAGGAAATATCTCTCACAGATGGGAATGAGTAATCAACCAGTTTCCTCCAGTAAGTTAGTAACATTGACTTATTTCAGATCTTTCACATTGTGTCAGTCTACACATTAAACATTTCCATACATTAATCCAACTAGTGCCTTTGCCACCCACTTACCAACTATGACATATATTATGTTTATTTAATTACATTTTGTAAACTATATTGCCATTTAAAGGAAGCAGTTCCACTGTATCACAGTTTACTGAAAGGATATAAGAGGCTTTAACAGGTTATACAAGATATTTTTCACTCTGTTCGAGTACCAATCTTTCAGGACAAGTATGATTGGCTCATCTTTTAAAGACAAGCCGAGGCCCATTTTGCTTTCTTTTATGTGGAACATAGAAAACATTTTTAAGCCAGTGTTGCATCACGTTGGATGTAGGTTTGTCAAAGTTGTGAAACAATAGAAATGACTTCATCTACAATTGCATCGTTCTCCTGTTTAGCGTTGTTTATAAGTGTTTGACATGCTTGGATTGTTCCATTGTACTTCCTCCATGCCCCATGCGACTAACCCCCAAGTAGCTGCCGTCAGCGCTCTGGGACTGCCTGTCCTTTCACTCTGCCTGTCAATGACTCATTCAAGCGTGGGCCCATTCTCACTCCGAGGAGGTTAGTGCCCGAGGAGTGCCTGCCCTGGCCCGCACTGGGGCTTATCTGCTTCCTCTGACGAGCAAGCTTCAACTGTAATTGGTTCTTCACCAAAGATGTCTATGCTTATCTTTACAAACTGTTTATCAATTTATTTTTTGTATCCAAGGAGCATGTTTTCATCTTAGCCTAAATGTTTTAATTTGAGAATGAAGAGCTTTACAGTGATCAATGAAGTGTGCCACAGTATGTTTTCTGTTGGTTGATCCGATTTTAGTGGCTTCTTGTTCCACTTGCTGTGTAAGTCATGAAAACAATTTTCAGAACAGCCTCAGCTGTAGCTTCCAGTGTAAGCATCACTGCCTGCTGTGGTTGGGAGTAGATGGTCACGAAAACCTCAAATAAAGATGTAGCTGTTAAAAGAGAAACTCTGAGAAAGCCTAATAGAAACAAAGTCTTTCAATAAACACTTTGGAAAACTCTATAATGAAAGCCCCAGTCCCAGAGTTCCAGTCTTGTGTGCGATCATGCTGTCAGGGAGAGGCCCCAGTTAACCAGGCTGTTAAGCATCCTCTCCCCCAGGAGAGTACTCCTCACTGCAGGCTGATCCATAATGTTTTTCACACAAGGTGAATCTGCTCACATCAGTGCAGGCAATCAGTACCAGGTACACATGAATATACACTCTTTTTCTTTTTGTCTGCTTAAAATAAGGTCTTTAATCAAAAAAATGGTCAATGTTCAGAAAAAAAACTCCCTCCGACTCCTATCGAGGCCAAGGTCGTCGTCCACTGCTACTGTCAAGGTAATTGCTCCCTCATACACACTCCTGCTGACTAATGATGAGACGTGCCAGTTCACTCGGGAGGTTATGGCGTGTCTGTTGTCAGTGGAGTCACTTTGTCCTCACTGTCTTGCCATGAGGTGGATAGACTTGGCTGAAAAAAGCGCTTGCAGAGTGAGATTAGCTGAGCAACTGTGATTAAAGCTCAGATTATTAATTATTTTTTTAGCATTGTAAAGTGCTGCTGCTTCAATGATTCTAAAAAAGGCAAGAAAAAGAAGAAAAGGGCATCTGCCAAGTAGCAAAGAACATAGCTTAAATTTTCTTTCTTTGAATTTTCCAAACATTTTTCATTTTAACTCAGATGCTGGGCGGCAGTTATATTTCTTCCTTCGGTCCTCCTCTCAACAGCCGTCTCTTTGTATATTGAATTGGGGGAAAACATGGTGAAATTCCTTTGGACTTCTCAAATCTTCGGGATTACAATGAAGAGGTTGCTAGGATACGATCTATAGGGTCTATTGTGGAGTCCTATATTGATTCAATGGCAGAACAGGGAGCATCAATGACCCCCAATGCACCCACATTCCACTGCTTTTCAGAGCTCTCAGACAGGCCTGGGGCCTGGCCAACAGTGGCCATACTTTCTTATTCCAGGCTTGTCATTCATTAATCTTTCCTATTTCTTTAAATCCTGAAACACATCTTAAAAAACAAATCTACTTTTCTTGATAAGTTTCTCTGAAATGACTTTGCCTTGTGCTGCTTGGCAGCTACATTCGGAGTTAAACTGCAGCAACTATTAGTAAGACATAGAATAGAATAGAATAGAATAGAATAGAATAGAATAGAATAGAATAGAATAGAAATATTACAGACTATTTTTACAATAATAATAGTTCATTTCTGTCAAGAAAAGGTTATCTTCTCTTGTACATTATCTCTGTATAAACGCTAGAAGTTGGTGACGAAAAGGTCACAATATGGAGGCTGTCTCTTCAAACTTATGATAACATTTTGCCATTAAACAATGATGACATAGCTAAAGTTCATAGCTATTTATGGCACAAGAGGAAACTACTCTGAAACCATAAATAACTAGCTCCAGTATAATTACTTCAGAAAGGGAAATGCATAGCCCTTTCATAGTCTCAGTCATATTTTAATCTTAAATGTTTCTCTCTGTTTTGAAGCAATCAATTTAGAATTTATAACTTTGCTCTGAGTCAGTTTCTCTTTCTCATTTTCTGCACTTGGGAACAGTCCTCACTATTGTCTGTGACAAAAAAAAAAGAAGGGTTGACTGAAATTTGTTTTGCTGTCTAGGAAGACAGATGTACCAGACAGCTTTATTGCAGACAGCCAAGATTTGAAATAAATGCTGTCAGTCTGCTTCTTTTAAAGTTTTACTTTCTTATTTTACTGCCACAAAACACTATGCATCCTGTATACTTAAATGCTTTAACACAAATTTTTGAAGAGAGCATGAGCTAACATATAACCAGTATGTAATATAGTACCTTAGATCCCTACTTAAATACGTTTTTTCAAATGACATTTGGAGAATTTCTTAATCTATCACACATCACTGTTGGCTTTTTATCATTTATTAGTTGCACCTTTTGATTAAAAAAGCAAAATGCATTACAATAAAAATGCATTACAAGCCTGAATATTTTAAAACACTTTGCACTTTAGAAAAGAAACTATAAAATTTTTATACTTTCTGAAGAACTTGCTGAATCCCATTTTGCTTCACCAGAATTCTGCCATAAATGTTAAATGATAAAAGAGCTGTGTGCATGTTCTGACATTGTCATGTCAGTAAAACTTAGTTGCTTCCCTGTCAAGTGTATGTTTAATTATTTTCGTCCTAATTTTAATTTTTTTGTTTGGTGTATAAGGTTTTGGACAAAACGGACCAACGATACAATATTTTTTTTGTGGCCAACTTACTATTACACTAAAGAAGCTCCAATTTATATCAAATGAGCTGTAAGGCACTTCAGCACTTGCCATCAGTCCCAGTGGGTCAAAATTAAAATGTGTGTGCTGCTATGATTATCTGAAAAGAGTGCAGCTTTAGTTTTTTAAGCTTGATTGCTTTTAGATTTGAGATTGCATCTTCTGATTTCATAAAATGGCATCACGCCTAGCTTTATGGAGTCAGCCATATGTTTGTGCTTAAATGCTTACAGGTATAACTTCCACAAGTTGTTTTAATACCTCTGCTAACAGCCATAACTACAGAACCTTTTATAATATATACTATCAAGTTTATAAAAAAAATGATTCACCTTTTCTTGATTTACCACAGCTTATCAGCTGCTCCATAGACCATATCCCACCTTCAGTTTCTTTTAGTGGGTTTATAAGCTACAGATTGAGCATCTTTTTTTTTCTCACATTTGACTTTCCTTTAATCTTACAGCCTCACTACTTCACTTTAAAGCATGTTAAGTATCCCATTTCTCCTCTTTTAACCCTGGCTTGAGTCTCTGATGTGTTTCCTCTTGTCCCATTCTAAAACTATTCTCTGTTTAATCAGCTCTCGCAGGACTCGGTTCTGTATAATTAGAGACTAAAACTTTAATCACCATGGATTCAGGGCAGGGAGAGCTGGGCATTTTCAAATAGACACACGAAGAAAATTAGCATAATAGAAAATAAGACATCGTGACAAAAGCGCTTGATTAAGTCAAAACAGTTGTTTGTGCAAACACTGACACACATATATTGCATCAAATATAAATTTCTTTCAAAATCATGTTGACTATATATATATATATTCCTCAGCTAGTTGTTGCTGTGGGAGATTTATTTCTGTGTAAAAAGTTAATTTTCCAAGAGGTTCATACAAAACAGCACTCTTCACTTCTCCTCTTTATGTGCATTGTATCCCTATTTCCTTTTTTCCTTCATGTGCTGACAGGATATATTTAGGAAATATATTCTGCATCCCCTCAATGCAGACGTCTTCTTGTCAGGGTAATTGATGT
>JBAMHX010000021.1:6919712-6930571 GCA_037177515.1 Pseudomugil tenellus
TTTAGTTACAATTTAAGACTTACATAGCTTTGTAATCTCATGTTTTTTTGGAAACTGACTAAATTGCCTAAAAATTCAGGATGAACATTTTAGATTAAGTTGTATTGTTTTGCCCTCTAGCGGTGAATTGTAGTTATTGCATTATGCTCTGTCGCTACAGCAAAAATCTTTGCATTTTCTATGGAACCAGAAAGAATAGATGAGATTTTGCGGTCATACATTCATGGTGACATCCCAGTTATAGTTGCTTTCAAATCTTCTGTCCACTGTGAAAGAGAGACAGAGAAGTATGGGACTTTCAGTGAAAAGCTTCTTAGAGAGTTGTACTTCTCCAGGAAAAATTTGTACATAGTCATCGTGGAAACATTAGAGAGAGTATGTGACATTTTAATAAGCCAAGAGATTCTTAGATTTGTGGAGGGTATTCATCACAGGGCTCCAGGGTGCTCCAGGTCATTGGATTGCAGTCCAAGCCTCTCGAACCCAGAAAGGGAGGAAGCTTCTATAGTCTACTGGTTTATTAACCCCGCTCATTTGATGTTTGTGGTGTAAAAATAGGTCCCTTTACAAAAGGCAGGATGGAAAATTTGTAGTGGCCTCTAATGTCTAAACACAACCTTTATCTGAACTATTATATTCCATGAATATACTCCTTTTTTGTGTGACAGGACTTTGATGGAAGGTCCGTCTTCACTGTGACATCCCGAGGCATCGCTCCAGGCAGCCCCTGTTCGCCATCTCTTACTCCACTAGCATCACAGCACTACCTGCAGCTTCTTCAGCAGCAGCTTCACCAGCAACAGCAGCACACACAGGTGGCTGTTGCACAGGTACAAAACCCACTCAGACAATTGCACACACATACAAACACACACACACATAGTTTAGAACTTTTCCAATACTGAGCAAAATCTCTGGAATGAACAGTAAGAGACCGTTACAGACAAGACCACTAACACTGCCTGCGTCTCCTGTTGTCCTACAACGGCTTTGTGTGTTTCGTTACCAAATAATGTTAAACAACTCCTCGTCTATCTGCAGCAGGTGTCTCGATTTTGTCTTGGGAATAGTTTCTTGAGTGTCAGATTTCTTTGCCTGCTAAACTAGCTTTTCAAATGATTGAAGAGTCCTGTTTCCAGCCATTTGTTGCACAACTAAACTACAACTTGAGCATGTCCCAGCCCCCAGGTTCAATCTGTAAAACATTTGCGAAGTGTGAATTGCATTTAAGTTCATAATACAATCAAAATTCACAATGATATTTTTGTTAGACATTTGCTTGATTTGACCTCAGAAGCATCACAGTGGAATCTGTTTGTCATTAATCACTTAATTTGACTGCATGATCTAATTTGGAAGCTTGTGTGCATTATTCTTTTAGTCCACTAGGGGACAGCACTAACACAACAATGGAAGAATAGTTCAGTATACCAAAAAAAAAAAGAAAATCACTAAACTAAAAGTTCAGATGTTTGTAGCAAACATAATGTTGCATCACTCCTATTAAAAGTGTCACAAATTACATCCGTATATGTAATATATGATTTGTTACAGATTAACCAGTCAGTCCTACTGCATCTTTCATCATTCCACTGACTTTGTTTTTGCAGTTAAAGATATAGTTAGGATTACACACTCAGTTGTCTCATGCTATGTTCTAGGTGAGCAGTGAGAGAAAGTGAGATATCAGAACAACCTCATGCTAACTCCTTTACTCTCTACAGGTGCAACTGCTGAAAGATCAGATGGCAGCTGAGACTGCTGCTCGTATGGAAGCTCAGGCTCGCATCCACCAGCTATTGCTGCAGAACAGGGACCTGCTGCAGCACCTGGCCCTGCTGGTGCAGCAGCTAAAAGAACTGGAGGCCCGCTCCTCTAAAGCAACAGAACCAGGGCAGCCACAGCCGGAAGCTAACAGACACAGTAAGTGACTGGTGGGAACAGTGTGATTCCCTAATATACAAACAAGTGTCAGGTCAGCTCCGTCAGGTGTTGCTGTCCTTGCTCACCCGTCCGTTTGCCTGTGGATGAAGCGGACAGTCACAACATGAAGCACAATGTCATGCTGGCTTCTTGACAGCAAATGTCAGTTGTGTTTTATGGAGCAAGACCCCTGAGTGCTCTCATAGCGATACTTTGAGAATTTCACTACATCTAAGTTGAGGTGAAAAAGATTGTCCATTAGGAACGAGCAACATTTTAGAGGTGATGAGGTGTTTTGAGATTAAAGAAACAAAATGTATAACTGTAATAAGTTTAAATGTAACACTTGCATCTAAAAAGATTTAATAGCACAGACTACCTGTTTAAAATTTAGCTATTGTAGATTGTATTTAAAGTTGACATGATGGTTATTCACCACATTTTTTAAGTTTTTTACATCTTCCTACATCTTACTTATGCAAATATTCTACTCCTCATGGGCCTATTTCACTTATTCTATACGGAAGGGAAAACTGCCTGCTGTGATACTTTTCACTCAGATGAATTGCTGGACAAAAAATAGCACAGATTATTAAACTCAGACCAAGCAGTCCAATAATACCATTTACATTGTTAGCTGCATTGTTTTGCTATATTCTGAAGTGAGGTTTCTGTGATGGCACAGCTCTATGAGAACAAAAAAGGTAGACAGGCTGTAATTTCACTTTTACATTTAGATGGATGTTAGCATGCTAACATTAGCAACAAGCACAGGCTGCAATAGAGGCTGCTGTCATTCTCAAGAAATCAAATTAAAGTCAAAAAGATTGCTCTTCTGGCAGCCTGACAATATCTCGACGTAGGATTTTAAAAAGGCCTGACAGTTAGAATTGAGGGTCATGCAGGAACCACATTGTACTACACACTACGCCTCTCTAACACTCAAAAGCAACTCGCACTGCTCATTCTGTGGTTGCGAAAGCTTCTTTGTTTTGGCATTGTCTCAGACTCTTCTTTTCTCTCAAAGAGTTTTCATTGTGTGCACAGGATTTATTTTAGTGCATGTATGCATTTTTTCCCCGAGGAGCTTTTTTAGAGGGCTGTGTGTTTACAGCAGCTAAAAGAATGGCTGATATTGCCAAACTAATAATGAATAACTGCGTACTTGTTCTCAGTTTGCAGAGATGTCTGTATGTATAAATCTGTTTACACATTTGTGTTTTCACTCACATGTGTTTGTGTGCATTTTTATTTGACACATGCTTGCATTAATCATGTTAACCTCTGACAGAAAATGTTTATCTTGCTGATTTTAGACATGGCTTGGCTGAGTGTAGTGACTGGCACTGTGCCATCTCTTCTTTTCTCCTGTGTCAGCATTTAAGGCCATCATCACAAAGATGCCAAGTCATTTAAAATATTTAAAAAAACCTTTGGGGTGAATATTGTGTTTCCTTTTTATTTTACTGGTGTTGTTTTGTGTCCACTTCAGATGACCAGCAGTCAGCGTGCAGCTCTGTTTTCACATCAGTGAAATCTCTCTCCTTGAATCTGAAGAATCACTACAATCAGACCCTGGACCAGCACATCACCTCAACACCTGCATGGCCACTCCAAACATCACACCTGTCCCCCACCCAGGTGGATTCTGCTGAGTCATACCTCAACCTGCTCAACCTGGAAAACAGAACCAAACCAGGGGCCTCACTTTCCGACCTGGACCCCTTTATCAGGGCCAATGGCAACGCCGATACCAAGGAGAGCTTCAGCAATGAAATTGTTGAAAAGTAAGACTACCGTTGTCGCGTTTTGTAAGATAATGTTGATTAGTGATCGTTCAACACCATGAGTTTGGAGTTGGGTGCTTCCAATGTGCTCACCATGTTCTTAACATTATTTAACTAATTGTGGTGGCAGGTTTTCACCTGCTTTGGCAAATATACGTCTAAGAGTTTTTTATTGTATATGGCTCATTAAGTCAAAATTTCTGTCCTTATTCTTACATAACTATCTCACCCAACACTAAACTCTTTGACTGGTATTTTGCAGTCTCATTGCAAAGATGAGATTGGGCTTCTCTGTTGCCACAGTAAAGTAGCTTAAATTAAATAGAAAATATTCATCAACTCAGTTGCTATGGTTACTATTACTTTATCCAGCTCAGTTTTTTTCCTGGTGACATTTATCCATGGTAAGCTCTGCTGTGAAGAATGCAGGAGGATGCCACACGTTACTAGAACATTTCTTTTGCTCGATGCCAAACACAACACAAACTGAGTACTACACTTGTTTATGTATATTATAGATAACTAAAGTAAATGAAACAACACTTTAAGCCCATTTTGTTTTCAGATATGTCCAATTATCACGAGTTAACTCCAATGTTGGCTTTCAGTTGGGTTGAGGCTTTGACAAGTAAACTATTTAAACATATGGAAAATTATCTGTCATGTGGCTCTGTGTTCATCGTAGTCTTTGATCATGTATTCTGTATTGTAGGGGTCTGTTCCACCACAGGGGTAGGGTTAGGGTTAGGTGTGCAACTCTCTAGGACTCCCGTCTTAGAGAGATGCACACCTGCAAGTGTTGTGAGTATCCCTGCTGTATCACATCCTGACTCATTTCATTGGGTAATTAGCAGACTTCTGCAGAGTTTGATTATACAATTACAAATTTAATTAAATTATTGGTGATTGACTAAGAAAAAGCAGAATTGTAACATTTTTTAAGCACTACAAATCATCATCGTATTAATCTGCTGATAATTGTCCTTATTAATCCGTTTAGCTTGTTAAAAGTTGGAAAGTGGTCAGAAAAGTCATCATATTTACTAAAAGCCTGTATCATAATCGTCCTTTCCAACCAATAGGATATCTATTGAAGATACTGAACATTTATAGAGCTTGAAGCATCAAATATTTTTGCTTCAATAAATTCAAATCAGTCCAAAGAACTGCCCGCAAAAGGGATATAAATGTATCATTTTAATCTCAAAGATTTGACATTAGCAATAGAAATAATCAGAATCAATAAAAAAACTCCATGCCACCAAAATATGTAAAAATATTTTTACAAATATAATTTCTTCTTGCATAATGTTTGAATTAGATGTTCCATAGGATGATACCGTTGTCATGTAGCGTAGCATGGAGTTGTAGATTAGCATAAAGCATGTAGCTTAGCATGTAACTTAGGATGGAGCGTCTAACGTAGCATGTAATTTAGCATGGAGCATGTAGCTTAGTATGGAGCATGTAACTTAGCATGGAACATGAAGCTTTGCACAAAGTTGCATGAAAGCTAGAAATGGGGATTTGTGTAGCTTTGAAAAAGTAAAAACCTGGCAACCAGAATATCTGAATGCTCATTTTAAAATTCACATTTGAATTTAATTTAAAATGTTTAGGGAAAAATGGAAGAAGCACACATTGCTTTTGTATTTTAAATCTGAATTTAAATACATATTTTACAGTTTTGCTCTACATATACCAGCAAAATTCCAGATGGTTTTAAAATAATAGCCGAACACGTTTAGCTTCATATCAGACACACATGAAGAGTATCTATTGTATTTCTTTACACATGAAGCCCATATACAATATACAATTTGCACTCCAGATGTGTTGCAGTCAGATTGTGTTTGTAGTAACCAGGCGTCTCCATGACATACACATCTTGTAGGTTTTAATGTTATTGCTGAAGAACTGCTTGGCTCAGAAGAAACCGCCTGCTGCAAATAAAAGAGTGACTGTAATCAGGGGATTATATAGAAATAAAGTCGGCATTACACAAACAGAGACAAGGTTTGAGGTTGAAAGCGGGAAATCAGAGAAGCTTGTGTGAGAGAATGAGATGTAAGAGGAACGCCGTCGGCTTTTACTTCAATCCTAATATTTCTTTGTCAGGAAAAAACTCATTTAAAGACGTTATTAAAGTGCATGTAGAAAGAGAAAATGGAAATGTCTTTCTGGAGAAATGGTTTATGATAAGTGCTTTTGGTTTTTAGGGATATTTGCACTTCTACTATTTGCTATCTTGCATATTTTAGCCCATGAAGTGCTTTTGTTTCTTTCACCATTTGAATTCTCTGGCATGTTATACACAGCTTTTACCATTGCCTTAAAAGCATGTGTGGAGCCACAATTTAAAATCACATTTTAATGAGCTTTTTAATGATCTTCTTAAATCCACCACTAAGTTTGGTTTTTCTAAAAAAAAAAAAAAAAAAAAAAAAACTAAAAATAAGAAAAACATTTACTAAATGAGATCAAGAAGAGCTCAGAATCATGGCAAACTTGTTTTCTTTTTCTTTTCCTGCTTGCTGTCTTCTCTCTCCTTCTCACTCTGAAAGTAATCCACAGTGAACTCTCAAAGGAGAATATCTTAAGGCTGATTTCAAAGCAGACAAGGAAAAAAATGAGGCTTTTGATTTAACTGCACAGCAGTGTGTGCCTGTTTGTGAATCTGCAGCTTATACAAACTTGTATTCTGTGGTTTCCTGCTGATTTTCTGTGCTGATTCCCAGCCAATCCCATCACTGATCCTTTTACAAGCTGAAACTCTAACCTGCTGCATGTACTGGAATATGTTTTTTGACACAAGCATAAGGAAAATGTTAAAGGAAAGACAAAGGGGAATGTAAAGTTTCTTCTATGGAGAGGCATCCGGTTACTCTACAATTCCATTTGAATATGTTCAAGTGTGTTGCATGCAAACCTTCTTGTCTTTTTCTTTTTAATATAAATTGGTAATATTATTCACAAGGCAGGTCAAAGATGTACAGGAAAGCCCAATCTTTAAATGTTTCATGAACTGGTTAGAGGATTTTTAAGGTAATTTTCTCCTGAACAGGTAGCTGTTTGAGACTAGTTGGACTAATTTACTTGTTCGAAGCAGAAATGGGAGCACTCTGGCTGATACAGTCTTAATAACTTCATACTGTTCTGCTGATGGAAATTCCAGTAGTTTATCATAAATGATGAGAATGCATGCATCAAGGTTTTCATTTACAGCTGTGTGATTACAGCATGCTTAAAAAAGAGACGAGAAAAAGGTTTGTGGAAAGTTATTTTCTCTCCAGATGGCCCCGTGGTAGTTTGTATTTTTATGTCTAAAAGGTTTTAAAAGATCCAACAGCATAGGAAAGTACCACCAGAACACTACTTACTTTAAAGGGGCTTTTTCATCACTGCTGTATTTTTATCCGTTGCATCCTCTTTTGAACAAACGTATGTATGAGTGTGTGTGAAAGTGTGTGTATATGTATGTATTTGAGTGAGGTTATTTTGGGCCTACACTAAAATGCCAAATAATAAAATGTCAGGTTGTTACTGCTCAGAACTAGCTCAATTCATTTGCTGTTGTAGAGAAAACTGGATTGCAACTTTGTTACCAAACAACAGTGCCCTTTTAGGTATGTTAATGCAGGACAGAGAAAGAATAAAGTAAAACATCCAGGATGGAATAGAAATTATCTCTGTGTTTCTAAACTCCGTTGCATCACCTCTGCTGCAGTCAGTCTTGAGCCTGCCCTCCCCGACTACACAGCAAATTTTATTGCTTCTGTTTTTATTTTGTTTTCTGGATTTCCCCAGTGGGTTATGTTTATGGCCTGAGTGGACAAGTTTTATGTTCTGCCAAAAGATACTCTTTAGCTGTCTTCTGTATTATTGGTCTTAACTTCTATGACCGTACTTCTTCATAAAGCAGAGCAATGGAATCTGTTTGCTTCATATTATTAAATGATTTCACCTCCATACACACATGATTTTCCACTATGGAAGTAGCTTCCACTACTACTGGGATATTTAAAATGATAGTTGCACTGGTAAGTTGGGATAGAGCCACAAGCAGAGAATTTACAATACAATTTTAAGAAACAGTGTAACTTTACTGGATGCACTCATCTCAGCGATGTAATAAAAACATTACCAATATTAAAAAAACTACTTGTTATCTGATCTGCACAGGTTGGGGCAGTTGATGTGGGTTTGAGTGCTGCCCTGCAGTTTTCTTTTCTTACCTCAGAGGCACAAAAACTAATGATGTGTTTCCTTTGTTGGTGCTTACCCTGCAAGAACATCAGAGGCTACCTTATTTTTGAGGAATACCCTCATTATCACTCTACCGATAACAATTCAGATGCACACATATCCAGAGTTACATCATTTACACTCCAGTCAGTTTTTTCCTGACCTCCCGCCTCATGCTGAGTCTCCTTCTTGGACCATGTACTCTCAGGAACACTAATCAATCAGCTTTGTGCTGTGAACCGAAGGGGCTCTTTCTGACCTGCAGGTGCTACTGAATATGACACTTGTCACTAAGTGGGCAGGAAATGTACTTCATATGCAGTGTAGTCCCAAAAATCCTGAATCTTGTATGAACCTTGATTGAATTATTCATTGTATACACCAGATCTCCCTCCTCAAAATCTGGGAAAATACACAGATTGTGATTTTTCAAGCCCTTTACGATATCTTACTGCTCACTCTTTGTCGTACAAACTTTTCTGTGCCTAAGGACTTTTAATGTACCTCTATCCAGTGTCGTCCTCCGTTTCACGATCAACCAGAAAGACTAACAGTGATTGTGGCTCCCTGACAGACATTAAAAAAAAGCATGGTGTCCTGCACGTGGTTTGATAGACGGTGGTATTTATGGAGATGAGACCTGAGGAAGATGATGAGCTCACCTATCTTTCTGCTCAGGTATAAGAGTACGTAACAAGTCATGTAGTGGGATGAAAGCACATACTGACCATTCTTTGGTGCTAGTAAGGTGTAGTGTGGCTCTTCTGATTGTTATACAATTTCCAGAGCTCATCACTTCTCCGCATCTGAGAACGGATGATGTTACTATGCAAACAATGAGAAAGTAGCATCTCCTCAACCTCAGCCTGCCCATCTGGTGTGTGAAAACGCTTCCCGAAACAGCTCCGCTGCCACAGCTACTCTGTAGCACCTTTATTCAGCTCATTTCTCTCTTTCAATTCAGCTTTATTTGTATAGTGCCACTTCATAACAATGTCCTCTCTGGGCACTTCACAGACATATCAATTGGAGCCTAAATTAATCTATTTAGGGAAAATAGTTTTATTTTATTTCAACTTTAACTTTATTAAACTCTTTATAACCGGTAATCCCACTCCTCTCCCAAAACTTAAAAAAGGGGACAATATATAAGTCTGAGGTTTACAAACCATGCAACACACTAATGTCCTCCTGTACTGCAGTGACCCCTGCAAATACCTCATTCCCCGTCAGATATATGTTAGCAGGATAATAGTTATAGCATTTTTGGAGCTTGGATAATATTTTAGTCAATTCAAAGACTGCCAAATTAGAGACCCATCTTTGATCTGAAGCTTTTCTGTGACCAAAATGACTTGCCAGTTATTATCCTGTACACTTATTATTACTTCCAGCTTGCTCATAGTTCATAGCCAGCTCATAGAGCTTAGTTGCTCATATTATGCTCAGTGGACCTTAATCTATGGCTTGAAAGAGCTATAGGATGCAACTTGCCCCCACGCTCTTGGCAGAGAATAGCCAGCTCCTCATCCTGTATGGCTGGCATCTACTTCCAACACAAAAGGCTAATAGAAGTCTACATAATAAAGAACAGGTGCTTATTAATATTTTTGAGCTTCTTAAAGCTCTATTAAGATTCAGAATCCCAGAATTTGAAATTTCTTCTGTGTTTTTCACCTAGAAGGTGATTTTCCACCCACTAGCTGATCAAAAGGGAAAGACATTTTAGAAAAGTTAATGTGCTATTAATGTGCTTCTCCACTGCAGATGAACAAAATAACGATCTAAATTCAACAACACAAACTGGTAGCAGGAATCTCCAAAAAGACCCCTTCAGGCACTGAAAGGTACTATACAGGTTACAACAGCATGCAGTTAAACTTAAATAGTCCAAATGACTTGCAGAATCCCTGCAGAGTGCTATCCTTCTCATCCATCTCTACCTGATGACCCACTAGCCAGATATGCTGCTGTAAACCACCGAACTCCTACTAAAGCATCAGGAGACTCATCCATCCTATAGGCAAGGGAAAAGCATCTTTCCTAATTTACAGCTCTATGTTTTACCAGATTGCCACTTTAAATGTAATTATCTTATTATTTCTTAGAATCTAAACCCCTTTTTAAAAAAAAAAAATTACGTCTGTTACCCTTTTCCTTGTATGTCCTCCTGTTTCAATCGTGGGGATGTTAACTGGTTCTTTTGCATTACTTCATCTTTTAAAGGTACTCTCTAGGTATTTAGTAAACCAAGAACACATGTTGGAATTGTTTACATTATTATATTTTGCGACGATATATTTAGGTGTTCAACTTTTTACTCCTCTGCAGCTATTTTCATAGAAGGTGGCACATTTATTCATGTTGGGTTTCAGGCGCCATTAGGAGATACAGGAAGTCCACTGATTTCCATTTACTATGTTTTCAGTGTGGAATGCTGAAGATCACAACTATTTTAGTTGCAGATTCAGATTCAGATTTCCTCCAAGGGGCTGACTCCTTTATACTCATGTTAACTCAATTACTTCTTAGCCTTTAAGTATTTCAAACTTCTTTTTTCTTTTGTTTGTATAAAAAACTTACATTGTAATCAAACACACTTACCTATTTGGAAGATCTTCTGTTGCTTCATAAACCACCCAATACCCAGGCTATCGTATGTTACATCTGCTTTTAGAATCACAGAGAAAGGTTTTACAGGAATTTCCCATGAGTGTAATCTCGTTCAATGGTTCTGGTTTAGTGTTTTGCACACTTGTCTTCCCAAAGGAAGAAGTGAAATGAAATGTTTTGAGGTTAAATTTAGCATAATATTTAACATGTGTATGCTTTACTCTGTATTATCCATTTGATATTATATATGTCTGCCACTTTAAATTAAATAATTGTAGTCACTGCAATATA
>JBAMHX010000021.1:6930671-6943195 GCA_037177515.1 Pseudomugil tenellus
TATATCTATATTGCAGAGCATCCAGACCCTATTTGAAAACAGGTGTGTACTATAGGATGTCTTCCTTTGGTATGTGTTAGCTGTCACTCGCCACTTCAGCCAACCATGTGATGAGTCACATTTTACTCAGGAAACAAGACAACCAAAGTTGAACCAAAACAGGATGTTATAGTAGGGTGAAAATATTTCTTGTAGCCACAACACTGGTCTGAGTCAGAGGATGCACGAAGTCATCACAGAGTGAAGTTTTTGGGAAATCTCATTCTGTATCAATGTGATGTTTTTACCACTAAAAATGACAGCATGCCCACCCAGAGCATGGACAAAGAAATATGTTGGCCAACTTATATGAAACTCAAACTGTGTGTTATTCACAAGTGAGTCATCTTTTCCTCTGGCATGGCACAGACTGAATTATCTTAATTTCTCCCTTTGACTGTATTGTGTGTTGCATAATCCTATTTCCTGGTGTTATCTGTGATATTCCCTTCCCATCTGTCCGTTTTTTATGTTTCCCCTTCATCATTAATATCATGGCCTGTGTGCCAGAGCTGCACCAGAAGATCTTGTTGAATGATAATTTAATTGCAGGGATTTTATGGGAGTATAATGGATGATGTTTCCTGGCGTTTGGGCAGAGCTAATGCTGTATGTATGCTTTGCACATTTTTAAACGCTGGATTCCAACCTTTTGAGGACCTGCAGCAGGGTTTCTCCATGCTTTCTTACTCCCTTGGGGCTAAATGCGATTATCCAGAGTAGACTGAAATATGAGTATAAGAATAATGTTTGACAGACTCTGTCAACCAGGGCTGTGCTTTACAGGACAACCAACTTTCTATGGTTTGGAGACACTAAACTGAGTCTCAACTTCGTCCACCTACATTGTTAACTTCCCACACAGACGTAACTAAAGCAAGCTGCTTTTACAAAGACCCACTTTCCCTTGTGTGATTTCAAAACACCCCCTGCTACTTGTTTTTCTGTAGCTTTTATGTGGTTGTCTGTCTTAAAGACACGAGTGAAAAGAAGCATGCAACACTTCTTTTTAGAGAAATTGTAAAGACTTGCTTTTATTGATTCTTCTTTCTTATTTCTACCTGCTGATCCATTCAGCTCCTTCTGCGTCCTTTTGTGTGAGAAGTGTTGAAACCGACCATTTTATTGGCTGCTTTGTTTGTAATTATTGAACAAAGTAAATAAAGGCACTCTTTCCATTAACTGTTTGGATTTCAAATACAACAGGGTGATCTCGCTATAATTTCTACAACACCTTTGCTCCTCATGTCATTCCATTGACTTTTTTGTGACATTTAATTAGTCCAAAATATTCCCCAACAGAGACAAGTCTGACATGTTACAGAAGTGAAACCTCTTAGGGTTTGTGGTGCTGCACGTTTTCACAAGCAAACCTTTGCTCCTCTTTGTACATCCCACAGCACCACAAGATGGCATTTTAGGTTTAGAAATCTTTCTCAAAATCACGAGTTGTTGCGTTGGTCCAGATGAAAAGCAAATCTGTTTTGCACCAGGTATATGCGCGCATCACTCACATACGTCACTTGAAAGGGTCTGTGGACTGTAAATTAAATGTAATTTTAAAACTTTTTTTCATTTGTTTTACTTTGGTAGGGAATTTGTTTCGTCAACTTTTTTGGTTTGGTATGTTCAACGCATGTTCTTTGAGCAAGGCCTATGCCGTCGGAAGCTATGGCTAGGGGTATATCCTTGAATCCTTCTATTACCCAAAAGACACAAAACAATAAAATAAAGCCGGGCATTCCCTCTTGGGGACCTAAACAGGTATACTGAGTATCAAAATCCAATTGTTAATAGTTCCAGAGATTTTTTCTTTTGTGTGTGTGTGTGTGTGTGTGTGTGTGTGTGTGTGTGTGTGTGCATAAAGTGTGTGCGTAAATTTACTGAGGAAACCAGAAATCCCAAAATGGTGAAATTCGATACAAGTCGTCCCCTTGGGGACCTAAACAGGTACGAATTTAAACATGTACAAACAGTATCAAATTCCAACTGTGAAAACTGTTCATGTTATCGCGCTCAAACCAAGTATGTCCGGTGTCGGCGACAGTCCTGATGAAACCATTATATCCCTGACACTCCGCGTTCGGGATATAATAATATATGGATTGAATAAAATATGTTTTTTTCATTTTCTTTTGTAACTGCAAAGACCTTTATGTGCATAATATTTACATCCAAGATAAATTTCACCAAGGGGTCAGCAAATTATATCCTATTATAGGGTTTTAATTTGTCAGTAGTCCATCACCTGGATTCAATATGGGAGATAACTCAGTTGGTCCAGTCTTGCTTTGGACACACAAAATGTCACTGACATGATTTTTCCATACATAGATTAGCCTCTTTGTCATCACTGAGAATAATATAACAATAAAACTTTATGTATGGATCTAAGATAAATTATTGGAACTGTGGACTGAAATGCTGTGCCATCAGATAACTTCTAGAAAAGATTTTTCTACTGAATAGTTGCCATCATCCAAGCTGTGCATGGACCAGCAAGGCATGGGTTTCTGATAGTGTAAACTGCAGTTTGCTTAACACAGTAAGCTGAAAGATCTCGGCCTTGGGTTTTCCTGCAATGTTTCATGTGAATCATTTAAAGCAAAAACATCAATAGTTACAAAGCCAAATGCACCGTTTCTGGTGCCAAGAACCCATATATGCCTCCAACTTCCTTGTCCAAGCTGCCAGTCTTTTAGTGTTTGTTTACTTTAATTCTGTCTTTCTTTCTTTGTTGTGCTGATTTTCATGTTTTGTAAAGTTCACGTTGAGTTTTCTGTTTGGCTTTAAGAATTTTAATCGTTTCATTTCCTCAGTCTTTTTGGAGGGTTCTTTATCTACTCTACCTGCACACCTGTACAAAATCAGCCAATTATCACACCTGCTTTCTCTTTTTCTATTGCTCTGTGTAAAAAAACTCACTGGTCGCCTTTTCTTCAGTGCCAGATCCTTGCTGAGGTGTCCACATAGCAGGAAATCCTTCAGGCCTACCCCTGTGCAATTTCTTGTTTGTACAAAGCTAAAGTTGCCTTTTGTTGTTTACCTCCTCTCTGTAGAATCCACCGTTTGGGTCCATAATCACTCCATAATGTGACAAAACATTCTGTAGATGAGATCTCGTTTCTGCTTTCCGCTTTGTTACTCATTTTAATGACAAACAAATTTGTTTTGGGAGGTTTTGTCTGAAAATAATCTGTAAAAAGTATCAAATGGAAGATTTGTCTTCAACAAAAGAGAAACAAAACAGTAATCTAGTGTAGATATGGAACAAAGTAAACTGTCAAGCAGACATTACATGGATACAGTGAAATAAGGCTGATAGTGGCAGCACTAATGTCTGGAATTGCAATAACCAGTCACAACCTCAGACCTGCAATGGAAAACGGTTAGTTTTATTTTAATGCACTAGACATGAAAGCCCACTTGGCAAAAAGTGTATTAGTGTCTCCGCATATCATAATCCTATTTATCCAGCATACCATGCTGGTTGGGGAAACACCAGGACTGTGCCTGTTCAAAACTGAAGGAAAGAACCTTTTTAAAAAGGGATTGAAGGCAGATCCCTTTAAAACCAGCAACTCCGCTCACTTACTTGATTGCATTCCTTTATAAACGTGTCTTTTTTTAGATGCTACCACAGGGGATGCCAAAGTTACAAAATGTTCAACAAGCAGTTGATCAACAACTTGTAATTTTACTGTGTGGGCTGCAAGGTTTTACATTCACCACTCTCTTTACTGAGCTCCCTGATCCTCTGTAGTCTAACTCTTCCTTCTCTTTGGTACAGGTGTGAGGACCCATTCCTGCTCCTCCTCTTCCTCGTCTAACTATTCCATCAGTCTCTGTCTCAGCTAGAACAAAACGAACCCCAGACTAACACCAAAACCAGCAGCCACTCCTTTAAACCCACAACTCATGCGTCCCATCGTTCTGTTCCCATCCCTGCCACTCTCATCGTTTGCTGCACCAGCCTGCTTCTCCCTGAGAACCCGGGGAGTTCTCTGCCTAAGCCCCTTTCCTCTCCTCCTCCTACTTCTCCTCTCTGCCCCTTCTCCTCCCCCTATGTGAGTATTACTCGTGATAAGCAGCATGTCGAACGGGTCTGTGGCACAAGCATGGGACAGGGCATGTGGTGGATGAACAGTGTGGGTGTTTCACCTGTGATTTTCTCTGTCAGTGACTGGATAATACCCTCCATTTACACACGGATGTGATTCTGCAACTTAGGAGTCACATTAGCATTTTGGTAATCAGTGAGTCACTCTTTTATTCAAAGCAGCTCTGTTTTCCTGGCCTGTCACTTTCACCAGAGGACAAAAATCGCTCTTTTTAAGATTGAAGCAGCAGTTCAGCCTGTGCAGTAAAGCTGTCAGGTTAAAGGCAGATCTTTATGTACCTGTCTTAAAGTCATTGCTCTAAAGTGTTTAATGCAGTAGGTTTTATTGTCACATGCATGTTTATTTTTGCTGAATCAACTCTTCTAAGATGGAGATTGTGATAAAACACATCCTCACAAATAACATCAGAAATCTTTCAGTTTTCTTGGCTGCATGCGTGACCGGAAGCCAGAAGAAGAGCTGCAGGAGGAAACAGACAGATTTGAGTTAATAGATTCTGGTAGCTGGAGGAAAGAGTCTGTAAATAGATTTTCTTTTAAATGTTTTGAATCCCACATTCTCATAGTACAGCATAGTTTTCCGTAATGTTGTCAAGTCCCCACTACATTACCAGAAAAAAATGCCCATTTTACGAAATACCTCCAGATGTGCAAGCAAATGGAAAGTCTATGCATAAATGTTCACATTACACAGAAATTTCCAAAAACCAACGGCTGATCAAACACAGAAGTACAAATAAAGATATTCTTCAGCAGTTGTATGCAATCTGCTTATGTTAAAAATGGTGCAGTAATTAAAGTGAATTTTTTCCATGTTCTCATGTAAAGTTAGTTATCTTGTCTTTTAAGATGAGTTCTCAAAACAGGCGTAACTAGTAGGTGTGTCACGATTCTCCAAATCTTCGATTCGATTTTCGATTTTACATAATTAAATAATTTTCCTACATGCAATCTTTAGACTTGTCTATTCTACTATGTTTCTTTTTATTCATTAATTTTGCACAGTAAATCCCATTTCAAAAGATGTGGGACAAATAAGCAGCTTTCATTAATTTATTGTGTAATATATCATATTAGGACTTATAGTCTAATTTAAATAATTTATTTGCAATATTAAAGTTAAAACAAACACATAATCTCAATGGTAACAACCTTCAGTCACAATTGATACAGTGACAGTGACACTTAGTTGCTCTTTAAGTCCAGACATCTGTTGCTAAGGCAACTGACTCTGTATTGCTCAACCGCCCCAAAACATGTCTTTAACATCTTCATATATGGAAGGCAACACTTTAGTCATAAGATGTGACCTGCTGGGCATACTGTAGCGTGCCTCAAGTACGCTAATAAAATATTTAAATCCAGCGTTCTCCATCACTGAATGAAGCTGCAGATCCGTTGCTATAAATAGCTCTACAGCGTTAGTTATAGCTTTCGTGCGAGCAGAGGTCTGTGGAAGTTTTATTGCAAATGAGGATGAGGTAGTTGACTAGACCAGTGTTGCTGTTTTCCCGGTTGTCAAATCCAAATCTTTGTGATGCCGACGAATGTGTCCTGCCGTGTACATAGTGTTTCCCATAGCAGAGTAAAGTACACAGACATAGCATGGCATACATTGTTGTGTTCTTCTCGACAACACAAACTTTTTCAACATAACTCACCGAAAGCGAAAAAAAAAATTTCCACAGTGAAGATTTAGGAGAAGCAGGAGCAGATTCAAATCCACAGTCCCAAGTTTCCTTTATCACTTGCCAGCATCACAAACTGCAGGTTAGCTAACGGCTTGATGTGGTTTACCTCTTTGCCTCCCTAATGTATCTAAACCAAACCTGCACATTTATATCACTGTTGAAAACGGGAGAAGAGGAGAAAACAAACACAGAGGCGGAAAAAAAGGAACAGTACAACTTTCCGGCAGTGGAGCTTGAGGAGCGGATCGTCGATCTTTTTCACTTCGATTTATCAGGTTGTGACGTAGTTTCGATCGATTTTGATAAAAAATCCCAATCGTGACACCCCTAGTAAATAGAGAGCTACAGTTCAGGGTTCTTTATACACATCATGAAATCACTATTTTCAAAGCATATTGGGGTTGAAATAAAGCTTTCCAACATTTGCTTTTACGTTTGGAATTATAGAAAAACATAGAAGTAGTGTACAGATTATTAGGCTACTTTGAAAAAAGTAGCCTAATAGTAGCTTTATTTTTCTCTTTGCGACAGTCTGAAACAACTACACTTGAAAGGAAAAACTGAAGGGAGCTGCAGCAGCTGAGATAGGGCAGAAGTGATGCAGTAATAGAAAGACAGGAAGAATAATAGAGTGTAATACTACAGAGGTAGATAGGGCAGAATGAAGTGTCAGTGTGTGAGAGCAAAAGAGCTTAGTTAAACTTTTATAGGAAAAGGACAAAGCAAGCAAGGTATTTCCACTGTTAAGGGTACAGTTTCAGAAAAAGACTAATATGAAACCACAATATAATCATATTGTTATTTGAGTTGGGATTGCCGTTTTGCGTTTGAATTGTCTTTATAAGCCATTAAGAAGCTTTTTTACAGCGAACACAGTAGGACTGTTACTTGAAGTCCATAGACTGTATATCAAAAGATGGACGGAGCCTTTGTGACGTCACTTGTAGGTTTCTGAAGAGGTAAAGTGAAGCTCAGTGGGCGGTTCCCACCGTCGCCATCTTGGCAGCGTCATGCTTGCCGTCACTCATACAATAAATTAGCGGGGGTGGAGCTCAGAAAGGGTCTGTTTGACATCTATAAAACTCTGAGCTGCCTTTACATAATACCTAACCGGCTATAGCTAAAGCATTCAGTTAGCTGACTAAAAACCGAGGATGTGTGCTCCACTGGGCCTTCTTGCCAGCGGGTATTGGAAATCCACTAATGAAAAAGACATGCCCCTGGTTATGTCTGGTTTCCTTTTTGTGAAGTTGGTCTTTGTATCATGTGAGTCTGAAAATTTGCCCCTAGTGGATGAGGGGTGAACTGCAAGTTATGGGACATCTACTTGAGCTTCGCTTTTTTCCACACCAGTGTGTCTTTTTGCTAAAAGGAGGCTATGGACTCTTCTCATACTCATTTCCTGTTAAATTCCATTCAAGGAGTGAGAAGGCTCCATTCTTGTCTTCATAAAGGGGCTGTGTTGGGGGAAAAGGAGATGATGTCGTAATCTGATAGAAACATGAATATCTGTGTGAAATCTTGGGTGCAGTCTGATATTGAAAGGTTGCGAACCTCTCGGTGTCCGTTGTAATTTAACAGCCCTCCTGAACATGAAGCAAAATGACATTAATTGCACAAGTTATTATGTTCTGAACTGGTATATATATATATATTTTTTTTTTTGTCAAATGAAGTAAACTGTTATCTCCGATTTCTCTACCAACAAACTTTTCTTTCAGGATTTTTTTCTTTATTTCCTGAAACAAAAGCAGTGTGTCACGTTATCGAGCAACACCTCAACATGTCAAGCAAATACTAATAATACCCCCCCTCCGACACTGAAGAAGTGGACTTCAACTTGACTTTTTCCCTCCTTTTTTATTCATTGCTTTGGGAAATGATGGGTAATTATCCCTGGAGATGTTTTCCCCACCTCCACAAGTCTGTCATTATGGCAGCTGTCCACATCATCCTCCTACAGACAGAAGCAGACAGTAAAGGCATCATTAAGTCAGATAAGTTCATTACTCAGAACAGGGCCGAACCACAGGCTGAATCTCACAGGGGAACGAAGTTAGCAGCCACCAGTATCATGTAACTGGGAGGAGTCAAAGTGGAAGCGAGACCGGTGTGGGTCAGGAGTCATTTTGAAAGCAGCTATAATTGTGCGTGTTGGTGTGTGCTGGTGCTTGTCATCATATTAGTGTGGTGAAAACAGCAACTACGATGCTATTTGTGGTTTGTGTGCTGTAGCAAAGCCTACAGCTTTCTCCTCACTTCCTTACCCCCATCCCTCAGGCTTTGGCTGTTGTTCCTCCACTGCCCCTCTGTTTTCACCACGGGGGAACTGCGGGATGGAGATAAGTTTCTTGACAGCCAGAACAACAGGGAGCCAGAGAGAGACTGTCGTATGTAATAACAGCTTATGACTAAGTGTGTTCAGGTTAATGAAGTATAATGTGACTGATGAAGAGCTAAATTAGCTTCTTCTTCTGTGCCTTCGTGTAGGGAAATGATCATTTATGAATAAAAAAAAAAAGAACAAACGCTGTTTAGGGGTTTCTTGAGAACTTCTAATATAAACCAATGTTAATAAAGTAACATCACTAACAAATACTATTTATCTCTCCTTCTCTGGCAGGTCTAAACAGACAATACCCAAACTCGACCCTCCTCCACCGTCCATTAACCGTAAGAGAGTCAGCAGGACATTCTCCCCAGGGTCAGAGGTCGTAGCTGTGCCCATGCCTGCAGAAGTCGGCTCCAATGAAGTGCCCCCGAGCCGCAGCAGCAGCCTCTCATTCCCAGACATCACCCCCAGCTCCCTGTCATCCACAGATTTCCACTCCTTCAGCAACGGCGAGAGCAGCTCTTCCTCGGCCAGTGAGGACTCGGGAGTCCGTTCCGAAACCAAGTCCCTTTTGTCTCCATTGCGCGATAACGACGACTTGTTCAGGGACCATGTGACATTTTTAACAGCCTCCAGTGGATGCGGGAGTCCTCTGGAGGTGAGAGATAAAGCGATGATGTCTTCCTCTGAATTATCCCCAAATGAATCCAACACCCTGGCCTTGGACGCCGTTGATCACCTTCAGCCCTTCTCTCCTTTGGATGACACTTGCCTTCACATCAGTTTTTCAGAGGATGAACTGCTGGAGAGCAGCCAGGAGGACACTAATGTTCCCCAGCGAAGTTAGAAGGATGAGCTGATGTTCCTCCATGCTTCTCAATCAACTTTTAATGTAATAGTTGCTGTCAGAACCTCCTATATTTGCACTGGGCTCCATTTCAGGACCACAAATCACTCCATTCACATGTGACACAGCGTACTTGGTACTAATACTTCATTGAATAAGTTATTAGCCAATGGACAGATTTAGTATTTTTGTAATGAAATTGCAGACCTAATGTACTTTTTAGGGGCTAGAAAGCTTAGCAAACTACATGTAGCAGTTCTTTCACTGTTGATGTCACATAATGTGTAGAATTCAAAACTAATTAGGCAACACATTTTTTATAGTAGTCGGTGTTAAAACATTATTTTGTATGATGCTTCACTGTGGTACAAACTGTTCACGAGACGTCCAAATTTCAGCGATATTGGATGTTCAGGTTGAAGAAGGTGATGTTGGGAAGAGCCTCAGTTTCTGTAGAGCTCCTCAAAAGGATGATGGAAAGAAAAGAATAAGAAAGTCAGTGAAGTGGGAGATAAAAGTAAGCAGGTCTAGCTGTTGTTTGTTCATGTGCAGGGGGTTGCTTTTATACGGTGTCAGACATGTGAGTTTTAGAGCATTAACACTTGCTTGTTTTTTTTTTTTTTTGGGGGAGGGGGGGGGGGTGTTAGACTTAAAGGCTTTAAGGCAGTGCTGGGAAATTAGTTTTTCCCAGTATTGCATTAATTCTGTTTGATGCATTGTTTGAAACCCTTTGAAAACAAGAGGATTACTGCTTTCAAAGAAAAGTATATTGATCCAGACAAATAGAATAGGAATAGAAATATCCACTTTCCCATCATTTAGCAGTCATTACAGCTTGACTTGCATATGTCTGAGTGGGAAGTTTGTTATGATAGAGAAACCTGGAGACTCAGTGTTGGAAGATAATTGGAAAACTGTTGGAAAAAGACAATATAGGTGATTAATTTATCTTATTCCGGCTTCTTTCTTTTTTTAACATCCTGATTCCCTTAAAAAACCTGAAAAACCTGGATTAACCTAAAAAATGGTAACCTTTTCAATTGCATACACCTATAATCAGTTTAGCAATTCAGTAAATACTAAAAAAAAAAAAAAAAGAGTCGAGTTGATTACGGTAAATAAAAATCTTATCACAAAGCAAAATTAAGCATGTCTAGTGTGTAGCAACATTATTTATCCCCATAAAAGCAACAGCTGCCTATATGGGAAGTTTTTGTAGCAATAAAGGAAGTGCATCGGTGTCACCTTTGAGCAGAGGTAGAAAATAAATGGACAGTGAAGCGGCTGAGGTGTGACAGGGTTGGAAGGTATGGATGTAAAGTGTTCTTGGGCGAAATGCTTTACACCCAGAAATGAGGCTTTTCCCAGCATTACACATGACAGGAAGCTTAACAGCAATAACAAATGGGTGAAAACATAATAAAGAGATCGAGCTGAAAAACTACAACCCTGTACTGTCTCACTTTTAAATTTTAGTCAAACAAGCTCAAGGTCACACTGCATATGCATGTGCAATTCTTTTCTCACAGCTGAAATGTACATATATGACATCATATATATACATATATGAATCTTCAAGTCATCTTTTGTTATTCATCAGAGTTCTCTGTAACTGCATCCCAGCAAATGTTATTTGATCCACAGATAGTCAGTGCACTGTGATAAGACGATGCTACAAATCCTAAAAATCCACATGCAGTATTCACAGGTACAGCTGAAACCAAAAGTAGCAGCTCCCACTGCATGCTGCCATGAGCCCATTAAAAAGAGAAAATGCTATTCGCCTTATCTCTCAGAGTGAATGGAAACACGAATAATCTGTCCACTCTTCTCCTCTGCCCTTTTTACAAGCATCAATTAAGTCTCATTAAATATCAGAGCAAAAGAATTTCTTTCACATTCTCCCACATGTACAACATTTTCATAGTTTCAGACATTTTGTCATGTTCTCTCCAAAGGTTAACCGTTTTCTCTGTCATCTTTGTGCCCACTAAGCTCACATTTGCAGCAAATACTGTCATTGTGAGGCACAAATGAGTGACTGACAGACTTAATGCCCTCAGGGCCTCCCGTGAGATGCAGTTATTAGAAAGGAGGCAAATTGGAAATCCCTCAACTCAAAGGTGTTAGAGCTGTCATTTCCCCTGGCTCTGCTTTGATCTCAGGTATCCAAACAGCACCTCTGGCACAGCAAGTCAGGAAGATTGTGCAGGGTCTTATTTTTAGCACAGGAAGTCCATTTCTCTCTTTGTGCCAAACTTCAACATGGTATTCCCCAACTGGATAATCAATAATGCAGGAAGTCAATGTGTCTCGCCTCTCCTTTCTCCTCTGCAGAGCAGCAGCCTGCATCCTTTTCAGCAAGTTCAAAACTAAACTGCATCTGATCCACGATCAATGTAAAGTAGCCCTTAAGAGCTAGCTGAAACCTCGACTCTGTGGTTTTACAGAGATGCTCAAAGCACGCTGCCATTTCACATGCCCACCCTTAATGCAGGTGGAAGGCAGGGACGAGCTGATCAGTAATCAAAGCTTTGTTTAAAGATCTGTAATTCACGGATAAACAACTCTTAACTACTGCCAGTTCAGGTGAAGATAAATGAAAGATATGTTTTTGGTTACTTGTTTTCCTCGATAATTCTTAAGTGCTCTTCTATTCCCATCATATTGGTGTAAAGATTAAAATAAAGTATGTAATAATGTTTACCTGATTATTTGGAGAGTGGATCAGGATCAACAAAAGCTGCAAAGCATTGCATCTTATTATATTTCTTAAATAGCAAAAAGCTTAGCGGCCCCAAACATTAGCAAACTGTCAATAAAGTGCTTGTCTTTACACTAGTGTACATTAATTGCATGTCCACAGCCTATGACTGAGCCCAGATCATCACTGCTTCACCAGTTCACATGAGGTGTTTTTACTAAATGTGCTGTCTACGATAGCCAAAGAAAGTGTGTTGTAGTCTTATTTGTCCAAGACGCTGTTCTAGAAATGTTGTGGTTTGTTTAGACTAAACTATGACAGGCAGCCAAGATGGCCATCCAGACCACACCCCTTAGTACCAGCCAGCCAGTCCCCCGGCAACCCAAAACAGGGCCTGGTGATACCACCCAAGCACGCCAACAATCCCCCTGACCACCCAGTACTCCGATGGACACCCAGGCAAACGCCAGCACCAACCCAAACGTCCCAGGTAATAATGTTGGGGAAAGCACACCTTGGTTTAAGGTTTAGGACTGGATCTATGACCACTCTGCGCCAGGGTCAGCTTCACAGCCCAGTGTGGGCACGTACAGACTGTGGGCGCAGAAAAACTCATCCATGCCTTTGTTACATCTAGGTTGCATTACTGTAACTCTTTACTAGCAGCGTGCCCTAAAAGTTCTCTAAAAGTTTTTCAGCTTGTTCAAAACGCAACAGCTAGATTATTGACAGGAACTAACAGAAGAGAACACATTACTCCTGTGTTAGCTTCACTTCACTGGCTTCCAGTC
>JBAMHX010000021.1:6943295-6956090 GCA_037177515.1 Pseudomugil tenellus
GCTAACACGCTCATTCTCCTTCTTCCAAACATCCTTCCAATCAGATCTCTTTTACTTTCATTCGTACTACACCCACGCACATTCAAGGACCCAATGCTCAGGGTTTGGGGCAACGCACTCCCCTTCCCAGCTCTGCCCTGTCTGTTTTTGGGAAACTGTTTCAGGGGAGAGAATTCCCTGTCCTCTCGCCCCTTCCCTTTTAGTCGCCTTTTCCGACGCGCAGGGAATACGGTGGTAGTATTCTTAGTCTGGTGCTATGAGCATCCAGACTCCCACCCTAACCACAGGGTAAAAGGTTTGAAAGAAAGCTAACATAAAATATAAACTATATATTTCTGTATATTACTATATAGTACATATTATAATATTAAAAATATTGAATATGTATTAATTTATCACAACATCAGAACATTAAAATTTGGTCTTTTTTGATAACTTATAGATGACAATCTTATAAATCAGTGAACTGAAAAACAGCAACTCATTTAACTCAGCAATTTATTTAACAGAAATCCAGAATGGCTCATTTCTGCTGGTAAAAGTAAGGCCGTTATATTCCAGGGTATTATTTCTCCTTAAAAATATGTTCTAGCAATACACCAGAAACAGAAACTTCTCTCTAAAACTGTTTTAATAAAATGGAAACCAGACGGACATCTGGTGGCATTTATTACTTCCTTGTGGTCTTTTGAGTTTCTTGTCTTTTATTCCATGCAGGTAGAAGTCTGCACCTGTTTTAAAAACCTTTCTGCACTCATTGTTAATTCTTCATCTGCTGTTGGGCAGCCATCAGAGTGACATGCTGCAGCCACTCAGAGCATGATCTGTAAAGTTCCATTACAATGCATTAGTTAACATCCTGTTTTTTTGTAACAGGAGAATGAAGTATGGCGAAGTGTCTGTTCATATGATTAAAATATGAATGTGACATTTGCTTGCAAACCATTATGGTTGGTGAGCTTAAGTGTTGTTCTGTGCTGCCTGGAAAACTTAAAATGAACTTGGGTGTAATGTTGTATCCACAGTATGAACCCGGGAGAAACAAACTAATCTCAGGTTCAAACCCCAGAAGGTCAGCTACAGTCTAAAAGCAGAGTATCTCTTATTTGCTCTTAGATATTTGATACAGCTGGCTCCTTCTGCAAAGCTAAATATAACTTCTGATGACTAAGACTGGCAAGTGATGTTTTTTTTTAAATGTAGAAAGATTGTCCAAACAAATATCAGTGGACCGTAAGAACTCGGCAAGAGTCAGAGCTTCTTGGAACATGAGAGAGCAGAAGAGGTGAACTGATGTGTGTCATGTCCCTGATGGTGAGTTGGCAATTAATCTAAAAATCCAAGGTGTCATTTCTCTTATTTCTAGATTCTCTTTGCTGAGAGCTTGATATTGTTTGGATGTTTGCAGAATGACAATGAAGAAATTTACTGTTCAATAAAATCATTTAAAAAAAAACATTTGCAAACATGAAAATATGATGAATCAAACTTTTCTCCAAATCTTAAACTATTTATCTTCTCACTGATAACAGAAAGCATAAATAATACATAGTTTGACAAAAACACATGACAGCAGAGAACACGATTAAAGAACATGTAGTAATTCAGAGCTGAACTCCAGTTTCTCATAGAAAAACAAAGAAAAATATCTAGAAGAAAACTGCAGAGAAGTTATGTTAAACAAATATAGCTTTTTTTTTCTCAAGCAAAATATCCAGCTCACCTCTCTGGGATATGATAATTGATGGTTTGCACAGAAAGTAAGGAATATGGAATTACAGCAAAATATTATCTCTGGCAGCTCTGACTGAGGAGCTCCGTGGCTTTCCCTGACTGCCGTGGGCAACGGCCAGCAACCACACATCTTCCTGCTGAACATCTGAGTGTGACGTGAGGATAATTCTAGCATCTTGTGGAAAACGTCCATGTGCTGAAGGTTTTGAAGTCTTTGTGAACACTAATGTGGTTTCCAGTGGTGCTGAATAATGTGCTTTCCATGAAGATACGTAACATCTGTATCTTTTACATGTGCTACAGTGTTGGTGGGAGAGTTCAGTATGTCTGCACAACTTGTAAACAACAGCAGATTCTATTAAATGCACAGACACATGACTGTTATTGTTCCATTTAAGCTCATTGGCATCTATAGAAAGAGATGTTCTGTTTGTGTCGACATAAATAAGCTGCGATCCATTTTCCACTGAAGTCCGTTCTCAGAGTTGGACCAATTTCACAACACGGCTGATCATGTTCCAGCTGTCCTACTTAAAATAGATTTGAATAATAAGGCTTGACACTGTTTTAAAATTTGCACTTTCAACAAGAAACTAATTATGTCCCATTAGCTCTCCTTATGTTGAATTACAAATTAACGTAATGATGTCTCCCTCTTTACTCTGGTCACTTCATCTCTACAATCACCTGGCTCTCAGTGCAGTGTCCATGAACCATGTAATTGAGTCCAGGACCCCTGCATCCCATCAGACCATGTGATATATTTTATTTTCTGCTATTAACAGGGTAAGAGTGCAATGATAATAATTCGAGAAAACTGGTGTGGAGATATGTGGACAGGGATGAAATTTCATGCACTTATCAATCGGAGACTAATGCAATTTTATCAGCAGTAACAGAATTATGTTAATATTAATTAATTATATTCTTCTTTTACATTTTTTATTATTTACTAGACTTTTGAGAACACTTAAAATGAGCTACATAAACTCATTTTTAATGATTTGCTGCTCTGCGTTGGACTATTTGATGCTAGATACTTTTGTTTAGCAATAAACTGCAATGAATAAAACTACAATAGTTGCACTTTACCTCATCTAATCTAAATAGCAATCTAAGTTAAAGTGGCCATATTATGCAAAATTGACTTTTTGAAAAAAGTAAGATTGGAAAATTTGTTCATCACTAAGGTTTTTTTTTTTATTTTTTATTAGTCTAATTTTTCCATATTTAACTTACAGTAATATTGTTTGACGAAGTATTTTTACCGCTCATCTTAACAAAATACTAATTATTCAGAAAAAGTTTATTAGAATAGTTGCTTCTCAATGTCACCATTATCCTACAAGGCAGGCTGCAAATCTGCATCTTCCTTTATATAAAACCACTCATGATCAGTTTTCAATTAAACATCATAGTGCTCATTTATAGAACGCTCATATTGGTCTAGTAGATTCTTCAATTTTATTGTCTGTATACAAAAAAAGATTACGTAGGCTGATGTCAGGATATCTGCTTTTATTCATCCTAAATTAAATTGGATAATCTAATTTGTCTTTTGGCTTATTTTGGTGCAAACTGTTTTGAATTTTATTCAATTTCATTGTAATTGTTGGTATTATTTTTATTATTGTTTTTATTGTTTTATTGTTGTTTTATGTTGTTAATATTATTATTGCTATTATTTTTTGTTTAATCAATGTTACTGCTTTGTTTATCTGGGTGTGGTTTTTCATATAAGCCTATGCAGACTTCTACCACTCCTATGCATATTTGCTTGTTTATATTGTTTTTATACAACAACTGAGATGTATGATTTCTCTATCTATCTATTACTCAGATCTGTTTTTTTGTTAATTTTCAATTTATCACAAGTAAAAAGAACATAACAAAACAATGGAAGACCTTCTGATAAACTAAGTAAAATCCCATTATCACAGAAACAGACAAGGATGGTCTCTTGTCTAGCGACAAACAAATTACCAAACACTGTCATTATGATTTAGATTCTGCTTTTTTTTGTTTTTTAAAGACTAAAAACTAAGGAAAGACAAAACCCCAGATACCTTGCAGAGCTGCAAAGAGCCCTGCTAAACATTTGTTTTCATCATATTAAGCAGTCTCCAACAATGATAAGAAACATCAGTCTCTACAGCAGATGCCACAAAATGATATATGTACAAATGACAAATAATTAGAACAAAAGCATCGAGGAATATTGTTTTAGAGCCATAAAGTCCCTCCAGAATATTGGCCAGTGATTAAGCACATCATGCTGATGGAAATACTTTTGTATGAATATACTTTTTCCACCTAATTGCAGAGATTAACATTGTCTAAGGAGGAATTGTGAATAAAATATGTTTTAGAGGCACATATTTTTGGGATTGGGGTTACAGGGTTTGGCTTACAGTAATACTGCAGTAATATGAGTACTCATTTCCATCAGACTTTAACATCCATCTCAAATCGTCCTCCCTGTGCTGATGTTTCTCCAGTGTATGACAGAAGTACCCATGAAAGTCATGTACATGTGGAGTATCTCCTGTCTTATTAGATTGATGTTCAACCTCCATCCTCCAATGAAAATGGAGAAAATGCTAATCCATCAAGAAAACAGAGTTTAGGTCGATTAATGTGATTCTGACACCGACTGGGTGGGGATACAGTGTCTATTTGATTTTTTCTCTGTGGAAGAAAACATCAGCAAATACAGAAGCAACATTTGTTTAGTTTGACAACTTTGCATCCATTAAATCATCAACTACTCCAGTTATCTGATCTATAAGTTCTTGAAATTTTTGTTTTTTAGTTTGCAATCTGAGATTTGGGTTTTGTTTTTTACACTTTCACAACAATTTACACATTAAAAGCAGGAAAACCTGAATATTTTCAATATGCAAAGTTGTCCATGTAAGTTTACAATGTCCAGTTTGTAAGATGTAGAGAAATAAAAGAAAAAAAAGAATATTGCAGCAGTGTTAGCATGTGCAACCTCACTTTTTCATTCAAAGGTTGGACACAAACAGGGACTGAAAGAAACATTTGATGTTGACAGAAATGCTACTTGCAGCATCTTTGAGTATACCCATGTCATTTGAGGCTACTGAAAATACAACTATTTTTATGGTCTAGTGTCTGTTCACTAGTGGAGAAAAATTTTTTTTAGCAATCCCTCACACCCTACCCCACCGCTCCTCCCCCATTCACAAACTTTAATGTGTGTGGCCACTGAATACCAATTGAATGCTGTATCACCTCATCTTATCTCTCACATCAAGGGCGTTAAAAACCTCACCGCTCTGTATCTTACTGAGCTCCTCCACATTAACATACCTGGTGTTACTTTTTACCTCCATCAAACCTCCAATCCCACCTGCTTGCTTAAGCACCATGGAGTCAAGAGCCTCAGCCCAGCGTCTTTGGAATTCTCTGCCAAAGAATATTAAATATTATGATTCACCCACCAATGTCAAATCCCATCTTAAAACACCTTTGCTTATTCCTTTTAGTTATGGGACTGAAATTACCCCGCTGTCTGTGTCTGTTTTTTTTATATGTTTGATATGGTTTTGGTTAAAAAGTTTTAAAAAAAAAGGCAAAAACCTTGAGGATTATTATTATTATTATTATTATGTGATTGTATGTAAGCACTGAGTTTTTAGCCCCTTTTTGTTTATCTAAATAATATGCTAGAAGCATGAAAGAACATAATAAGTTTATAAATATCCGAAACTTTAATGTAAAATAAAAATGTCTTTTTTTTCAGATTACACATCAGATTGTGGGTAAACTGCACTATTTGACATTTTGTCAAAGAATTCACCATATTCTTCTATATAAACTGCATTCTTGCCTTGAGGGTCCAGAAATACATGTTAACTTTCCATTAACCGTCCCTTCAACAGACCCCCCTCTCCTCCCCTCCGCATCACAATTGCAACTACTTCTCTTCCTCTTTCCAGTGCTTGCTATGGTTATGTATTTTGGAAGATTTCAAACACTTGGCCACCTTAACAGAAGAGTGCTCATTGACTTTCCAGCAGCGAAGAATAATTGTATTACAATCCAGCATGTTTATCTATCTGTGTGCGTATGACCTTGCTTATAATCTGCCATCTGGGCAAAGTGCTGAACTCAGCCTTCATACACATGAACAGTGGGAGAGAGTGACTCACTGCTCTTTGTAATGAAAATTGTTTGTTGATAAAATGCTTCACTTGCACTCATTAATTTCCCCTCCTACAACAGTTGAGGCATATTTCTGCAACATGCTGGTCATGAAAAATTAAGTGGTATTTACTTGTCACTTGTATCACAATACAGTATCACATCTTATGAAACAGGATCATTTATTCTTTTACTCTAGCTGGACAAAATGTCAAGGTTAACTGACTTTTGTTTGCATGTAATTGTGTGTTTTTATTGCAGTTAAATAGATACCACAAGCATGTTTTGTTTGGTACATTTTGATGGTATTATTTCTCTATTTTCATGTAAATGAGATTTTAAATGAGGGATTTTCATGACTGTGAATTTCTAAATTATTTCATTTTGCACTGAAGACCTCTTATGAAAATGCAGCGGTGACACAATATAAATTACTTACTTATGTAGGTGAACACTAAAGAATCCAGCAATGAGCTGAGGCTCTCCTGGAGGAGGAACAGGCTGCAGCAGCGGGAGGCAGAGACAGAACATTTCAGAGAAATCTCTGTCTGTACGAGAAGTTCCAGAAACACTGTTGGATTGTATCCTGATGAAATTTTAAAATCTTATTATAAGACTCATTAATCACGCTTCACACAGTCTTCCATGTTTTAATAATGAAAGTGTATGTTAAACCAAGATTTTCTTTGACTAACCTCTATTTTCCATGACTTCTGATGTAAATCTGATCATTTCAATTTACAGCTGAACAGTTCTGAAAACAACAAAACACACCAAAGAAGGTACAACAGGTAATATTAATCATCTGTACATCCCAATATTTAGTTATTAAATTCTTTAATTAAACCCAGAAATGAAAACTCCTATTCTGAGAAAATAAGATGGATGTAAATAACTTAAGAAATACAAAAGCCTCACATTGAAATGCATTTACTATGTCCTTTCTGGGCCACAAAATGCATGGTAAAGAGGCAAAAGGGGAGCCCACAAGTAGAAAATGCTATAATTAATCACTCCATGCAAGGTTTTAAGAACCTATGTTCCATTTCTACCAATGCCGAACCCTAAATATTACAAACTTTTATTTAAAATTAATTGGATATTAAGGGCTGCCTGGTGGAGCAGTGGACAGCACTGTGGGTTCAGAGCAAGAAAGTTACTGGTTTCAGTCTCTGCAGGGGGGGATGTCGAAACAGTGTGGAGTTTGCATGTTCTCCCTGGGTACTCCGACTTCCTCCCACCATTTTAAAACATACCTGCTTGGTTAATTGGTTGCTCTAAATTGTTTCTAGGAATGAATGGGAGTGCTTGTTTGTCCCTGTGTGTTGGCCCTGTGATGGACTGACAACCTGTCCAGGGTGTACCCTGCTTCTTGCCTACTAATTGCTAGCTTAGGCAACAGCTTCCCTGCGACCCTGCATTGGGTTAAGCAGCATAAAAAATTACTGACTGAATTATTTGATATAACCTTCAAAAGCTGACAAATCAAATCCATATCAACAAAGTCAGACTGATTGCAGTTCATTTCAGAACAATGGCTGCATCTGACAGCAAAATCTACTCATTACTCCATAAAACTTGTTGTCATTGATGTCAGACCAGTTCTTGTGTTAATTGGCATATCTTTGCTTTTCTTTCTTCATCTTATTTCACATGAATAATCACATGACAGCCATGGAGATAGATCCAAATGTATATTTCAGGTTCTGCATCAGGTCTTTGCTGGATTTTTCCCCCCAATTATTCCCTTCCATTTCCTGTTGTAGCTAGTTTTTCTTTTTCGTTATACATCTGACACTTCGACTTTTGTCCCCCATCTGTACAGTTTCTCCTTCTCTTGCCATACAAAAATCTATCAGGTTCTTAGAAAATTATATCCAAGGCGATAAAATTCTGTACCTGTCAGAGTGCTCTTGTTTTCTTTACCTTTTTGCTATTTTTATGCAACCAAAGGAAAAGGGTGCAAACTATGTGTCTTTGTGACAGGTTCATCTGTTTAGTAAGGGGCCTTTTTATGCTTGAATGACTCATAGGTGAGTGTGGCTTTTCTCTGAATATGGAGTAGACTGCAGAATAAATGAGTAAAAAATACAGCTAAAATGTGTTGAGAGTCCTTTAAAAGATAAAGGTAAACGATAATATTCAGAGAATAAAATATGACTCCTTGGAAACAAAATGTAAGGAAAAGATTATCGGCTTAAGACTTTTGCAGAGTTGTGCGAGGTCAGTGGATAATGGTTGCAGGTCTGCATTGTTATGCTTAATACCTGCCTTTCAGGTTCTGCTCATTAAATGTTTTGTTCGACACTTGTGTTAAACAAATTAACTATCTGCTTTTAATATGTGTGCTTGTGTGCTATACTCAACTTCTGGTTGAGTTAAGCATAGCAACCAACTCGGTTAAGCTTATTCAGCTCTCCGATTTCAGTTTTCTAAATCTAAAATGTTTAACTTACATTGTTTCATCACATCACTGCATAAAAATGAGATTAAACTGCCACACAAGGGGTCTTTGAATAGAATGACACCAATAAAACCAAATAAAACAAAAGCTTTTATTTTTTGATTGCTTTGGATTGTATTGTGGGCAGCCTCTAAACGAGTCCAACCTCACAATTAAGCAAAACCTTGGAGAGATGTATTTATGAAGAGAAAAAACATGAGGCAGGATGTATCTGTGAACAAACGGACAGAGATCCTGCCAAAAGATTTCTAAGACTTTCAGATTAACAAATGATGCTTTGGTAAGGCTTTGTGTCTTCTACTTTTTAAGAGGAATATCTACTTATCAGAGATTAATCAAATTATTTGCAATTCAGTGACAGATTGATTGGAGTGATGCTGAAGCAGCATGTGCTTCACTCTCCAGAGACACATTATGGAAAACCATCCAGTCTCATCTGCCGCATTCAATCTCATACTTGTCATGGAGGTAAATGTGCACACACAAGGACACACATAGACACACGTGCAAGTGTACATCATGCTATAAACATAGATCTGAACCAGGGAGCATTGATTTATCTGTTCCTGCCTGATTTATGGGTTTTAATTTATTCACTTATTTTATGGGAAGAGGTGAATGTGTTATTGTAGATAGCTGATCATGTTTCCAGGAAGCAGCCACACACAATGCTCCATTCATTCAGCATCACCGTATAAACAGTAAGAATTTATCTTTTCTGCATTAAGGCAGAAAATAATCTAAACTAGATAAACCAAGTCAACCTGCCACTTCTAGATGCATGACTTCTTCAACATACCTGAAATCAAGTAGCTGGATTTTCCTCTTTTGCTTGTCATCTAGGCGCTAATGAGCCATTCAATTGCTTCAGTAGTGTTGTTGGACAAGGGTTCCATCTAAAGCATCCATCAAACTTGGGAACTCTTTTATTTGGATTTGATCCAGAACCCTGAGAGTCTTTTTGTTCTTGTCATTTAGAAAAAAGTTTTAACCCTTTCAGCTTTTCCTCCCTGTAGCTGTTTTTTCTGCTGGTTGCCTCTTTCCTCTTTTCTGCATCAGTTAATTTCTTCACTGGCCTGCTTAGCCGCTCCCCTTTTCCTTCACCTCTTCTTTGATATCCAGCATTTTTTACAGTTTTACAGTTCTTATGTTACTGAAAAATTCTCTCTTTTTTTCTCTATTTCCCACCTGGGACATATGTCTGCATGAGCCCACCTGACATTTTTTTAAACAAGCTAGATTTTAAATATACACATAAAGGTTACCTGATTCCATGTGGGCAATTTGTTTTGTTTGTTTTGACTACATAAAATACTCTGTATGGCTTGTAGTGGTATTTGCTATTTTGATTAGCAAAGCACATCAAAAGAAAATCTTTCCTTGGTTTGCCATAGCTTTAATTATGTTCTCATGTTTGCTGAGATTAGGCTCTTTCTGATGATGATGAATGATGAAGGCAAGTACATTGTCCTTTTTTCCTGGGATGTTAGGGATACGGGATTAGGAGAGGATCTAAGAAGCAGCTGTTTAGTTGTATTGAAATGGCACAACAACCCCATCTGGCAAGATTGAGTTTCTCTGATAGGATGCTGGGTGTACCTGTAGAACCCACCCCCTGAGAAATGGTTGGCTGGCCTCCACTGGATTGTACACTGGGCAATAGCTACAAACAGACAGAGCACATCTGGACCTGAGCAGATGGGAAATATGTTTGATCTGTCAGCTGTCCATGCTTAGAGGAGATGTTGAGAGAATAAATTTCTGATGCCAGGGTGAGGTAGATATTTTGTTGTTGTTGTTTACCTTATGTTAGAGGTAAAGATATATAATTAAACTGATTGACTTTTTATTACCTGATCTTTGATGACAGATCTTTCCTTTTTTTAACCATAAGAAAAATCCCACATCTCAGTAGCTGTTTGCACCTGTAATACTAGTAATAAGGATTTGTATGCAAAATTATTTGGAATGTCAGCAAAAGGTATCATCTGGTCAAATCAATTGCCAAGCTACATTGTTTTTCGTTTACTGAATGAACTCAAACTCAACAACCTTAACCAATTTAACAGGAGTCATGCAATATATAACAAGTAACATGTCAAAGTAATTTGATTTGTTTTTACTCCCAACTCATCAAATACTTGTGCTTGTACCTGTGTGTACATGTCTACTGTGTGTTTGGTTATGCCTGTACTGGAAACTTGAATTTCCCTCCGGGAATTATTAAAGTATCTATTATCTATTATTGATTTGGAAGCTGTTTATACCAAGCAAATACTCCCAAAGTCACCTTTAGTAATGTTTCCCCAGCAAGTAACACAAGTCACAGGATACATGATTTAAATGGAAGGTTTTTGGGGAATTGGAAATCTAAGCTCCTTTTTCCCTTTGACCATTTAACAAACATGTTACTTGTTCATAACCCTGCACTGCAGAAGGACTTTTTCCTTTTTTCTGTTGGTGCAGCTGGTGGACTGTGCGCTGCTGCGAGATAACTGAAGATGTGCAGAAGTTTATTGTGCATTAAAACCACTGCTGGAGGAATATTGTGTACAGAACTCAAATAAAGGAGCAATATGTGACAATGACAGTGTGTTAAGACGGCTACTGGTACAAATTAGCATGATTTAATATATGTGAAAACATTTGTCCTCAAAATAAAAACTTAAAATTCAGATGAAAGGGAGGGAAAGTAGATCACATATGACACAGTTCTAGCTTCTGTAACCCATCCTGTATATATAATTATTTGCTACTCAATATCCCATACAATACAATTCATCATATTCAAACATATTTTTAAAAATCTACAAAACAACAATTCATCAGAATTTGCAGGAACAAAGTCTCTTTATTCTTGTAGATAGATCAGTAGATATAAGGCTATTTTTCTGAATTGGCCGATCTCTGTGAAGCGCCTTGAGACGACATTGTTGTTAAATGGCGCTATACAAATAAAGTTGAATTGAAGTTGAATTGAATAGATAATTAATAAAATCAGTGAACTCATGAACATACAATATTTTCCCAAAGTGCCCATGATAGAACATAAATGCAAATCATTTAACAGCAAGAGAAGTGTCTCTGATTAAAGGATAATAGCTGAAAACCTCTTTCTACACCCACTGTCTGATGAACAATGGGCTACGAGAGCATTTTCACTCATTCCTTTCCTCATTATGAAGTAATTGTATTCAAAAAGAAAGGGACACCAGTGTATATTGACTAAGTGATAGAAATCTATCCACAGTAATTTCAACAGTAATTTTTTTTTTACTGTTTTTTAAATAAATCTGCTATAGAAATTATTTGAAAATCACTTAACAGGATCAAGAGTATATAGCTGTATCTCCAGTTATGTTAATGAGCTTCAGAAAAAGCTGTAATCAAATTCTGACATTCATGTTGGGGATAGATTGGATAGTCAGCCTCTGATTGCTTTGTCTGTGTTGAAGAGGCTCCAACTTTGGCTGAAGTAGTATGGACTACGTGCACAATATGATGCCAGGTTATGTTCTGATGCCAAGTGTGTGGCCGAGTACTTCCGGTTTACTCATTCTTTCATTGATTCGTTCGCGTATTTAACTTTGTCTGTTATGTTAAAAGTCCAAGAAAGGCGAAACATTTTTCAAAGAGTTAGAACATCAGCTATTTATTGTTGTGTGCCTTTTTATACACATTCTTCGCGTTTCAACTAAATGATAAGTTTTCATTCATTCCCTTTTTATCCGATCATCCTGAGGCTGAGTGGCTGAGAAAGATCCGGAGGGACAACTTCACCCCAACTAAAAACACCCGGGGTTTGTGTAGGCATTTCAATGCCACTGATCTAAACGAGACTGTGGAGGGACTGAAACGGCTACAGAAGGAAAGTAATACCCGTTCTCTTCAGCTGTAATGGGTATCCTGCACCCAGACCCGGTGTTTGGGAATGGCGCCCACGGGCCGAGATTCCCATTTCAGATTCAGAAGTGGAGATGGAAACGGAGGTATTGTCAGTGGACCATTACTACTGTGTGGCTCCAGAAACAAAGGTAAGATTGTCTGAGCTGGCTGAAGAGAACGAGGCTTTACATCAGAAAATAGCGGAGCTTCAACGACAGGTGGAGAGGCTGCAGCTGCAGCAGCGCTTTGGATTAGAGCGACTGTCTGGTTCGGATCAGGACATAGTTTTGTTAATAATAAGAAGAATAATGTAGATGAGTGATGAAATATGATTGTGTCTTTTAGGTGCAATGAGAAAGAACTAACAAAATTATTTTTGGCATTGATCGAATTAAGCGAATGTCCTGATCCAAAAAGGAAAATTAATCCTCCACATTTTTTGTTGTCAGCATGGCCCTCAAACTCCGTTGTGGTGATTATGAACGTTTTCAGGAAAAAAATAAAGGAGAGACAGGCAGTGTGGGAGAAAATTGCTGAGAGTG
>JBAMHX010000021.1:6965404-6980977 GCA_037177515.1 Pseudomugil tenellus
GGATGGATGGATGGATGGATGGATGGATGGATGGATGGATGGATGGATGGATGGATGGATGGATGGATGGATGAAAATCAAAATGAAAGAAAGATCCTGAAATCTGAGAGGAAATATGGAATAAGATACGCAAGTTTAAAGTATTTCGCTTACAAATGTCACTCAGCTCTTTTCTTATTTGCATCTTAGATGTAACCTATCTGACCCTTTTTTTCTCCCACTAGGTTTAGCAAATAACAGTTTTTTTGTTTTATTTGTAAATGATAAGATTTACTCTTTTTTTTGTCGTGCTTTAGTATTTTTGGACAGTCTACCTGTTTGTGTCCTATAGGCAACTCCCATCCTAAAGAGCCGCACTCCTGCAAGTGTTGGGAGTTTCCCTGCTGCATCACACCTGACTCAAAGCAATAGGTGATTAACAGACTTGTGCAGAGTTTGATGTCAAGCTCAATTCTGCTAATTAAGTCTGATGTGTTGCAGCAGGAAAACTCCCAACACTTGCAGGACTGTGCCACTAGAAGACCTACAGCTGGATTAGCCAAACTAAAGATGTTCTGGCTCCAATCAAGGAGGAGGAGGAGGAGGACTTATCAAGCAAGATATTATCATAATCTCCTAAATTTTGTATCTCATTTTGTCATCTTCCACCTCTAAACTAAATCATGAAATGTGGTTTCAGAAACATTTGCCTAATATTGTTAATCACAACCATCTGCAATTACTCTGCAAATAAGACAAGAGATCAACAGAAACATACTGTGTTTAATAAACTGTTCAAATAAGACAAAACAATCTGCAACATTAGATTTGCTGCATCAAACCACTCCCTGCTGCACACACTGCTACTTAATTCATGGGTCACTTCACTCCTTATCTTTGATTTTACAGCTCTCTCCTCACTCATCTCTCCATCACTCCAGTGCTTTGCACAGAGCAGAAGAGTTCCTTCCTAAATGTGTTTCTCTTTGTCCTGTCCTGTGCTCCCATTTGACCTCCCCTTACCTCTTGACTAATTAAAGCTACACACAGAATTACACTCTGCTCGTCTTTGGATAAAATGACCTTAACATGCACATCCTGCAGTCCCCGAGTTGCCTTGTTGTGGCAGAAACTGAAACTCCCACGCCCCATTCCCTCATGATTCGTGCATGTTAAAAGGACACTTGTAAATGTATTTATCGATCATGGTATGTAGACTTTCCTACATGAATAGCGACTTAGACAGCTGTGCTTTCAACTATCAGTCTGACCTACAGGCTGCACATGTGAGAAACTTGCTCAGTGATGCATAAATACTATTGTTTATCCCCTTCACACAACTAACCAATCATGGATGGGGGGAAAAAAGGTAAAAAGTCACAAAAGACTGCAAAACACTGCAAAAGCATTCAATAATCAACAACTGAGATATGGTGTGAAAATACTTGCTGTGCCATTTGACTTCCATTAAATCTTCTACCCTCGTTCACCTTAATAAGAGCTACTTTCATCTGCAAGAAAAAAGCTCTAATGAGGACATGGTCGGCTACATACCCTGCACCAAACACATGAACACAGTTCGAGCTAGTAATCACCAGAGATTTGGCTGTTTCCCTCAGGGACCAGGTGGACAGCGAGACCGAGAGAGAGAAAAAAAGAGTGAATTCTGAACTTCAGGAAGGCAGAAGTTAAATGGATCTTGCTGCATATCTGCTGGATGCCTTGGTATATGTGCTTGTTCAGGAAAATGTAAACTGACACACACAATGTGCACAATTAACTCCTTATAACGTGTGTTTGCATTCTGAGATGTTCTATATTTGTTTCACTTTAAATTAGTGACAAACTAAAAATAATCATCCCAAAAAGTTTCACAATCTGGCACATCCTAGTCTGATTCACATTTAGTCTGCAGCTCTCAATAATACGGCTAAGTTTGATAAGCATTGTTAAGCTAAAGGCAGCTATTTAGAGACTCCTCTAACTACAGGGTGATTTGCAGCAGTAAAGCTTTTGAACCACAGTGAGTCAGAAGGTCTGAGTGATACTCTTTCCAACTGCACAAACATGGTTGTGTCTTTCTCTGACTGCAGCTATGAGTCATGTCGAGAAAATTCCTCATCTAAACACTGAGTTGACATAATGGGCAGGGTCTGCATGTGTGTGTTTGTATCACAGACTGTATATAAAAGAGGTTTGTTCACATGTAGGCCCACAGTATATTAGAATGATCAGCTTACTTTTCCTTCTTTTGGAGCAACATCCACACAACTATTTCCCACTCAATGAGGAAACTTCTGATGTGAAAGGCTGCTTTGTTTCTGTGTTAAGTCTTTATAGAAAATGACACTTCACGTCTAGATGGAGCCTGCAGTCTTGGATGGAACAAAGAATTCCAGGAGCTGGCGTTATTTTACATTCTTGCTCTGCTCTGGTACTTTAGGTGATTTACAACAAAATGACAAAGGTTGTTGCAGTTTAAGCTTCAGTTTTCCTCAATCCATTAAACATGAGAATGAAAACTTAACTCACTCGTCTGAAATTGCCACTCAGAATTAAAATGTTTCATCTGGTGAAGAAGACAAACAGCTCATATTAAAGAAGGTGTCTTTAGCAAGAGGTGATTGACATCCTGCTTTAATTAAACACACACACACACACATACACACAATCATTGGGTAATAACTTTTAAGGCTTGTTATCAAATAAAAGCTTAGCTGCTCAAATATATTTTATTAATTTAATATTAATCCCAAATAAGAAAATAATTTCTTCCATTTTTACAGAAACAGACATGGCGGCTACTCTGAGCTCCAGTTCTTTAAGTTCATTATATAAAATGTTATCTGTGTTAGCCGTACACACCCATTAAACATTTTAATACACATACTTATTCAAAGTAAATGAGTGTTTTTGTCTAAATATTTGACTTCTGAATGCAACGGTTAACCTGGTAGCCCAGTTCCTGGAAATGCTGACTCAATGATTCCTCTATAAGCAAGCTTCCTGTGCACCCACCGCAGCCAAGCGGAAGTTGTATGCTACAGCTTTCCTTTGCTTCAGATGTGTTGTGCTACCTCAGGAACTCCAGGAGCACGAGCGGGCTCCTGAAAATGGATTAGCACTGGGAAGTTCCCAAAGCTAGTGTGACATAACCATCCTGATACCTCCAGCCATCCAAAACAAATGTGATTCCTTCTGCTGTTGCAGATTTCCTCTCTGGTTTAAAGATGTGCCTCTGAGGAAGCTATAGAACTCATTGAGAAAAGCAGAGATAAGGAAGATGCTGTCAACTGCAGGCTGTTGGGGAAGTGTGCATGGACATAACAGCATATTTCTCTATAATAAACAGAAATGCATATGTTTTTAGGCAATTTATGATGACTGGATTAGTGTTAACAGTAATGATATCTTGCGATCTGGATAGAAACTAATCTTTTATTAGACAAGAAGAATAAAAAATAAAGGTAACTAGCAGAGTGGCTTTTGTTTAAGAAGACAAACTGAAACAAGCAAAACCGATCATCAGACAGATGCAGCTTTTTTAGACCGATAGTGTAGATTTAGTGTAAATTGGCTCATTCTTCCGGTCTATGAATCACCCCCTTGACGTCCCACCCTATTCAAGCAAGATGCACACTCAGCCCACACTGTTATATTCTTAGAGATTTTTTTTTTTAGCTGATCAACTAATCCATATCCCAACCCATCTAGGTGCACCTTCATCCGAGTGTTGCTGCGGCTGAGTGAAAACTGCACAACTTGTCAGTGATAATAACTTTAGTTTGACACATTTCTAAGTTGTAATATCCTATTCCTATTTTTTTTAACCCCCTTTGCTGCAAGACTAAAAGATTATTGTAATTTTAAAAGTAATTTGTAATGCAATAGCAGAAGTCTTAGGGCTTTGTTTTCTGTTTTGTGGCTGTGTGAATGTTAAATCTCCTGTATTATTCATTTCCCAAATAAAGACTTTGTCTTTGCTGTTCCCCATTTATGGAACTGTTTTTATTTTTATTTTTCAGTTATTGCAGCATAAATATCCACAACATCACTGTTAAATAAAAGCCATTAATCTTGATTAAAAAAGAGACTTATTGCTGTTGGAGGGGAACAATCCCATTTGCTGTTCTGTTTCTGCAAAGCTAAAGAAGCGCTTTTGCAGAACATTCCTTTTTAAAAACACTGTTTAATGTGTCCTTGTTCAGTGCTTTCTGTATAGTGCATGTAGAGGATCTTTTTAAAAACATTTTTCATTTAGGGATTTAAACAGTTCCCAACACAAATCTTTTTTTGAATAAGTTGCTCATGCAACATGCTATTTCCTTGTCCTTCTGTGTCTTTACGCATTAAATTAATTTGTTACTCCTCATCTGAAATATTTGATCCAGAACTGAAGTCTGGAGAGTTTGTAAACATCTCGGCTCAGATATATATGCATATATGTCTTTACGCCTAAATGAATTTTAAAACATTCTCTAAATTAACTATCCAGACCTCAGTGTCCACATGTTGAACCTGCTTTGAATGGTTATTTTTGGAACAGTTTAGGAAAATAATAAATGCATATTAAAAAATGACACTTGCTTATAGGAAGAGTCAATAATTAAATAAGTTCACATAATTCCTCTTCACTGATAAATGTGTCTTGTGCATTTAGGCAACTAAACCAAACAAACAGCATTATATGGATTTTTATATTATACTTTAAGAAAAACATCCACATTTCCAACATTATTCATAAAAAGAACACTTCACTATGGGCTTTCAGCTTTTACTTGGTCCCTTTCTCTTCCTTTGCAATACATAAAGTTATCAAGTTATGTGCAGCCTCTCTCTCCCTCTGCCTCTCTCTCTCTCTCTCTCTCTCTCTCTCTCTCTTGGCCAACTGTAATCTCATCTCTCCCCCCTCCATAAACGGTCTCATGAAGTCACTGCCCAGCAGCCACTCAGTGTCGGGCTGAAGCTGGCGGAGCACCGTCTGTGTTCTCCTCACAGTTCAGGAGACTCCTCAGCGCAGTACACTCAGGGGGACAACTGCAGCCTGCTCACATGGAAGTACCACCATCCGCGAAATCATGCACCTCTAATGACTTCAATTTGATCTAGTCTGACTGGGAAAAAGTCTGCAAGACTACTTTCTTCCCTCCGCTACAGTGAACCGTGCGCCAGAGGACCATTTTCTTTTTGTTTTCTTTCACACAGCAGGTCATTTTTTCGCAGTCAACTGCTCAATTTGTGACTTCCCACCCCTCTTATCCAAAGCGCTGCTGCTTCCCAGGTTTACCTGCACCTCCAGCACCCATGAATTCAGATAAAAATGTGTACCTCGGCAAAGACAAAGGCATCATGCGGAAGAGAGCCTTGCTCCTTCGAAAGGGTTGCAGCTTCGAGATAACCAGGTAGGTCCTCTTTCTGTTTGGGACAAGAGGGTGATGAAAATGTCTAGACTATCTCCACAGAGGCAGCATTCTTTCACATAAAAGCGGCACTTTTCGTTCACTTGACAATGCAGTGAGTTAAATTGTGTTTTGCCTTGTAGACTGGTGATGAATTAGCCAGGATTGACCGTGTTTGCGCGCATAGATGGAGAGAAGAGGGATGTCCCGGAATATGTCATGTCTGCAAGGAGTGTAGTCGAACAAGCGTGGATTCCTCCCGCTTGGACTACAATAGTTCCCCTCTTCTGTTTGTTTGGATTATTATTACTAATATTTCATCTTAACACGTTCGTTCTGATTTCTAATTGCACTTCGGAGGGGTGCGTTACGCACGGTTACATTTCGTCTGCACCTGACTCTGCAGTATTGACCGAGCCGCTTAGTGGCAGTCCATCGTCATTTTACAGTCCAAATCAGGTGCTAATTGTGCATACCCATCAAATATTTTTATTCTGGAGCTGAAGGTATGCAGAAAATGTTTGCATTTTATTAACAGTCATATGAAGAAAATCACAGTAAAAATGGAAGTGAATGATTTAGAATGATTTCTTACACCTCAGAGACACAGCTGAGTTGGCACACATCCTGGGAAGACAGACACATGAAGGCAGGGGGTCATGGCTACAAAACAGACCTCATGATGTGCTGCTATGACTGCGCTACATTGTAGGACTGGTTTGATGAGATATGTGGCCTCCTGTGGACACCCCAAGCTGGATAACACAGACTGACCTCCTCTACAACCTGCTCCTGCTCTTTGTCTGGTATAACACATCAATCAAATGCTGTTTTTTTTTTTTTTTTGTCCAGCTGGTTTATAAATAGACTCCCACCTTTACCGATGTCACACCTTTATTTGAATGATAGGCAGCAGCTTGTGAAAATACACCTTCTCCCATCAAAGTTTTGTTTAAAACAGATTGCCCTTTCTTTATCATATCTAAAAACTATGTAAATACAACCTCAGATACACAAGAAAACACATTTTATGCTAACATTGTTTGCCTATAAGCAAATGTAGCCTAAATATAAGCCACAATGCAGGACTCATGTGATTAAATAATTTGTTAAATCATCTTTAGCAACAATAATTAGAAAAATCTTTTTATGCTTTTTTTCTCGCTTTATTGAGGAATTTTCACGCATTGTTCTTTTTCACCTTTTTTTAGTTTGATACATTTTACAGCAGATATTTATGCACAGCTCTCTTAAGGTCTTGTTTTTAAGCCTTTGACTGGATAATTGCAACAGCTTGATTCTGCTGTAGCTTTGCAGGCATGCTTGGGATTGTTGTCCAGTTGCATGAGTCACTTTTAGCATGTTTTAGCAGTTGGACAGATGGCCTCCCATTTGACTCTGGAACATGCTGGTATATGAGGATTAGGACGTTTCAGTAACAGAGTAACCCAGGTTCTGTGACTGCAGATAAGCCCAAATCATCACTCCATCACCTACATGGCTGCTTGTGCAAGATGCTGCTGGGTTTTTGTGTTGCCGTACAGTATGGATCAACATGTTTGCTTTGTACTTAGTCCAGATGTCTTGTGGTTTATTTTGATGCATTTTTACAATCCTAAACTGTGCTGCTAGGCGGTTCTTTTCCAAATGGGGCTTTCTCTCAACAACTTTTCCAAAATTGCCATACTTGTTTGGATTTTTCTCAATATCATGTAATGAGTGTTCACAGTTTACATGCTAACTTAAACCAGTAGAGTCTGAGTTGTAGCTTTTGCAGTTTTTTTCTGAGCTTTTGATGGGCTGACCTTGAGCTGAACTCATTAGAACACCCATTCCTCGGAACCAGTGAGCTTTCTTGACTCTTTTGGGTGGGGAGACTGGGTTATCGTTCTTGCTGTGGGATGATAGATTTAAAATTGTCTGGAATTTGACTAATAAAACATTACTGCAACAGTAACTTCTCAAAGATGATGGCTAATCTTTTTCTCTGTTGCATTGTCAACACACATCTCAACATTAGTGCATTAGAGCAGCAACACCTGGCCGCTGCTTAACCCCTTAATTCCTGTGGAAGAAGTGAGAGTGTACTTTTATTTTTCACACTCTGATTTTGCCATTTGGTTCAGTTTTATAATTTTTTTGTTAAAGCTAAACTTTTTGTTAAAACTAATCTAAAGAAAGAAGAACAAACATTGCTCATAGTCAGAATATCTTGTAAGTTCTCCCTCTAAACCCTAAATATTCAGATTTTTATAATGTAATACAGAGAAAACATTGTTATATTTGATAACTTGATATCCTCAGATAATGATTTTCGGCTTCAGAAAAGAGTTGATTCACTTTCTTTTTCATAGTTGTCATTGTCTTGACCTATTTGTCTGCAGATCATCATTAACCCCCACATTTGCTGCTATTTTAAACAATCCACGGAGGTGTTCGGGAGTACTGAATTACACAAATCTCACTTGTTTGTTTTTTGTATACAGTGGTGAGGCTTACCTACTGAAGATGTCGGCATCCCGGTTGCCAGGTCTCACTTTGCAAATAGAAGCACTGACTGTGTTCAGGGCTCCGTGCATGCGGGGGTGAGATTTGGCCAGCTTAGTGCCAAGTGCTTACTTTCACATCATACCCCCCTTTAAATTAGCCTGATCTACCCTGCGTGGTGAAAGAGCTCGTTCCATTTCTGTACGCTGTCGTCCAGAGTCATATTGAAAAGCTTCCTGGCAGTCTGTCTCTCAGGCACAAGCAGTTTAACAGACAATCAATCAGAGCGGGGCGTGAAGTGCGACTGAATGGGGGGGAATAGATTCTCTGCTGTAAAGAGGAAATACTCAAGTAATGGGCTTCTGCTCAGAGGTAGCTGTGTATAATTCATTGTACTGCAGACATGCATGACCATACACACAGAAAACCTTGTGACAGCTTCATAAGGATGTTCTCCCCTAAGTGTTTCCATGTGCATGCCTGAGGAAGTATGTCATGAGGGGACATTGATCTGGCCTCTTTTCTCCTCTGAGGCCACAGAAAGTTTCACCGTGAAGTGCATCTCTGAGCTGATGCTGGTTATCGGATTTGATTATTTTCTCTATTGACTTATTAAATGTCAAGCTTATAAAGTAGTACAAAATGTCCATCATGACTTCCTAAAACTCATTTTTGCTCTTAGAAATAGTTTGCTTCATCAAGCAAACACACAAGATCAATACAGAGCAATAATGAAGATGAAGATGATGGAGTGCATTCATGTTTTTTTATTCCAGAGGGAGATACTAATGAATAACTAATTGATTGGGAAATCTGTTAACTGTATTCAAATCTAAGTTAACATTATGCAACTGTCATGATCAGTGCTAATCTCCTGGAGTTAATCTGTTTTGATATAAACACATCACATCACATTAATATTTCTGACTATGTTTTGGTCACGGTTTCATCGTGACTAAGCCTTATCTTACGAAGTCAGCGGACTGCCAGCTGGTGGATATTCTCACCGACAGCAGGTGGCTCAAGAGTTGCAGGTGGAAGCAGAAAACTTGGATGGACCACTGGAAACAATTACTGGATCGTTTTTCTTCTGCAGTGCTGGATTTGGTAGTTGATGTTGGATGCTTGTTAAACGTATACGTGTATCTGTGCATGATGTCCAGTTTTTATGTGTCTTCATGTTTGTCAGGACTTAAAGAGTAACTCCACGTACTTATTTTATCAATGTTTGTTTGCATGTTGTGGGGTGTGTGCTAATCCTGGTTGATGTGTGAAGCTTTGTTTCCAAAAGGATCTGTGTAAAGTGAACTATGAGGGAGTGTTAGCATCATTGAAAGTAAATGTGCAGAAATGCTAAGCCAGGAGAGGGAGGAGATCATTGCTGAATATATATATAGGCCTATAAGCAAGCAAACACAGAGAATGAATTCCACAACCAACCATGTGGAACTGAGTCAAATGACTCATGAATCCAAGAGCATGTTTATAAGCAAAAGGATGTATGCATGCTCCTTTTTCTGCTGACTCAGGCTGAGCTCTGTAGTAGTGTGGTTATATATTAATGCACTGGCAGTCTCATAGTATTTTGGAATGTTTTGTATAATTTTACATGCTTTTTTGATTCCCTCATTTTTAATCACTGTATCTCTGCACTGCTTTCACAACTGTAATTTGTTGTTGACATATAGTAAACGGTAGACATGGTTTTAATTTCTGTTGCAGTTTTATTGCCAATAACCAGTTTAACAAGCTCATCGTTGATTAGATAAAGCTGTAAAAGGACTCCAGAAACAGTGGGATATTTGTATGAAAATAAACATTTATAATCCTGAAAAAAACCTCAAATATAACCCAAACTTAGTCCTAAATTTGTTATAAATGATCTTGAATCTTTAGCTCATGACAGATCAAAACTTACCCAGATTAATAAATATGTTATTTCATTGTAGAAAGGTCCATTTTGTGCTAGAGCAATGTCAACTCAAAGTAATAAATCAACAAAACTAGTTCACATCACATTTATACTTGGCTATGATTTAATAACCAGCCATTCGTCGTATGGCTGTGTAAGTACTACACATGTGTGTCTTTCATATCAAACAGATTTTATGTAGTACAGTATTTACTTGAGCAAACATAAAGTCTTTAAACAAAAGAATGGAAACAGATGGTTCAAATATCAGCATAGTTGTGTGAAGATAATTTAAGCTATAGTTAGTGAACTTATCATTTAATTGGACCATTGTTAAAGTGCTTGTGTACATGGTCCAGATGGTAATCAAGTTATAGACCAAAGACTGTCTGATCTCACAATGCTGTGGAAAAATATTCAGTACATACTGCTGCTTCTAATTACTCTGGTGTTTTACGTGGGAGATGCACAAACTTGTAACATAACATAGATATTAGATATTGTCTTTAACTTTCTTCAGTGTTTGCTAGAATTTCTAAAAATTAATTTATCTGACAACAGAAAGGGAAGATTGTGACTGAAAGCAGCTTTATTGTGAATTTGACTGGATTGACGCAAAAATATAGATCTTGTGGCTTATGTAGCTCATTATTGTAATTGTATTATTGTAGAGTTTTTCAAAACTAGCTGCAATACATGGGTTCATTTGAGAGCTTTTAATTAGGTGCAATTTACTCGGAAATCTTTGTTTGTTTTTTTCTTCAATGTATCAAGTAAACATACTGACCTTTTATAGCACATAGCTACATCATTTGGTTTAGGCTTCGCCGGGTTAGATAGCTTATGGACAGACTTGGCGAAGGGTATATTTGTGAAATGTTAAATATAATTCATAATTCTTGTAGAGAAAAGACTCTTACTCTTTCTTTTTTGTACCAAGACGCTCCTTTTTGGCTTGTGGATCATGGCAACTTTAATCCCTGTTAGCATGTTAGCATTCTACATTCTCCTACTAAACTGTTTTCTGTCTTGTGACCAATGCAGGGACCAGAAATGAACAAAAGAGCAATTAGTTGAATAAATGTAAATATTTCTGATTCTGCAGTATCAACTGATATCCACAGTTTGTCATGCAATGTTTTATGGAGTAAAAATCAATGGGCTACTCCTTAAAGAAGTATGTGCTTATCAAGCTAGTGCAAACCTATTCTTTACCTAAGTCTTAAACTTGACAGAAGGGCAGTGTGGACATCCTCCAGGAGCAACAAATCCTAACCTAGTTAGACTCTCTTTCCATTATTTTCCATAATAATTGCAGCATGTGTTATTGTGGAGTCAGCCTGTCACTGAACTTGCAGCTGATCCTGTGTGAAGGAGATAGGCTGCATGGTGCTAATGGAAGGAGCCAAAAGAGCACTGGCTCGACTCTAACCACAAGCTTGCAGAGGACACATACCGTAACTCCTAGAGACAGTGCCAGAGAGACAGACGGGAATTATGAGAATGGTCACAAATCAACAAACATAGAAACTCCAACCACGGGAGGAAGACACTGGTAAAGCCAGGATCAAATATACAAGTGTTTGCTTTGAATCTGACAGCAACATCAGCAAATTCAGATGTGGTCAAAAGTAACCTTGTTCTGGGAATCTTTTGGCTTCCCATTAATCTTAAATAAATGTGGTTTCTTTAGGGAAAGGCAGACATTTGCAGAGGAATCTGACAGGACTATAATGGAGAAAGAGTCTATTCATTATCAAGCAAACAATGAACAATATGTTACTATGATTTCATAACACAGACCTAACAAATATATTAAGGTGTAGGTGTGAAAGATTTGGTGTGCCTGTATTGATAAGGTGGTTTTGAAATATATGTTGCCCATTAATTGCTTCACAAAGTGTCAGGATTAATGTCAGGTTATTCCTCCACTCCTTTATGAGCCAAACCATAACAAAGTGGCAATAACTTCCCTCGCAGCCATGTTAATTAACATGATGCTAGCAGTGCTGCATCTTCATTCGTCTTTTCATCCTCTTTTCTCCCTCAGTTTCACCCTTGAAGGCTTTTTTTTATTAGATTTTATTTATGCACATTTATCTTATTGAGAAATGCTTGCATTAGGGCTGGGCAATATGGCCTAAAAGTAAAATCTCAGATTTTTTTCAAACAAAATCCAATTTTCAAAATTGATTTTTCCCCTTCTGTAAAAAAATCTATACAAAAGGTAAAAGTTATTCTTTTTCAAAAAGACTTTTTAGTTTTAGACCACATCCGTGATGGGTTTCCATTTTGCCCCTCTTCTCTTAGGGAATGGAGTGAAAATAATTCCCCTACCATGGTTTTCTAGGCTGTGGCTGGTTTGAGCATGTCGTAGAGGCACAATTTCTCCCACTCCGCTGAGTGAGTCTGTTTCAGTTGTTGAAGTAAATTTGTGGTGCTCCCAACTTTGGTAGCAACAGCCCTTAAACAGTTTTTACAATGAAGCATTTATTGCTCCAAATCCATGTTTACAAAACCATACCAGTTCCAAATAATAAAGGAAACTGGCCTTTTTTTCGAACAAGCTCTTCTTTGCTAGCTGCCATGTTGATGTGTTTATGCGAATTTGTGGGAAATCAGCAGGGGTACACCGACGTCACTATGATGTAAGGAGGTGCAAAAGGTGCTGGGGAGTCAAAAAAATCTCATAAAAATAAATCTTCATAAACAACCCATTTGAATTAATCAATTAAATCGATTAATCACCCAGCCCTAACTTGCATTGACATCATTTATCCTGCTGCCAACTCCAAAATGTTTTGTGGCTCCATTTGGTGGGGGTTTTGCCGTAACTTACGGCTGATCAGATTGGCACCAGAGTGGATCCAGATGTAGAAGTGTGCTTATGGTGTAAAAGAAAATGTAAGAGGAACCTGTAAGTGTTTGCATTTTTTAAGGGACAGGGAAATATGTATCAGGGCTTGTACTCTTGTGGTTTTCTGGTAAAGCTTTTACAGAAGCTTCAAAGCTTTATGTTAATGAAGAACATGTGTTTTAACTGTCAGGCGTTTTTTTTAATCAAGGACTAAAGCAACAGACCAATCATGGAGGGAACATTTTGATGTAGTCTCTGGGCTGCTGGGGTCTCTATATGTGTTACAGTCTGTCATAAAGCACCCTGCAGGGAGCTGCATGGGTACACGGACTGACACTTTTGCTGGCTAAGGCGCTCCTCAACTTCCAATACAGTAAGTCTCTCACATGTGGAATTTACTAGTTGTGTTTGTGGAGCAAATTAATAATGCATAAGGTTTTAATGCAGGATCTGAAACATCTAGATTTCTAGTCAACAGATATTCTTCTGAAAGTTTAGTTAATCTCGTGATCGAACATTGATAAATAAATCTCCTGAATTTAAAGAGAATCATTTAAACCCTTTCTGAAAACCAGAGCATGAGGTTTTATTAAAGATAGTTGCATTTCTTTTCACAGTCTGCCATGATGGACTAGCTACAGCAAGACCCAACACATCAAGTAAATGCTGCTTTGTCAAAGATTCACCTTTAGAAACAATACATTATGATTAAGCTGAAAAAGAAGCTAATCATGTCGGAATTAAAAGAAGACGAATAAACGTGATGCCATGTAAACCTTAATGTGAACTTAAAGAGGACTTGTTGAAAGGTCTATTGTCCCTAAGGTCAATCATGCAATTTAATACTGGTCATGATGTGGTTTAATTTAACAAGACAAGCACAGTCTGCTGGCGGTCCATCAAGTGAGCTTTTTGGTGTCTTGTGTTTCCCCTCATTGGTAGTGTTGGTAATGTATATACTAAATGTCATCAGGATGCCTCTAATGTTACACTTTAAAATCAGTCGAATAATGAGATTTTTGGAAGAAAAAAATGAAGAGTTTTCGCTAAAAACGTGTTTTTATTTCACCCAGAACTTGTGCAAGGAACTACAGCCAACAGCTGTTGCAAAACACATATCATCTCTCAAGAGTGGTTCAAAGTTATTAGTGATATAATTGATTGTATGTGATTGAACAGGTGAGTGGAAAAAGTAAGACGGGTTAGAAATTATTTTTAACATACTTTTAGCATACTGTAGACAGAAATAATTTATAATTAGAACTAAAATAATTATTTCAGTTTGCTTTAACTCATTTTGTAAAATAAGAAGTTATCAGTAGGAATTTAGAATTGATATGATTAATTTTGACTTCATCTTTTTTTGTAAGAGTACAGATGCTTGTTATTTTTTTTGTTTGTTTTGTCACAGCATTTAAACGCATCCAAAATCCAATCACGCCATTCGTTTTACAGTAACTACAGCAAGAAAATTATTAAATGAATTACCATGTAACAAGATAGAAACAGAAGGTTTTCTTAAGTATGACTTATTTTATTTGTCTTTGCTGTCTAAGTCTGGCATTTATTTTACCAACAATCTATCTTGACTTCTAACAGTTTACTTTGAGATTTGGCTGATTTTTCTCACAAAGAGGAGATCTGTTAACAGACCTTTGTCTCACATCCCCATGAGACGTTTAACTAAAGTGTCTCATACTCTACTGCATAATACATCAGTTAGTTTATTTCTCCAATTTTCTAACGCTGGAAAAGCGTCGCTTGCCTAAGAGGTGTTTGTGCAGAACTGTTGTCATTTGCCTGATCTCCATAAAAGGTCACAAGAAGAGAAAATGAAATAGTGTCCACTAGGTTCTGCTCTGCTCAGACATACAGTCAGTCCCTCAGTGGGTTCTGGTAAACACTGGACTGTAATAACTCCCATATGTGGCTGCATAGTTCAACGCAAGCCGGTACAGTTTGTCCGTGTGCAGAATGCAGTGCAGCAGGCTCATTTAGACTGAAAAATAGGCCCAAATTACTAGAAGGAAAACACAAAGGAAAATCCCTTACTTGATTACAACCCTATGTTAACTTTTACTCTTGGACTGGAAACATCTGCTTCTGTTTAAACCTTTTAAGACATACCTACACGTTAAAATGCACTGTGTACTGCTCCAAGAAAGCTTGGAGACTGGGAAACTTTTCCATTATAGTTGGCTGGAATAAGCCCAGTGTAGTAGGCTGTAGTTAAAGTTGGGTAATGGTTGATATGCGGCCACCTTTTGCAGAGCCACAAGCCACATACATGCAGGATTCACGATATGGGAGTGTTTTATTTCATCAAAGTTGTGCAATCTTATTATTTCTTTAGCATGGTCTCAGGAGGAGACAAACATAGAGTGAGATTGTGTTAAAGTATTACAGATTAGGACAGAGGGATCAAATAAAGTATGCTGCACTGTAGAAACAGTAACAGAATGCTTACATACTGATCACTACTTCATAGCAACCCACTGCCCCCATCATAACCCACAAAGTGTGCTCCATAGGACACAGGAGGAGGAAATGGAGCCTACGAAGAGTTACTGTTGTACATTTTTACCCTGCGGTTTGATGGGGAGCCGGCCAAAATGTTTTCTCAGTTAAAGGGTGAGAAACCATACAAGAGGTGAAAGAAGAAGTGCAGCTTGGAAGTACTTGCAGAAACATAAAGGGCATACTCTCTGATCATGCTTTGACATTATTTTAGAAAAATGCTGTACTTCAAAGGGAGTTTCTTTCCTTAATAGATTCTTTGGTGCCATATTCATATATATACTTTTCAATCTGTTTTGACCTATGCTGAATAAAGTAAATCAAAAGATTGGCTACAACTACACTCTTAACCTCTTAAGCCCTATTGCCCCCCGTACGGGGTCCGAGAGACTCATCGCAGCAAAAAACATACAATGCAGCAC
>JBAMHX010000021.1:6990417-7002024 GCA_037177515.1 Pseudomugil tenellus
GAATTGAATTGAATTGAATTGAATTGAATTGAATTGAATTGAATTGAATTGAATTGAATTGAATTGAATTGAATTGGTTCTCTCTGGGTTCTCCGGCTTCCTCCCACAGTCCAAACACATGCACCTTGGGGATAGGCTGATTGGGGACTCTAAATTGACCTTAGGTGTGAGTGTGTGTGTGTGGTTGGCCTTTTAGGTGTGTGGCCCTGTGATAGGCTGGCTACCTGTCCAGGGTGTACCTCGCCCGTTGGCTGCTGGGATTGGCTCCAGCCACCCTGCGACCCCGTTTGGGAATAAGTTAGAAAATAGATGGATGAATTGAATTGAATTGACTGACTTTTCACAGTATTTAAAACTCTAATGTAAATTAAGTGTGAAAAAGGGTAATATCAATATATTAGAGGTAATTTGACTGGAAACACAGCAAACACAGGTATGCCTGTTAGATATATGGAGACATCTTATAGAGTCAGCACAACTTGCTCTTTAGGCTTCTTCTACAATGTACTAGCATGCGCAGGTGCAGAAGTGGAAAACAGCCCATGTATTCAGTTATTTGTTATGTTGCCATCACAGTATTCAACAATCACATTGCATTTTGTATATTTTCCTGTTCGACATCCTTTAAGCTACCCTAAAATGTTACCCCCCCCCCACCACCACCACCACATTGAAAAACAACACATATTTCTTTACTACGCAGCAAAGTGAAGATTTTCATTTGACATCCCATCAGCCAAATCCGCTCCGTGTAGCATCCTCCATGTTGTCATATCTCTTGTCACTCGAGCTGCAGCTGCATGTAAAACTGTGAACCCATGATAGTAATAGGTATATGGGGATCTTTTTAAGATAAAAGTGGTAGTATTCTCTAACTCCAGCTAGTTAGCTAAATTGACTCCCTTTTTTGCAAATAAAAGCTTGCTTGCCTTGTTTAGCTAAATCCTAGCAGGATGTTGAGCTCTGCTATTGTTTGTATGCTCTGAATATATAGAGATATTCTAAATTTTCTCCAGCAGTTATGATTTAATGAAAGAGAACAAACAAACAAATCCAGAGAAAGAAGTAACTCCTTCCATATGATTTAAGCAAAAAAGCCAGGCAGATGATACTCAAGAGCTACCCACAACATACATTTGCTGCACAAAACAGAGCATTTCATTTATTTTTATGGTAAAAAAAAATTAATGTGAAGAAAGTCCATATAAGCTTGGAATTCATAGGAATAAAAATAAATATTGCTGCTCTGTGGTGTGATGCTTGGTTGCTCTACAACATGAACCTTTTTATGTAGACTCTTTTTCTCCTGTGCATCCATGACTTCTTCCTACTGTTAAAAAACATGTCAATTGGTAAATCTATATTTACCCAGGGAGTGAGTGTCTCCAAATAGATAACGCAGTTACAGAAAATTGATAGATGGACTTTTAAATTATTACATTGGAAGTGTAATTAAGTGTGGTTGTTCTCTCACATTTTGCATTTTAGTCATATTCAGAAGAATATCTTTGTGTCAAAATTCTGTATTAATATAAGTCTCCTAAATTGAACAAGAAAATACCACACAAGGAAAGGTAACATCTTCACAGCTTTATTCCTCCTCCTAAATCTGGACTAATTGTTGCAATTTGTGCTTAAACATATTCAACAGTACCATAGTGTTAAGGGAAAAATTTAATCAGTAGTGTCTTACAGGCGTTAAAACCCACATGCATGTTACCGGAGGTTTCATGCAATGTGAAATGGCAAAGGGAAAAAATTGCAACACTTTGTATCTTTTAATACATGTGGCTATAATGATGAAAAGACAAGTAGTTGTGTAATATAAAAGGAAAAAGTGGATGTTTCTGGACATAAATGCTGTCTCAGAATGATGTGTTAGAAGTTGTCAAAGATGGACTCATAAATGGCCTGCAGGGGAAAAAAAAGTTTTATTTATTAATAGGGAGAAAAGAATAAAAGAAAACAGTCGAGAACTGATATGATGAATGAGAGAAAAGATGAATGAGCTCATCATTGTCTGGGTATGTGTGATGAAAGCGATTACCGGGAGACCTGACACACTCAAGTACATCACTGATGAGAATCTTCAATGCTAAAGAAACAAAGAAATATGTGTCTCCTCAAAGAGAGATCATTTAACTGTCTGTTGATAAAAATACTATTTAGTCTGCCAGGTTGTGAACCAGAAACACTTCAAATTGGACAGTTCAATGGAGAACAGCAAAGCATACTTTTGGCCCCAGAGCCAAACAGAGCTGTCCACAGGAATACATATTAAAGCTTTGTAGAATTCACTGATCATCACAAATGTAAAGCAAATAAATAACGAATCAATCCCAAATTTGAAGATGGTTTGTATTGAAATAAAAGTTGTTAATCCTTTCCTAGAGTTTAAGATCACTAAAAGAGATCATGCTGTACCGCCACATCTTAGAGTGATAATAAAAAGAAGAAAAAACACATTTTAATTAATGCTTTCCACAAAAGAAATTAATAATGTGAGGCAAACCTTAGCTTCTTCTGGTCACTTAGTTCCAGGATAATGATAGACATGTATAATTTGGTGATTTAACAGCAATAACTCAGGAGAATAAACTGAATGTCTTCTTTGGAGAGAGAGAAGAAAAGCATGAAATGCACCATTTATGCGAGTGCGTGCGTTCGTGTGTGTGTGAGAGAGAGGGGGGTGGGGGGCAGGAGAGAGAGAGAGAGAGAGAGAGGGCAGAAGAGAGAGGGATACAGAATGAAAGCGAGATAAGACAGTTAACACAGCTCCTGTTGCAGAGCCGTTCCGCTTCATCATAATGCAGTGAGTGAACAGTTTCGTGCTGAGAAAGGAACCAAAAGGACTCGGACCCCCAACCGGTTTGAGATCAGCTGTTGGAGTTTGCGCATCAGTTATGTTCCTGCGCTTTTAGCAGGAAAAAACAGTCGGAGTGGGAGAAAAAGAAGAGGAAGAAGACACCGGTTTGTTGTCGGCTGGACTGACATCGCATGGGGACATGAACAGTGTGGATCCAACCTCTAACAAACTGTTGACTTTCAATCAGCGGTAAAACAAAACAAACCAACCCAAAAACACCATAAACCATGCTCATACCTGTGTGAATGCCTGTCCATGCTCATCTGTTGAATGCATTTAGCTCTCTGTCGTCTATCTGGCACATCCCTGCAGTGTTTCATGCAGCCCAGATGCTGGAACACCTGCGCAAAAGTGCCTCGTGACGCTGTTTGATCGGTTAATTGTGTGAACATTAAGTAGGAGTGTTGCTCGACTTTAGGATATTTGGGTTGTTTTTTACTAACTGAATAATTTATTGATTGATATTAATTTATTGTTGGAAAATTGGGTGACACTTAAATCCAAAAGTCTCCAGTTTGGAACTATTGACGCTGTGTAATCAAAACAGCGTTGGTTTTACGCGCAAGTTTGACTGTTTTATTGTCGAGAAAATGTTGGTCGATCAGCTGAGCTGCATATTTCTCGGCCAACGGGCATTACAGTGTGTAGGCTCCACGGAAAAATATGAATTATTCATGTCATGCTTTTTAGTTCGGGGCAGAGTGGAGCCGCAACCAACCATGACAACATGACAGCGGCAGAATAACGCATGTGACCGCACTTACTAGAGGCACTCTGGCTGAAATTGTGCAGCTAGGTTATTTTATTTTTCAAGGTTGCTTTGTAGATGCTCACTTCCAGCTTCTCATTATAGGATAAGAAAATGCCACCACTGCAGATATTCCCCTGCTGGGAAGCTCTCCTGTGGTGAGGGGCACCATAAAGGACAATATATGTGTTTTATGGTACGGATCTGAGATTTTTCTACAACTTTAGTTTGAAAAGAGTAGTTCTTGAATGCCTATTCATCAAAAGGTTTTAATTGGCAACATGATGCTGTCATGGTGTGGTTTGTTTACTTTTTTCTTGTATATGAATGTGTCATTGTCTGGTTCATCTGTTTATAGTAATATTGTTGCAAATAACTTTTTTATTAATAATTATTCCAAAGCCATACGAGAAAGCTGAAGGAACAGCTAAAGTTAATTTGTGATATGAAGATACTGTACAGAGTTGTGGTGCAAAACTGCAACTGTTTTGTTACTATTAGAATAGTATTAATATGCATTGTTTAGCCAGAAAATTCTGAATAAGTTTGGACTTTTAGGGAAATATGTTTTATAATTTCAGGGAACAGCTTAAGTCAATATAATATAGTGCATTTAGTTTTTTAATACTTATATGACATCATTTCTTTGAAAGAGTCTCTGATATCAGGCATGACGTAATTTCCCATTAGCTGATAGATTTTCTTTTTTAAGTATTTCAATCCGAGTAGTTTGGAATAACTGGTATTTATCGTGGCCTGACTTGCTTTGGGTTTTCATTCCAACACAATATGACAGAGACGCTTAGTGGACTGAAGACAAAGTCACAAAGTGTTTGAAAGAAGGCAGATTTTTTCGAAGCAGTTGGGCTTTTTCATGTTGACGAGTGCCTGCATGATGAAGCATGTTAACTCCCATTGAGCAATGACTAAAGCAATACTTTTATAGCTTTTCCTTGTTCTTCATAACTGACAGAAGGAGCTGAGTAATGAATATCCATCTGACATTATTCTATTTCTCTTTTTTGTCTGAGATTAGAGTCACTTTTGACTGGCTAACATACATTAGGTTGTTGGAAAGTGAATGTCTGTATAGTGTATGGAGAGCAAAGTTCAAGTAGTGATGTAGGAACTTAAGAGCAGTTTGACTGCAGGATAATGATTTCTGCTATACTATCGACTGTCTTAAAAGTATTTGGCAGCTTGTCAGTAGACACAGCAACACCAGCACATCCAGTGCTAAGATACTGAACCGAGAGTGCAGAAATTCCCTGTTATAACCTATACCCGAAAGGGTCTGGTATTTAGATTTTTAAACTCAGAAAGTCAAAGGAACCTCTAAAAAACCCAACCTCTAAATCCAAGATGACGACTCCCATCATACACTGCATCTGATAAAGTCATGTGTGCACATGGCATAGTCCAGCTTTCATTTGTAGGAAGATGACTTTTGTGTCTACATCAGGTCTGCATGCAAATAATGCAAATTACCCAGTAGTACATTGTTATCAAGCTGGTATTTCTGGCATTGGTGCTCATTGATTCAACAGCTCATTTGAAAGTAAAATTACCGTCATGTTGTTAATGGCAGTTGTTAGTGTTAGTTCAGTTGTTAATGGTAGTTCTGTGTTATTTAATGCATTAACATATGAAATGTTGGACAACATCCCTCTGAAGTGAAGTACAGGGTTGCAGAATGGGTAGCAGGAACATTGAGTGGCTTTGCATTAAGTATGGATAATTTTTTACTAATTAATTAAATTGTCAAGGATTATAGTTTGTTTCATTTGCATAGTTCCATCAACTTAAAGGCCTTAGTCTATGTTTTAGGCCAATTTTGTTATAAAATAAACTATTCTAGTGTTCTCAAATTTTCAGCTTTGATATTTAGTGATACGTTCTCATCTTCAGTGTATTCAAGCTGTATTTGAATTCATTTCTAAACACCAATCTAAAACGGAAAAGGATAAAATGGTATAGCTTTAAAACCACTCACAAACTAGAAATCTGAGAATACTCGGCAACCCTGACCGATATATATGTTCCTCATCAGATTTGCAGCACTTTAATCATTCAGTCTGTTTTACCTCTTTAATAAGTTTCAGCACAGCTGCAACGTTTCTTTTCTGTTTTGCATGACTGCAAGCACACTGAACATAAACAGCTCTTCCATGCCTATGTAGCTCTATGTGTTTTCAAATTTTTTTCATGTGAAAAATTTTAAATTTGACAAAACATTTTCTCAGCCTTGGATCAGCACATTTCCATTGGGCATGAAAACCAAACACATAAACTAAAAGTAGGCAGCTTTTATGCATTCAGTATGTCACACTAGATATAAAAAAATCAAATATTAAAAAATCAAATATTATTAAATTGTAATTATTAAAAATTCAAATTGTTTTTCATATGTTCCAAAAACATTACAGGAAGCTACAAAGTCATGATGTTTTCAGACGAGAAATGTAGGTGATGCACTATAACTTAATCACCTTCCTCGAACATGCAGACTTTTTCATGACCTCCCTCTCAGAGGAAAAGTATAGGGTAGGAAAGACTGTGACCTGGCTGCTGAGTAGAAGAAGTGGGAGCGCACAAAGGCAGAAGCAGTGATGGGGTTGTGCCATCCTAATCACCTCTGTGCACAGGAGGCAAGACTGAAGGGGAGTGAGTATGGAAGCAGTGACGGATACATCATGTAGTACAGGCACACAAATGTGTTCTTAAAGCTTGAGAGTGAATTATGTATTAAACAGCCTCACTTTGCCTGAAGAGAAGCCTTGCCAAAAAGGGAAAGGTTGGGGGGGGGGCAAAAAGCATTTTGACAGTGATAGATACTTGCAAATCCAATGCATGCAGAAGCTATAAAACATATTCAGTTTCTGTCCTCTTTTTCTCCTGCTTATAACTGTTATTAAATTCTTCAGATGCAATAGTATTATTTTTTTACACAAATTATTTTTTGGTTGCACATCACACAGAGTGTGCAAATCTGGTCCCCCTTGTCTTTGTCCTCAGCTGCAGCTTTCATGATCAATAGTGAGGCTAACAGTGACAGCTTGAACAATTGCAAGCTTGAAATCGCCATACAAAACATTTTACTTTAATTAATTTTGATTGAAGTTTTAAAGAACAACAAATAATTTGAGTTTAGTCATTTAAAGTGAGAGACAGTGTGAAGGTTGGCGACAACATTCTTTTAATGGCAACATTAGAACAGATGGCTCTTTCAGATGTTTACTCGTTTGATACTTTTTTTTTTTTAGATAAAAAGAAGACATATGGGGCTTTTCCACACGGACCCAGTCCACCCGGCCTTACACCAGTCCACCCAGTCTCAGAGCGTTTTCTTTACAATTTGTCGGACCGTACTGGTACACTTTTGGGGCCTTCTTCGTTGTATGCCAGGCCTGTAGGCCGTGCAGGTAGCATGAGGTCTGCAGGCTGGTGTCCAATGTTTGGCTTGCAGTGAATGATGTCACTACACAGCGATGTACACAGTAATGATAATTATTACTGACTCTCTAGGTCGTCTTGTCTTGCTGACTACGACGTCTCCTGATTTGTGCCGTGAGTTTATTACTCATTATTAGCCATAACCTGAGCATCAGGTACAAGGCTGCTTCACCACCTTCCATATTGTCTCTGTCTTCTTCTGTGGTATCTCTGTGAACGTTTGTTTTTTTTTATTTGTTTATTGTACAAATTAAACAATACATTAAATATCGGAGAATGCATTGTTTTGTTGCGTCGTGTCGCAATCAGATGATATCGGTAACTTTCTAGAAGGAATGCGCTGGGGAACCCCTCCGACAATAGAGCGTCTGGACTTAGACTAGATTTGCAATGGAAAAGCATTCCAGCAGAGTAAATGGATGGACTTGTACTTATATAGCGCTTTTCCAGTCATGTTGACCACTCAAAGCACTTTACACTACAAAGTTCACATTCACCTATTCACACACACACACACACTCACACCCTGATAGGCACATCGGGGGCAACTTAGGGCTCAGTGCCCAAGGACACTTCGACATGCAGTCAGGGAAAGCCTGGAATCGATCTCACAACTTTCTGGTTGAAAGATGACTGCTCTTTCTCCTGAGCTACAGCCGACCAGTAGAGCGCTCCCCAGCCGGTGGAGTAAATGATTATGGAAAAACGCCAATAGTAAACTGGCCCCTTTTCATTTGCAAATTTAGAGTTTGGCAGTAATAGAACTGGACATTGCTAATGATGGAGCTTCGTGCATTGAGACGTGCTTTGGGCATATCTGTTTGTGCTGTAAGGTCCTTACCAATATTTACCAGTAACTCAGGCATGCTTTGGGTGTGAGACTGCACCTTATCTGCACCTCTTTTCATAATTTATATGGACCGCATATCAAGCCATTGCATTAATGATGTTGTCTTGAAGCATGTTAAGCCAGAAGTCAAATCTTTGCTTTTTGCAGTCTGTTCTTGCACAATCATAGGTGTGTGTTGCAACTAAAATGCAGACCCCCAACTCCACATCTGAGCCCAGGATCTTTCTGGAAAAATAGGTTATGCTCTTTCAGGTAAATAGGTACGGTAATTGTCAGGAGTGGAAGCTTAAGTGGCACAGGGTTGGTTAGAAAAGGCAATTAAAGGAACCTGGAGATCAATTCTGAGGTGGGTGCAGCTGCCACTGTTTAGTGGTGAAGGTAGAGACTATTTATATGACCAAAAAGGGACCGCAATCAGTCCTTAACCCAATCTGCAGCCATATTCTTTGGGTAATGGTAAAAAGAAAAACGAAACTGAATTTGGAAGGAGGTTTCACCAACTCTGCCAGATGAGGTGAGAATTTAAGAAGCTCAGAAATCGTAGATGTTCAGACATCTCATAAAGCTGTCCGACTGTCTTTTCCAAAGCATCCCGAGTCTCTGGCGCTGTTCTTGTTGGGTCAACTCGCTTGTTTATGTGTCAATAGACAAAACATTTGGTCAAACATTAAGATAATTTATTAATCCCTGTTTTGCTTAAAAAATATTTCTTCTGCTGAAAGTTAAATGATAACATTCATTTAGCCTCCAAGGATCTATTAAATATGAGGCATGAGTAGTAAGACATGCAGTTTGTTCAGCTCATCATAGGTTTTAAATAATGCTTGATTCTTTTGGATTTTCACCTCCTTACCTTTATTTTGACTGAACCAGAGGAAAAAATAAACCCTCTACCTTGCTTTTCATGTGCAATAAATTATTTAGAGCGTTATAGATCAGATATGTTTTCAACCTCATGTTGTTCATATTAGGGAAAACTGTTTCTTATTCTGTATTTGTATGCGTTGATTTGTTTCTATGAATTAACTACAAAGAGTGTAGATTTGAATGTTTTAACCAGCAGTCAGCTCTCCCTGCCAGCCTCCATCCATCATTAAAGCCTAATTCAATCAGGGCCCACATCTCAATCAGAACTGGGCTGGCCTGCGCTCCCGGCCAAGCCCTCGACACACCAATAAAGATACACACAGGAAGGAGGGAATGAAAAAGAGCAAGAAAGAAGCTGAGACTGACACAGGCTGAATCAAGTGTCAATGAAGAAGATACAGTCCAATAAGTGAGATAAAAGGAAAAACCAGATGCTACCGCTAGTGTATGAGTGAAGTCCCAGTTTGTGCTGTACATGTGATGTTATATTGGGCGAACTGGCCACGTCTGACTGTCCGTTTGTCTTGCAGCTCTGCCTCAGAAGACTTGGGCTGCAGACGTGGAGATTTCAGCAGGAAACACTATGGTTCGGTCGAGCTGGTGAGTCCCACCCACAATACACTCATCTGTGTGCTGCTGTCACTGTGTCATGAGTGTTTCCTCATCCTACCTATTGATTCGTCTCTGTATGATCACTCTTCCTCGTCCATCTCCCTCCCTCTCACTGCCATTCCCTTTGTCGGCATGTTGGCATGGGTGGGTGATAACAGAGGGGGCCTGATGAGTCACAACATACTGGGTGTGGTCCAGTGATGTGGTTTGCCAGTGTGTATCACATCGAGTGCTCTTCTTGTGCGTTCCAAACTTCACTTCTTATGATTTAATGCTGCTGGTTTAAAAGTGCTGCACAGTGTGTGTCTTTGTGATTGTTTGCTAAGATGCTGAGTCATTGCTTTGGGGGAGTGAGTGTGTGTGTGTGGGTGTGTGTCAGAGTACCTCCATCCACTGTGAGTTGAGTCTAAACTTCCCGATAACCCAAAGGGACAGGAAGTTGTGTGCTGTGATCATACTTCCTACCAGAAACATATGTAAGCTTCTCCATGTGTGCAGCACAGCATGCGTGTGACAGATTAGTGCTGAGAAGAAACCACATGTTGCCTATCAGGGCTAGCAGAGTCACACAGCATTGCTGAGTGAGGGCGTGTGTATGGCATGTGAGAAAACGCATGAACGGTGAATATGAAGCCGGATGAGGTCACAGATAGCCTCAAAGTGTGAGCAGACTGGTTCTTAAGTGATATTCTCTCATTTTGAATTATGGCACATCTAGAAATGTGTGTTTTTCAAATGATGTTTAGTAACCTTAAAGGTCTTGCTTGATACTTATTGATAAATGTAACATTTAAAAAGAAACCAAAATAAATAAACTTCAAATTGAAATGGATGAATGATGCAAATAAGCAGTAATTGTGTTGTATTCAATGAGATCGAATGAGTAAATTTGTTTTATGGAAGTCTGGTTCAAGGTTTAACTTTTGTTTTGTCTTTGCTGGTCTGTATTACAACACATCATCAGGGCAACAGCTTTTTCATTAATTATTATTTTCTCGCATTTTTAAACAAATCTGGGTTGTATTTACATTAGCTGGAAAAAAGAGCATTTTAGATCTAACTTAAAAGTAGACGAAAGGAAATATATATAAATTTAGATAATATGAAAGATGTACATGTATCTTGCATGCAACAAAGCGTATCAGTAGCTGCAATATTCTTTGTCTCTAGATATAAACTACCACACTGTCCAAATATATAGTTTGCAGCCCTCCAAACTTTGAGCGCAAAAGTGTCCTCACTACTCTTCCCGCATTAATGTCACAACAGCACAGACTGTGCCAATGAAGACTGTATACTGTTCTGCTGCAGAGACGGTCTGGCAGAGGCAAACTGAAGCCCATACAAGATAAAAACATATACTTAAAAACATCAATCAAACTGCTGATTTTGTGTCTTTTTGACATCCTAATGTTACTTGTCAGGAGCTGTCAAATGCTCATATCTTCACCACAACACATCAGAGAAGTATTCACACCATGAACATAGATTTAATGTTGATAGCAGAAGGAACTATTTCTCAGGTAAAAGGTGGGAAAATGATTACAGTACATTATTTTATTAACCTTTGCAATTGCCTCTTCCAGTCCCAGTATGTGCACCAAAAACATTTTTTCCTGCATATTGACATAAGCAACAAGGCCTATGTCATCGGAAATGACAGCGAGGGGTAAATCCCCGAATGCCCCCAATCCTCTAATTCCCCAATCCTCAAATAGTGACAATACAATAATACAAAGCCACATATGTCCAGTCACAAAGCGCCACCTGTTGTGGAAACCTTCAACCAACCAGGTATGACATCAGGACAGGATGCATCCTGAGGTTATGACCTTTTATTTGCACTTCATTTGAGGTCAGTGGGACAAATAGTTCCAGAGATATAGCCCAAAATGTGATTTTTGTGCATAAAGCGCCACCTGGTGGGGAAACCATAAATCCAGTAATCATGAAATTCAATACAGGTCGTCCTTTTGGGGACATAAACAGGTATACTGATTATCAAATTCCAATTGTGAAAATTATTCGAGTTATCGCGCTCACATGAAGGATATGCAGGTGGGGGCGTGATTAAAAACATTAAAATCCCCGACACTCCGTTCAGGGATATATTTATTTCTATCCTGTCCTTTAAAATTTAAAGGAGAACTTCGCTTTTTTTTAACCTGGGGTCTGTTGTCATCTTTCCTTCCATACATGTGAGTGATGTAG
>JBAMHX010000021.1:7014296-7024473 GCA_037177515.1 Pseudomugil tenellus
TTATTATTATTATTATTATTATTATTATTATTATTATTATTATTATTATTATTATTATTATTATTATTATTATACAATCTTAAGTAATACCTTTATGAATGTTGCGCTTGTCCAGAAAAATAACACACAACACAATCCCAAAACCGTACCTCTATGCACCTTAGAAAAGTAATTAGAAATGGCAAAACATGTTTATGTTAACTTTAGAGTCTTTTTTTTAGAAAAAGATTTTATGCATTCTAGGACAACATCTTTTACTAATTAGTTGTGACATAATACCAGTATTTGAATGTGGGATCTCATGTATGGCTGTCCCACATGGTCGAAGCCTGAGCTTATTCTATTAGTTCAATCCATTTAGAAATCATGTCAAATAGACAAACATAATAGGTGTCTCTTGGGTACAATCAGACACTTCTACTTCTAAAGAATTATTATGTTCAGTCAGTAAAATCCTTTCTGTTAGTTTTAATTATGTGTAACCTGGTTTAATCACTTCAAAACTTTTTTTGAAATTTGGCCATAATAGTATAGAGTCCTATCTACCATAATGGAGTTTTTTTGTACAAAGTCTTGTACCTTAGGCATTTAAATAGACAAGATCTTATCATATTTTTGTACTGATGATTGAACCAAGAATGTTTCCTCCAAGTCATAGATGGACTTTAACTGTGCATTACATAACTATTTCTATGGGACAAAAAATAAATGAAGCTTTTATTTGCAGAGCCAGAAGCGTCTAAAGTGATTTCCACTCCCCATCTGAATTGCATCTGAATGAATGTACAACACAACAAAGAGGTTTAAAAAAAAGCGCACTAAGAGGAAGGAGTAAACACCCTGGATTTCCATGATTCCGCTTCTTTAGCTTCTTGCCTTTCAGTATGTTTAAATAAGAAAAAAAGATCTAATTCAATCATTTTTTCCCTTTTTACATGCTTTTTACTAAACTCTTATTTTGTTCTACTGTAAATCCCCATCTTTTCTCTCTTTTTTAACTCTTACTGTGCACCTGCTTCTGAATTCTCTCCTTCCCCCGCTAACACTCGTCTCCTTGGCCTCAGTGTTAGCTGTCTTCCTGCAGGATTGTGAGCTTGCATGAACAAGCTCATGATGACATCAGTTATCTATCAGCAGACACAAAAGTATTGACTTAATACCCAACACACTCATCTGTCGTTACGCTGCTTCTCCAGCGGGAAACCAGAGGCTATATGAGTATGTCACAAGCTTGATTGTGTTTGTGAAATGGTCAAGTTGTGCTCCAAAATGGAAGCTGTTTAAGTGTGTGTAAGAAGGGAGTGCTTCGTCCATAAAGCTGGAAAGCCTCTTTTCCTCAGGGGTAAAGCATTGTGAGACGGTTTTTAGTCTTTTATCGTCTAGCTTTTTGTCATTACACATCACTTTTTGCCTGTCTTCCATAATGTCCTCATTCCTTCTTCAGCCCCTTTCTCTCCATACATCTGCTGGCTTGTTCCTCTTTTCCACCATCATATCCCAGCACTATTACTGCCCAGCAGTGGCGAGGTGTTTTATCGGTTGTTTGTTAACGCATAGAAGCGTAAAAGTCTTCCCTGTTTCCCCCGTTGCCTGTCGTCTGCCTCCTCCAGCCCAGTGGGACATGTTAGAGTGCAGCTTTCTCTTCTTCAACTCTTCTGTTGCATGATTTTACTTCTACAACACCCACACACAGACTCCCCAGAGCACTTCATCTCTCTCCTCCTGATATTTTTTTATTCTTTCACCCCAAAACAGCAGAAAGCCTATTCACACACCACAGCACAAACACCCTCTGAAATACACATTTGCTACTAAAGGTTTTCCTCGCATGTGAAGTCACACACATTCTCTCACACACACACACACACCAGGGAGGCAGCCCATTGCTTTGTCTGAATGCTGCAATGTTTTCACCTCCATTATGCCATGACTGGACGGTTAATGTTGCAGGAGGCAAGACGGAAGCCTCGACATTTACTTTCCATTTCCTGCACACGCATATAAGCGCACACAGATTTTGATAACAAAGCTGCTCCAAACACCCATAAATATAAGCAAATATAAACACATACCACCACACAGCAAAATATATTTGTTCTCAGGCCAGTTAATATGCATCCGACAAGAGAGAGCTCAGCTTTCTTTTCTTCCAGCGTCTCTGAAGACACAGCTAATTATTGCACAGAAACCTCTTATCATTTATCGGAGCATCACACCTGCAGTGAGCATGCTTGGCTCGCTATCTGCTGGATTTTATCGTCTCATTATGAACAGTATACCTCAGGGAGTTGAGTCAATTGCTCCTTTTCCTATGTGCACACCAAAGTTAGGGTGAAATTATGTTATATGTGTTATCTATTTTACAATATTAGTATTGATTCTTTATTCATAAGCTTGAAAAATCTGTTGCTTATTCTTAATCCTCTTTCTTTTATAAAAAAAAATACAGTAGCTTACCTTGCCATGTGGTCTTGTCTGTCACTAAATGGTTTCTGCTTTCTGGACATTTTTTGCAGGTGGTCTTACAAACATGCTCTTTATTTAGTCTTTTCAATATAGAAAGTTGAAAAACATTACTTCCTCAATCTCTGAAAAAGTTAGTACGGCATCTTTTAGACTTCAGTGCAGATATGTTATGTTACCAAAAACTGCATCTGTCTGTTTTCAGAGACACTGGAAGTGTAAACTGTTGCTTCTTCACTCAGTTCATCACCTTCCGTTGTGCTCATATTCAACCCAAACTTTGATTCACATGTCCTCTGTTTATTCAGGATTGTTTAGTTCCATTGCGAACACAATTTGTTGAGTTGACAGACAACATGATGTGATGTCTGATAATGCTTCATAGTTAAAATGAGCTGACAGCTAGCTGGTGTGTTTCTGTTTCTGCAAAGTAAATTGAAAGTGTTTATTTACTGGATTGTTCTGGCTAAACGTTTGTTAAAGCTAAAGATGCAAACATAGCATGAGGACTGTGGCACTCACCTGGGAACAGACATCTTGCTCTTCTCTTGCTCTCACCTTTTTTACTCACATGAGCACAGGAATATTTTGTACTTTTTACTGTTGTTTCCTCCTGCTTTCTTGTCCCTGTCCTGTCTGACAGGATCTCATTTACTGCTGAAGAGGGGTTCGTCCCCCTCTTTCAAAGCTGCTGGACCTTCTGGGTTTTTTTTTTTTTAGTAATTTTTAAGCAAAATTGCTTTGTTTGGAAATCTAGAATGTTTTCATTATGACCTTTTAAACACGACATAGTCAACATGGAAACCTGGAAAAGAAGTTCATGTTTATAATAAGTGAGTTTCATAGAACAGATCTTTCTTTGAAGTTGCTGAAGATCAGTTATTTCTACAAACGGGTTCCATGTTCACTCCAGCTCTCTGAAGATCCTTCTTTTGATCTTTTTATCTTTGTTTCTCCAAATCATTTCAGGCCATCTGGACACATCACAATGTGCAGTGATCCACCACCCAGAACTCCTTTTTTTTCTTTTTTCTTTTTAACACAGTGGCAGAGACCTTTGTTTGCAAAGAGGTCAAAATAGTTGGGTCAAAGAATGAAGGGCACAAAGACCGGCATGAAGAGGAGTAGCAGAAAGGGAGGAGAGGTTCTGTTGCTTAGCAACACAGCATCAATCAGGGACACAGAACTGGGGGTTTAAAAAAAAAAATTGTATGCGAGTAACAGTGGACTGAAGGGGGTTTTCGGGACAAGGAAAGTGGGTAAATATTAGGCAAACTGTGTGACTTAACATTTTATTCGCCGTTACTAGTGCTCAAGTAACATAATTTTATATTTTAACCATCATTCTGCCATATTTTGTTCCGCTTTTTGACTTCGTCCTAATCAAGCACATGACTAAGTGAAGCAAAATTTGCAATAAATAGAAAAGGAAGAGTAATAAATTGTTGCCAATACTACGACAGCTCTAGTCTTATTCATCATAATCATAGTTTGATCATTTATGGAGTAAGCAAAGTCGTTTTTCCAGCAGAGTTAGATAAAATGATTATAAGCAGGAAGACTGCAAATCGGATCAACCAAAGAGACTGGTTCAGTCCAAGGGCAAACAGATCTCCATACTAAACAATTAATGCCTTTGTTTACTTCTTCAAAACCTGGTATAACAAAACTACAAGATGTGACTTTATAGTAATTTCAGGGATTGATATTCCTTTAATGCATTGGTCATGTAAAGTTTTCACCTAATAGCGATGTTTTGTTTTCTTTTGTTTTGTTTTGGGGTTTTTTGGGTTTTTTTTTTTGTTTGTTTTTTTGTTGCTTTTTTGTTAATCTAGACAGATGCACATGTTTGTCGAAGAGAGATAAAACGTCGGTGGATCCTAATTTAAATCAATATTTCCAAGGCTGACAAATGACATTTCTGTCTGTAAAACACTGGAAAACAACATAAAAAATATGATTAAAAAGTATACAAAGCAAAAAGTAAGTGCAGCTGGGACTGGAGATGTACAAATTCAATTCTTTAGAGCGACTGTTGTGGATGAAAATTGGATGAGTCACTACATTATCTAAATTTTCCTGACTATTTGTGCTAAACTTAATGGCCACAAAGATTTTTATTCTCTGGTGAACCTTTAGAGCGAGTCAGACTTAAATTAATGTTTAGACTACGTCAGAGGCATACAAAGTGCTGAGGGTACAAACGGGGCAAGTAATCATCTAAATCTCACACAATGCTTGGCAAGAAAGTGAATAAGCGTATTTCTTAAAACCTTGTTCCGAAAAGGAAGCATTATGTTCTGTCCTCTGCACTGTCTTGCTTCACTTAGTATTCACACCACCATTAACTACCACATTTCTGTCTCATTTCAGTGCTGTAGTAGAGGGAGGTAAGTCAGCAGAGGCAGATAATTGGGGTTATAAGTTGACAGTTTTTACAGCAAATAAGTGAGAAGTCATTATGAGACTTTAGTAATTATTGATGGTTACAGAAAAATATGTGTTGATCTGTTCATGGAGAAGGCGTAGTTCATGTGTCTGCAGGATGACACATGCTTCTGTCACATGGAGGTGATGTGTCTGTTATGCTTCCTCTTTTGCTCATGAGCCTCGCCAGTTGTGATGAAAAAAAAATACGATTTGCTTCTCATTGTGGTTGATCAGTTGTCTAATTTTAACCATGTTTCCTTGTCAGCTGATTTCCAGTGATGCAGATGGGGCCATTCAGAGGGCAGGGCGCTTCAGGGTGGAGAATGGCTCATCAGATGAGGTACATATAATATAATTTTTTATTCTTACTATTTTATAGTGATTGTAGACAATACATCTGAATGCATGTTTTAACCTAAACTAGATTTGGCACGGAAATTGTGATAGATAGACATTAACTGTAAAATAATCAAAGATTTGCACTTTTTAAAGTATAGGGAGGAGAGCTGACGCAATGGCTTTTAACTTATGCAGTATAATACACATCAGGATAAACCTGTACACAAAAAAATCTAAACAAAAAGCTGAAGATTACTGACTGCTTTTGATTTCCTGCCCTGCATTATAATCTATATAATCTATAATTCTACACCAAGCAGCAATGTTCAACAGAGAGAACTGCTGTGATTCAAGCTGTGGTCATCATGATGACATTGTGGCGTGTCTCTCTGTGTGCATGTGACAAACAGACTTTGGACTACACTCCAGGAACCTGGAGGAGAACGGATGTCCATCTGGAAAATCCAGAGTATCACACCAGATGGTTCTTTAAATACTTCTTGGGAAAAGGTCAGTGCTGCTCAGGACAAGCTTACATGCAGTGGTAGTGTAAAATAGGCATGGAGTGAGGGTGTGACAAAGCTAATGAGCTCGCTTTCACAAGCTGCAGAAATAAAAACATCCTCTAAATGTCTCTGCTGGTCCACAGGATGCGTCTTATCTAAAAAAGTCAGCATTGTTTCCCTGCTGCATTATTCTTCATACAAGACAAAAACATGTTAGGATTTTGTCATATTTTAGCCGAGAGCCTCAACTAAACTCTAATCTCATACAGCACAGAGGGAGGAAGCCCATAGAGATCATGCTGTATTGTCTTATTAGAAAGACATGGGTTGCATCCACAAGAAAACACAGCGAACTCCAGTGTTGCTATCTAAAATGTCCAGCATGCGCACAGAGCAGTTAAATTACTTGCTTGTTCCTTCACCTTGCCGACCCTCCACATTTCAACATCCACATTAGCAACCTGCCTCGCAGCGTAGGTGTTGATGCAAGCAGCTCAACAAAAGATCATAGTCTGAGTTAGTTTTCCGCAACTTGTATTCAGTCACCTGAAAGGCTGAGATAAAGTTCAGAAATAGTGATAGATGAAGACGCTTGTGAAGACTAGGCTGCAAAAAAAAAAAAGCAACTGTGGAACACATGAAATCTATTTTACCTTCAACTCAGTGTCTAATGATGGCACGAGTAGCTTAAAATGAGCTCTTGAAAGTTGGCTCGACCTGTTTGGACCGCAGCTGAGCCATCTGTGTCTCACAGCCTGAGCCGAACTGGCTGCATTGCACGACACATGATGAACTGAAGGCCACTTCCTGCGTGGTGAAGCATCTACAGTGACACAATGGCCTTAATTTCTTCATGGATGCAGAAATAGAAAAACATTTGTCTTCTGTTGTTTTCTTGTCTCACATTCAACAAGACAATCATTTCTGATTGTAGACACTCGAAGCAAGAAAGGGGCTTACGTTTTCAAACGATTAGGAAAACTATTATAGCAGTCTTCCAAAATGGCCTAAATATGGCCAAATAAAATTACACTTTAGATTATAAAAAGCTTCAGTCCATGACAAATAAAGAGACTGAAGAGATCTTTCATCCAGGTCTATTTAGAGGTCTGATTGGAAATGTTAGCCTGTAAACTGAAATGGTGGAGGGTAGGAAAAAGATATGATGGAGGAGAAAATGAGTCAGCACACAGATAAAAGGCAGTGCTTTCAGTAATATTAAAGTCATCCTTAATTGTAGAATCCAGTAAATATTTCATTTCAATTTATTATATTATTGGTACAATATCTGTTTTTATCAGTCCACCAGAACTATGTGGGCACAGATGCAGAGAAGAATCCTTTCTACCTGTCAGTCGTCCTCTCAGACCAGAACAACCAGCGGGTTCCCCAGTACAGAGCCATTCTCTGGAGGAAGACGGTGAGTTTGCCATCCCTGCACTTCTACCCATCACATTCAAACATCTGTGGGGACTGAAGAGGCTCAAAACAATGTTATTATTTGTTCAATCTCCCTTAATTAGTAAAAACAAAGCACAGATTTAATGTTTTTATTTATTTATTTATTTGGATGGAACAATGCAAGTTAATGAACATCTTATAAGGTATGAATGATATTGTTTGTGGGAACATGCTGGATAATAATAGCTTCTGTCTGTTGTCCCCAAAAGATGCAGAGGGAAACATGGAAATGTTAATAATATTAATACAATACATAACATGTTGTTCTTGGTTGCACAGATGAAGGTGGTATTTTTTATCTACAGAGTAGCTATGTCGAGACAAATCTACTTCCTTTTTGAGTCACAATGTCTGCTTGTAGCTGTTCATAAAGTGCACATTCGTTAATGTGTGTATGCTGTTTAGTGATTCAGTTACATGACCAAGATAGCTTGGATCTAATTTTGGCCTCCGGCCTCATCTGGAACCTGATTAGGGCGTTGCACCTCCGTTGCATGATCACATTTATTTGTCATGTTTATGTCCAACTCCAACTAGTACAAGATGTGTTTTTATGTCGCTGTAAAATAAAGCTACTTTGTAGTTATTCTAACACTGATTAGAAAGAAAACTTGTATGGTCTGAGTTTCTTTTTAGTTAGCATGATATGAGTGTCATAAGCTGCATACATTTATTTTCCTTGATTAAAAGGTGAGTAACGCTTGCTGTGATCTAGACACACTGTTAATCATTTGTCCTTCTTGTTCACTCAGGGTACTCTGAAGATAAGCCTTCCTTACAGCCCAACCAAAACACTATCAGTGAAGTCTATCCTGAGGTGAGAAGTGTAGCTATGATCTTTAAGCAAATGGTTTATCATTTTTTATAATAGTTGATTAACAATAAGTGATGTTAACTTATGCTACTGGTGCTTATGAAGACGAAGTTTCATCGTGTGACTTGAGCGAAATCATAATGAGAGTAATCCACAGTCTTTGTGTCAGACAGAATAACAGAGACACATACCTAGTGATGGATATTAGGGTTCAAGTGTTTCCTTAATCTAATTCTACTGTGGATAGTACTAGTAGTTCTCATCTGCTAATTGCTGATATAGGCTGCAGCTTCCCCACAACCTTGAATTGGCTTAAGCAGTATAGAAAATGAATGAATGACTAGTGTTAATAGTGTTTTAATGTGTTATTTCACCAAACTGGGATAATTTTTTTGTTTGAAATAAGATAACACATATGCACATAGAGTTCAGATGGTAAATATGCATGCATCAACAAAACAGTAAACACTCTATAACATATGTCGGTGTTTTGACATTTGGTTTCTTTGCACAAGTTAGAACAATGAAAATAATATGTACACTTTTACCATTTCAAAAAAATTAATTCAGGTGAAAAGATTTCCCAAAATAAGTGTTATGACTGAAAAGATCTTGCAGATTATCCTCCCAATGTCTGAACTGTTAGTACAATTATATTTAAATTAAATAGTAATTAAAAAAATAATAATATTATTAATGGATTCCTGAGGAGTTCAGAAAAATATTGAGATAGTTACCATTTAATATTAAATTTTGTAACAGTGGGGGGAAAAAAACACGGTTAAAAAGTCAATCTAATGACACAATGTAAGAAGCTAATGACCTCCCACTCATCAGGTAAAGTTAATATGCACAACCTCACCCTGCACATGGAGAGGCTGCAAGAAGAGAGCATTAAAGCATAATTTTTTTATCCCGCAGGTTTAAATGACACAAGAAAACAAAATTATATCCTAAGCTAAATATTCCTCTGTTTATCTCACCAGCCCCTTAAAGTCCACAGAAATAGTAACTGAAAGCCCATTAAAGTATGCATCAGTATTTCCAGACTGTTTCTCAGCTTTTTCAAAATAACTTTTCTAATCATTTAAAAATTACGGCTTTGCAGGAACTTTGGCTCAGCTCTCTCAAAGAGTTAGAAACACTTGAATGTCTTCTTAGTGTTTTCTCAGTCCACAGCGTCCACTGGACAAACTTAGATCAATTACTTGATGTCCCTGCAGTGCATTAGTAGAAGGGTGATGTAATTAAAATCTGAAGTTGAGCTACAACTGTTCCCCAAGTTACCTGTGGATGTAACTGCATTATGTGAAACACAGTGGTGAAGGTATCATGATTTGGGCTTATTTGGTAGCATCTTGGCTGAACCATCTTGTAATCATTTGATGGAAAAATTAAGTCAAAATTATATCAGCAAAATTTAAAGGAACATGTCAAAACACCAGTTCATGAACTGGATTCCAAGCAAAAAGAAGCCATTCAGCTACTAAGAAACATTAATGATTTCCATATGTGTTGAGCTTGAAATTCAACAAAACAGTTAATGCCCCCCAGTGTTCAGTACAAGCAAATGCAAATCTTTTCTGATGGATGAAAACCTCACAAAGGCAATGAGAAATCTCATTTAGATTAAAAAATTTATATTTGCAATTTTGTGGGTAAGCAACATTAAGTCAGATCAGGTCGTTTTTCCTGAAAGTACTAACTAATACTGTGTTGGTAAAATGCAACATGCAAGTTTCATCTGCATGTGTAGTAATAACATTAATATTTTGTTTGCCTGTTTATTTACTTGGCATACAGGTCTCTCTTTTAAATGCATAGTTATGATGAAAACATATACGCTAGGAAAATGTTGACCTAATGGAATGGAAATTGGAGGAGTTCCCATAGAAGGAGTGGACTTTTGGTGGACTATCATGCAAAGTGATATGTACTGTACGGAGATACAAGCTGTGAAGCAAAAATTCAATTTGCCAGTAGAAAGACAAATGATCGGAAATTTCTGCCATTCAAAGAACAGATCCAGTGAATCATTTGAATTTTGAATTTCCTTGAAAAGGAAAAAATAAAGTCTTTTCATTTCATTTCATTTTATTCATTCATTCATTTGTGTAACAGTTTCATGTCATTTGTACTATTGTGTTTTTATTTTGTGAAGTTG
>JBAMHX010000021.1:7024573-7037068 GCA_037177515.1 Pseudomugil tenellus
CCATTCAAAGAACAGATCCAGTGAATCATTTGAATTTTGAATTTCCTTGAAAAGGAAAAAATAAAGTCTTTTCATTTTATTCATTCATTCATTTGTGTAACAGTTTCATGTCATTTGTACTATTGTGTTTTTATTTTGTGAAGTTGCAGTGATGAAATTCCACTTTTAACAAAAACAATAAAACTGGGACAAAAATATGATGATATTTAATAAGAAAATGTAACACATACGCTAACCATTATTAAATATGTAACTATTTATGCCCTCAACATAATGTTTCCACTGCCAGATGTAGTGGGAGACTTGTAACATGGTTTAAGAAGATGCACAACAGAGGAGATTATAAAATTCTTCAGGCTGAGTCACATCACTGCTCAAACCCTGAATGAGTACAAATTATGCAAGCTGTAAAAGAAACCCCCTGGATCAGGTCTCATTTTTCTGTGTGAGGCTTCAGGCCATTTGTCTTCCATCAGCCCTAAACACCCTCGTATTTTTCTCCACTGCTGCTTCTAAAACGTTTTTTTTCCTGCTCCTGTTGCAGCGCAATGAACATGGACAGGTTTGAAAAAGGCCCCAGGGAGATCCTCAACCCTGAGATTCAGAAGGTAAGAAGGACCCTGGAGCAGGACCCACTCATATTGAAATATGGCAACTGTCTGTTTACTGTGGAGCCTGATCCACAACCAAGTTTATAACGTCCTCAGGCTGCCACCGCTCAACTAGAGTGCTGGTCAGTGTGAATGATAGTTGTTTTGTCCCCTTTTCCCAGGATCTGCTGGTTTTGGAGGAACAGGAGGTATGAAGGGATATACAGTTTTAATTGTTAGTTGTTGTTTCAATTATCCTGTTTTTAACATAAAGTTTTAAGCCTTTGAATAAGATTAACTAAAGTTTATTTTCTTGGTGCAAACTGCAATGGTATTTCCAGCATGATTCCACCATAATTTGTTTCTTGCACCATTGAAAATTGTTGTGAAGTGTAAAAAAGTATAAAAGACGCACTTTGCAAACACATAAGTTACTCTGTATCTGTTGTATAATATTTCTTGTTTAAACAAAAATAACATTTGTTGGTGATCTTTTCACAACTTTAATCCAACTCTTTTATAGGGTTCTGTCAACTTTAAATTTGGTGTACTATATGCCAAAGATGGACAGCTTACAGATGACGAGATGTTTAGCAATGGTAAATCCTTGTTACTTTCAAAATTCTGCTTTTTCAAAGCTTGTAAATGTTTTTTTTTCTAAATGTACATTAAAAATGGTGTAACATTATTTTGAACTCCGTAGTCACCAATTTAACAGAACCTTTTTCACTTTACTGAGAAAATGTTTTAATTGAACTGTAAGATGAATTGTAAGTTGCACATTAAATTGGGCTGACTGTGTCCAGCTTTTCTGGTCTGATTGCTAAGACAAGCTAAGGTATATCATTTATCTTCACCTGGGTTAAACTATTCCCTCTAACTCTAAATGACAAATTGAAAGCATTTCTTTTTTTCTTTTCTTTTTTTATTTTTGTTTGTTATTGAATAACCTTTAGTGAAATGTGTGTGTTTGTTTTAGAGACGGGGTGTGAGAGCTTTGATAAGTTTCTCAATCTTCTGGGTGATACTATCACGCTGCAGGGATGGGCCGGTTACCGGGGGGGTCTAGACACCAAGAGTAAGAATATTTGATAAGTCACATTATATAAACATCACTTTAAAATAAAATGCTGCAAATAAGCTCATTTTTCCTTCCCGTGTTGTTCTGGTTTTAATTTGTGTCTGCAGATGATACCACAGGAATTAAGTCCATCTACACGGTGTATCAAGGCCACGAGCTCATGTTTCATGTATCCACAATGTTACCTTACTCCAAAGAGAACAAACAGCAGGTGTGTGTATGTGTGTGTGAATGTGTTTAATTGCTTTTGTCTCTGCAATCAAATGACATTGACATTTTTATTAAAAACACGGATGGCCTCAGATTTACATATTTACCTGTAGTTCCCCAATGAGCTTAATGTTAGTGATTGAGTTTTCAAAGGTTTTCATTATTAATATTTATAATATAACCGTAACAAGCTACTAATTTTGTTTGGGGTTCATCTCACCTCCCATTCCTGAATTCAGTCCAGGATTTTTTTCTCCCTGTAAAGGTGCACTTGTGTTTTTAGTGAAAATAGAGATCTTCATTTCTGAATTATCTGTTTAAGATACATCTTAAACAGAGCAGTGGTGGGAAGCCAGGACAAAGGCAGCTACTGAATTTATAGATACAAGAGAAGAAAAGTGACACTATTGCTCTTTTCTATGATGTCAGTGTAAGCTAGCATGATGTGGCAGGGTTGGTGCTTCTCAGTTTGGACACATAATTGGATTTCCTCTGAAGAACAGACAATCTGGTGGTCAATAATATGGAACAGTCTGTCCCTGTGCTGCATGCAGTGGCAACTCTGCAACTTTTTCCTCCACCTTAGTGACAAGCTGCAGTGACACTAAATGTCAAAGCTGAGTTTTTTGGCATTGTGATGTAATTGTTAAGTTTATAGGGTTAATTTATCCGGTGATAGTGTGTGATATTTAAGACATTTGTTGTTATTTTAGCTCTAAATGATTACTGTCTCAATTATATCCCCGAACGCAGAGTGTCGGGGATATCTGTTTAGGTCCCCAAGGGAACGATCTGTATCGAATTTCACGATTACCAAACTTATGGTCACTACCCTGAAGTTAACAATATGAATGAATGAACAAACTAGCAGTGTAGTACAAACAGGACCAGCTAACAGCTAATTCATTCATTTTCTACACCGCTCAATCCAGGGTTGCGGGGAAGCTGGAGCAATTAGCATGCGAGAGGCAGGGTACACCCCAGATAGGTCGCCAGTCCTTACAGGCCCAACACACAGAGACAAACAACAATTTAACAGCTAATTCTTCATCTGAATTACTCTGTTTTCCATTAAGTGGCCAAATCAATCTAAATTTAAAATATTTCCTGTCACAGATGAATCACAAATTTCCATGCTTAACCAGCTTTGTGTTTGTGGTTTGTCCCCTGTGGCAGGTTGAGAGAAAAAGGCACATTGGAAACGACATTGTTACCATAGTATTCCAGGAAGGAGATGATGCCTCATCGTCCTTCAAACCATCTATGATCCGATCACACTTCACCCGTATCCTTCACATGGACGGTGATTGCCAAACAAATTAATCGGTTGTCAGCAAGTCGAGTCAAGTACCTTGGAGCTTCTGCTAATGAAATTGTATGTGTTGCAAAATTGTGTCACCAGTACCATAAGTGCGTTCCTATATTTTTATTTTCAGATATTTTTGCATTAGTTAGGTATAATAGCCAGAATGACAGTTACAGGTGAGTTTTCAGGTTTTATTTTAAATTAATATAAGGTGAATTTGTCAGATCTGCCCTCTTTTTACATGTAAGAATGTTACATACCTGCTCTTTACCACAGGTTGAAGATCTTCTCAGAGGAGAGCGTCCCACTGTTTGGACCCCCTCTCCCATCTCCACCTGTATTTACTGATCACCAAGAATTCAGGGACTTTTTATTAGTCAAATGTAAGAAATCCATCAGATCTACTGGTAGACTGTTGAAATAATACATCAGATGTACTGGTAATTTCAATCAAACTAGTTTATCCTGCTCTTGATCTTTATTTTTTTTAGTAATCAATGGAGAGAAAGCCACACTGGAGACGCCAACGTTTGCTCAGAAGCGTCAGCGGACCCTTGACATGTTGATCCGCTCGCTCTATCAGGACCTCATGCCTGACCTGCACAAGGTACACCCATATGTCTGGCCTCTGCTACTCTGCTAAGGCTTATACTGAGGTTTTATTTTTTACTTTTTACAATCCAATTCAGGTAATTTCCTCCTGATTATTTCCTGTCATTTTGACACCATCAGTGATTGTAGCCACTGCTGAGTTGTACTCTGCTGTAATTCACTGCAGCCTCTGCGTACTGCACCACGCTGATGGGACACCACTGCAATGCTGATTTTCTTAGCCCTCTTACATCACTTTTGTACTTATGTCTTTTTCTTTTCTATGTTTGTTCATTTTTTACCCTTTCTTCTTTCACTGTTGCCCCTAATACAGCTAAGTTCAAACTGTGTTTTACTGCTGCTGCTCTTACCCTCTCCCAGGGTCAGTCTCTAAAAGACCCTGTTTGCTTTTTCTTTCCCCGTATGTATGTGTGTGTGTGTTTGTGCCACACTTTTGTGTGTTTGTTGTTTAGGTTCCTTTTTCTCCCCAGAATATGTTAAACCGGCGTTCCTTCAGCGATGTGCTGCCAGAGTCTCCAAAGTCAGCCCGAAAAAAAGAGGAGGCCCGGCAAGCTGAATTTGTCAGAATAGGGCAGGTAAACATGGACACAACCTCCAACACTGCAGGAAGCGACATAGTGACAAAGGTGTCAACACAGAAACAGTATCTGGAACTCTCTATGCTGACATTTAATCATTAACTCTGTTTAATATGAGCATCTTCTGTCACTTTCACGTAGGATCTGCTTCATCATTGTGGTTATATAACAAGTTTTTGACTCTGATAGACATTTTTCAGATCTTAGATCAGCAGCAAATGGAAATTATTTTCACATCTGTCAGCAAACAAAACCTTAAAAAAACAAGGTAAAAGTGCACTTTTCATTCACAAGTGCTATCCTAATAAAATTTAATGGAATGATTACACCTGTTTGGTTTTTTTGTTGGTTTTTTTGTAGGATTTTCACATCTTTTTATTGTACAAATTATCATTTCAGTTAATTTAAGATTCACATGTATATGTTTGTGTTTATTTAAAAGTAAATGCACAACCAAAACATAATCAAAGTTAAAAATAAGGCAGGATTATACAGATATGCATCATGCATATAACAATAAAATGACTAATTTTATCATAAATATTCTGGAAAATGTTTAGTAACCTAATAGCACAAGGTAGTAAAGTCAGGATTTGAATGTATAAAAATTACCTCAGAGTCCACTGAGTCATGCTCTTAATAGCAGAGAATACATTTCATAGATGCTTATTGTCCTTGGAAACTTTTTTGATCAGCTTGTATAGTAGAAAACACTTACGATCAGGGCTTCAGTTTACCGTCCGGCAAATTACATTAATTTCCTGTCTGAGAAACAGTTATTTTTCTGTAACCTGTGAATTTACAGGCTCGTCTTTTTCACAGCTGGCCTGCAGTTTTTCTGTATTTTCTTTTGTATTTCTTCTTTAAAGTTTCTTTTTAGTAATGGGAAATTTATGTGTATTTTACCAGCAAATGCTTACACTGTAGTTGTAGGGGGAACAATAACACTTGGGAGTTTATGTATTCTGTATTTTCAGTCATTTATTTGAAAAATCAAACCTCAAAGATAAGAAGCACTATAAAATGGGCGGGCGACCTGTTCTTGGTTACACTGCCTTTAATCTAGCCCCTTCAAGGATAAATGTAAATTTAGTAGAAATATGTCTTGAAATTATGTAGAAACTGTCAATCCTGTGAAAAAGTATTCAAAATCTTAAGTTGATTTGTTCTAAAAATGTTGTTCAGTCAATATGTGAAGAAAATATTTGTTAAATTTGTGTTCAGAGATGAACAAGTTGGTCTCTGATGCTCAAAACTGTGGATAAAATATTTTTCTTCTCAAAAATAACAACTATATCAAATACTTCATTCTTTTACATAGCTGTGACAAAAAATTAAAAACTGAAAGCAATTTATTTGATGAAATTATGGGCAAAAGGTTCAGAAACTTTTCGATGAACAGAAAGAAACTTCTTCAATCACTGATAATCCAGCTTGTTGGCAACTAAACTGATTGCATTTTCCTTCATTGTTACACACTTAAAACACAATGATTTTATGTTCTCCTGGATGTTTAAAAGGTCTGTAAATGTTTTCATTGGTGTTTTTCAATTGATGGCACAAAGCACTGCTCTGTTAAGCTGTTGTACAGTTGGCTGGTATTGATTTTATTATTTTCAGATTGCCTGTTTATGCAGCTATGTAAATGACTGTGCTTCTCGGATTGGCAGTATTTAGTCCGATCAGATGGTTGCTGCTTGATCATTCATACTAATACCCAAAGGATTTTAAATTAATTATTTTTAAAGTCATAATTAATAATAATCATATCTAATAGTATTATTTAGGTAACATGAGAGATAAAACTTTTCAGCTGAGAGTCAATGCAAGCTGAATACACTTTGTGTTGTGTGTGTAATGTGTGACATTTTCTGTTCGGCAGGCTCTGAAACTGAAGACCATCGTAAGAGGAGATGCACCAACCAGCCTTGTTACTACAGGCCTGTGCAGAAAAGAGGTGATGGCACAGCACATTAAATAATTTATATATGACCTCCATATTCAAATTGTTTTCAAAACAGAATCAAATTAATGCTTAACGCCATTGACTTTTTATGCAAAAGTTATTTAGTGACCAGATTATATAAAAACAAAACCCCTTCTCTTACACTGAACACTAAATGTCAGTTAGGATTTTATTATAATCTTTAAGTTTTCACAGAAATCACATAATTATTCCTATATATCTGTTTTTCCCCCATTTAATGCGCGCTGCAGCCATGGGAGTCTCAGTCATTTTGCAGCACATTCCCATATGAGATCGTGTGCTCTGACTCCTGGGGTCAGTCTCTCCTCGTTGCCACAGATACATCGGGGGTCATGCTGCTGGACGGTGAAATTATCCTAATCAATATGTCATGTTCCCCTTAATATACCCACAAAATGCTCAATAAAAGCCAGGAGTTAACATGATAATAAAGTTGTTGTTGGTCTTTCAGGGCCTGATCCAGCACTTCCCAATGCTGGTGAGTGAATCTAATCAGCGATCCTGTTCCCTGCTTAGTTGGAACTTATTTTCTTGACAGATTTTACTCTTCATTAAATTATTGTATTTTTGTATTGTATTTTAGAGATACAGACTTTTCCCCCAGTGCAGGTGTTTGACAAAACAATGGCAGTGAAGCAGATGCACGTTCTCGAGCCTCAGGACCTGCTGATCACTCGAGCTGACAAAGGTAGACTTGAGGCAATATTTCCACTCGGCACAGCAGAGACTGCTTCCCTCTGTACCAGTCTTTGTTGTCACTCTCACTGAATCAGAGTCGTATTTACGTCTTACTCATTATCCTCTCTTAATTAATCCCTGTCATCACTTTGTTGTTGAGTACAAGTTTACCCTCTCCCCTTCCTCTGGTCCAGTGAACACATTGATCTTTCAATGTGATCTAAAGAAAACTGACCACTGAAGAATCCATTCTTGTAGGAGTTGTGTGTGTTTATGCTACAGAAATATGTGACAATGCTGTGAGCTTTAAAGGACTAAATAATAGATCATATTTCCTAATGTTAATAATAAAGAAGTCACTGTTGATTAACAAACATCAGCAGGATTTGTCTAATGTTTGCTCTAACTGGAACAGCATATCATTAATTACCCTACAGATGATTAGCTAACTCTAATATTGACAAACAGGGTTGACATGGGTTTGATAGTGATTATGCGATGGCAAACATTTGTCACGACTGTGTGGGCTTGATAAAACCTCTGCGAGAACAGGGGCCTTAAGAAGCCTCCTAGTAATCCACCCACCGTAAGACATCTTTGTCTGATCGTGGGAGGATGCTTAAAACTGACTGAAAATTAAGGAGTAACCTTTATGCAAAAACAGAAGCTGCTTTTGTTTTGTTTCCAGGGAAGGACGCACGGCTTTATGTGTTCAGACTCAGTGCGATCAAGAGAGGACTGGAGGAAAGGCATCTCATCAGAAGCAAGTGCGACTGCCGGGAGAATAAACTGGAGAAAACTAAAGGTAGAACAGAAGAAATGCGGGGATGTACACATTGTTGCACATGTTCCAAACTAATCCCTATAAGGACCCAGCATTTACTTTCTCAGACAATTGGTATCACTTTATATTAAAAACTTTGCTCAATATTCTCTGTAACACAATCTGCTTTTTGTCTTCTACCTCTTAATTTACACCAGAAAGCAAAAGATTATGCAATAATAATTTTGACACACATGATAATAAATGCTAAATATCTACATACAATATATACATTTTTAAAATATACTTAGTTAAAGGAACAAATAAAGACCTTACATTTGACAAAAAATACTTTTTTACTTCATGGGTTGGGTCTTTCAGGAATAATCAAGCAAAAAATATCTTTTAAGCTGTAACCACTACTGCTTAAAACAATATAACTATCAGGGTTAATACAAATCAGTGCTTCACCACCAGCATGTTTTTTTTTACTTTGGTACCATTTTAGAACTGCTATATATATTTAAAGAAGCTTGAGAATATTATGTTGTCTTACTTTACTGGTTGTAGGAGCCATATGTGTGGTATTTTGGTTTGTCCCTCTTTTGGTATTGTCTGGTTTCCATGGCAATGCATAGACTGGGGTCACTTGGGCATTGGCAATGGCTTCCAGGTAAGCTTTTTAGTTGCAAAGTGTAGTTCGTTACATGTACACCTACTGTGTTCGCGTTAACATGTTTTGCATATATGTAACCAGGAAAGCCACTCTTAATAAATCCATCAATTAAGCAATGAGAGTGGGCTTATTGTTTGCACCCAGAGCAGCGCGTCAAGCAATCAAAAAGGACCTTTACCTATCCCCTTAAGCGACTTAAGGATTTTGGAGTTACAACCGTAATTCTGTACAGTACAGTGATACCATGACATCTGTGTACCTCCTTTTGCCAGTATTGTGTATGTACTACACACCAGGACCAGGAAGTTTGTCAAGCCATATTACTCTAGTAGAAATGTGTGGAACTGCTTTTGCCTGGAAATTGCCTCCATCCCAGTGGAAAATAAGACCCAGACTTATAGGGTTTATAGCAACAGAAGATGCTGTTGGATGAAGGCAGTGCTGGGATGAGGAGGAACAGGGCTTGTGCAGGAGAGCTTCTTTTTCTTAGATGGGCAATCCTAATTAAATACAGTGAAAGAGAGAAAGGTGACTGAGCAAGGGGCTGAACAACCATGGGTATGAACTTCATGGTATGTATTTTCTGTTCCTGAAAATGTTATGTCAGTCTCAGCTTAAAAATATCAGTTGAAAATATCTTTAAATGACTCATCAATTTATTTATTTTTTTTGGTTTGTTTTAGCTGATTCATACCCAAGTAGTGTGGAGATTTTAATTCACTACAACTTTGCGTTTATTTCCGAATATAATAGATAAATGAATGTAGATTCTGCAGAATGATCAGTACATTTGGCACCAATGTACATAATGCATACAGTTCATCACTGTAGCTTTGTCAAACTGGAGTATCCCCCATTTAACAGTCATGTCCTCTAGCAGCACATCGTTTTTCTAATGGTTGAATCCCAATATATTTGTTCCTGTTGGTGTTGTCAAAAACACTCAGAAAACTTCACAAAAACAAGACTTAATATAATCTATTATAAATCTAAAGGTAGAATCTTATAATATTCCCCTATATGATATTCAAATTGTGTCAATTTAGTTTCATTTATAGTTAAATGATGTATTGGAAATATCAGAATGGAAACAAAGGGCTGTGCATGTCATGAACGAGCAATATAACTTCAAAATGATTATTATTGGTACTTTTATACTTAGAATGAAGTCCACAGCACAACTACAACGAAGTGACAAATGATACAGTTAGGATCAGTTTCAGAGGGATTTACTGAACAACACTGGCAACCAATTACAAACACCAGGATCAAGTTTCCTCCCCAGAGGTGCTCACACACATCGCTTCAGGAATGTGTTTCTCATTGTATTCCTCTTATCATTTCTATTATTTATCGTAAGAATAATAAAAATAAAGTATATTCTGAAATCATGTTTATATTTTTATGAGTTAACTGATGAGAAGAAAAAAGCATCTCTAAACCACTTGGCTTTTGCTTTACTGTCTACTAATACTTTTTAAACATTCAGTTGACATGACTTCAGGCTGACATTCGGCTATGAAAAAAAGTTTCAAAATATCCGTATCCTGATAGGATCTGTTTTTTCTCCTAAATCGTGTTGTGATTGAACTCATATCGAAATATACCATCGCTATCCTTTATAAAACAAAAGATATCCTGAAAAGAAGTAATTATATATTACTTTATTGTACTTTGTTGCTTCCATGTGTGACATATTGTGTTTAGATATGATGTAATACATATTACATAAGTTATTAGTATGTGATAAGATAATTAAATAAATTAAAAATTGACACACTGCTTGTCTAATGTTAGTTTGATACCTGGAAAGAGCCCCTGCAGCATAGCATGTCCAGGTTACTGTTCTTTCAGTCTCTCCATCCTCATCTCCTTTCTTCCACCTACTCTTTGGCCCAGGTTGTCATTTATACTCGATCAACACCCACCATGGCTCAGAGCTGAGAATAGTAGCAGCCATCAGGACCAAACTCCTCCTCATTACCAGGAAACATCCACGTTTCAGCGCTGTTACCACAGGAGCAGACTCTCCAGTGGAAGAGTTTCAGTACATACGGGTATGAAAAACTTGAGATGCATAAAGAAAAACATTGTTTTATGTTTGATTTGTTTCTGAGACTAAAGATAAATAAAAAAAAAACATTAAATGAAGTGTGCTTTTAAATTTCTCTCAATCCACTCATCTATCTCAAAGCAGAACATTAACAGCGACAAAGAATGTAGTTTGAGCTGCTATTTGTCCTATTTCTTTCTAAAAGTCTGTACTTCCCTCTCAGTCTTATACACACATTTAAGATGTTTTCTGTTTTGCTTGCTTTTTTTGGATTTTATGTTTTCCATTGAATAAAAAAAAGAAAAACATTGGTCTGTTTACAATTAAGACAAATATGCACCTTTTGACTGCAAAACTTTCAAATTTCTTACCCTAGAAAGTAATACTTTGATTTTTCAGCAAATCAAGTGAAACTTTGCCAAAAAGCTGTTGACCACACACACATAAGTCACATCTTTTTAAAGATGGTTCAAAACTGTGCCTAAATAAAAAAAAAAAGAATACAGATTGTCAAGAGGAAATTTATACACAAGTATATACAAATAGTTCCTCTTGAAAGAAGAAATTTGCTCAGCATGATATAGTGGACAGATCCTCATTCTGCCTGCCTTTATGCTGGACAAGAAAAGTTAAAAAAAAAAAACAAAACAAAAAAAAAAAACTGTGCCTTATATCAGCGCCCAAAGGATCAAAACCCAATACAGGGTTGTATAACGGCCAGAGAACACATATCCTAAGCCAGATGACAGAGTGTCATAATAACGTGTACCATCCTCCCCTCAGGAGATCTGTCTATGTGACCCGCCTGTGGTTATGGCGCTCGTGGATGGTCCGACAGGGGAAAATGACAACATGATTTGTGTGGCGTACAAACATCAGTTTGACCTGATCAATGAGAGCACTGGGGATGCATATCGGCTACATCATGTCGATGCAAACAGGGTGAGGCACACACACACACACATATATATACATAGCCTCTTTTTTTTCTGTCTGTTTCTGTGAGATGTTCATTAAAGTTGAGTAAAAGTGAGAGCTGCAGCTGTCCCAGTTAATTAGTTAGTCCCAGCTAATTTACCTGCCGATTACCAGGCTGCTTGGATGAATCAACACATTATCATTCATGGCCACCAACCTTGCAGGAAGGACATGAGAAGTGAGCTAGTCGTTTGGAAGATGAGCAACTGCTCTAACAAAACAGTAGACACTGTTAACCAGAGTAAATAGCAAACTGCAGATGGCATATTCCACATCTTTGCAGTTACCTTAAGGGAATGTGACCTTACCATTTTTTGTAACTCTTCTCTCTCATGTCTAACCTTTGAATCAAGTGGAAATTAATTCTTTAAAATGACTTGACTTTGCCTGCAGGTAAACTTTGTAGCAGCCATTGATGTGTATGAAGATGGGGAGGCAGGTCTGCTCTTGTGCTACAACTGTGAGTTTCTCCTTTGACTCTTAACCTTTTAGATGTTATATGATTCAGATCAGCCTTAAATCTTTCCACTTCACCTTGAATGAGAAATATAGTAGAAATTGTATCAGAATATTAAAAGCCAGACACTAAATTTGAGAATGCAACCGTTTCTTTAACATGACGAAAAAGACAAAACCTTTCACATATTATGCACACCTGTTTGTTTGTTTGTTTTTGCAGATATTTGTTACTATAAGAAGGTTTGTCCATTTAACGGCTCCACACCAATGATTCAGTCCAATACTCCTGATTTTCACTTCAGTTGGAACCAGATGCCCAATGCAATTGGTAGGTTACTAAGGCAACCGTGCTTGGGCTCCACCCTGCCCATGCTGCTGCCCTGGCCAGAGCTTGCAGTCACTATGGTAACACCATTTGTGACCACAAACATCCAACTGGCTGGTGATTATGGGTGTGTGTGTGTGTGTGTGTGTGTGTGTGTGTGTGTGTGTGTGTGTGTGTGTGTGTGTGTGTGTGTGTGTGT
>JBAMHX010000021.1:7037476-7047810 GCA_037177515.1 Pseudomugil tenellus
TATGTTGCACACACACACATATATATATATATATATATATATATATATTATATTTGCTCTTGGACCTGATGTATCATTTTTCAAATAACTGCAGATCCCTCAATGTCAAAAGGAAATACGTTTTTAAATGTTAATAAACGTGGTTCGTGTTCATAAATAAACTTAGATCTCAAATAACTGCCAATTTATTTAAGAATGACAGCCCTATTAAATTAAGTCTGAGAGCAGAAAGAAATCTAGTATTTCATTGCATGATCTGCTGTCAAATTTGTTCACTTGTTCGTGTTTGTGCAGAGTGCAAGTCTTGGTGCAGCAGTACCTAGTCGGTTCCCTTTTTACATGTTTTGCTTTCATCTGTTGTGATTGTCTTTGCAGTTTGTGCTTTTCCTTACATCCTGGCCTTCACAACAGACTCCATAGAGATCCGACTGGTTGTCAATGGGAATCTTGTGTACACAGCCGTGGTCCCAGAGCTACAGCTGGCTTCTTCTCGGGTCAGTATGGTTATGTCCACACTCAGCTCTTTTGCTTTCATCAACCAGTCTTATTGACATTTATGTTTTTCTTTTTTGCTACTTCATTATTCTAACAGTCTTTTCTTGGAAAGTAGGTCCACGTGATTGACCTGCAGCAAACTGTCATTAAGAATGTGAATGCTCGCAGTGTTCTAGAGTCAGAACCTCATTCTTTCTTGTTGAAATAGCTCCTTCATTTCATCAATCTTTATTATTCCAGTGGGAAATATGGCTGACAATCTGCTTGGCTACAAAGGAATAATGCAGGGATATTTTACACAATAAGATTATTTCAGGACTGCAGTGCACCAACTATCAAACACCACCTCAGTCTTTGTTTTTTTTTTTTTTCTTTACTTGTTTGACCTCCTGCCTCTGTCCCCTCTGTAATATTTCCTGGCTTCTCTGCATGTTCTCCATCTCCATTTTAACCTCTTTCTCTCTCTCTTTCTCTCTCTGTGTACCTGTCTGTTTTTCTCCCCGCAGTCGGACATCTATTTTGTCTCATCGGCTCCAGTGAGCTCAGCCTCCAACTGCAGTTCAAGAGACACCAGCTCTCAGAGTTCCCCACAGACGCCCACCGGCTATGAAATGCCCATGTTTCCTTCACCGCTCGGTGATGGTAAGCCCTGCACAGCAGAAGCCCCAAAGGGTGCAATGCTAAAGGTCTCTATATGTCAACGCTGCCAGCAGACCGGTTTGACTTTAGATGCTCTCTGAACCTAGAGCTCAAAAGCCATTTATAGAAAATCGTCTCAGCAGAAAAGCTCTCTGAAGAGGCAGCCTTTCTTCTCCAGGGTTAGTTTACCGCAAGTTATGTATATCTTCTCCTACAGTTATCTTTTTCTTACCTAATATGATGTCAATGTCTAACACAAGCTAGATTTTAATTAAAGAGGGAAGGATTTAGATATATATTCATTTTCCTTTTCTGACTACTTACTATTTTTTAACTTTTTTTACTTGGTTAACTCAAACAATATTTCTGAAGATTTGAACCCACACATATACATTTATATAATTGGCTGAAGTTCTCAAAGTGGAACTTGTAAGCAGAGTAATGAACCAATTCCTGATCAAATTGACCACAGATTCACCACAACCAGCATTCAAGAATAAATTGCATGCAGAAAACTTTCAGGGATAAATGAGGCTCCATGTGAGCTGTTTCCTTTTTTATCCCTTTTTCTCTCTTCTTCATCTTTCATTGTATGATTACCACTTAAGCTCCCCTTTTTATACTCCTGACCTGTTCCTGATTCATACAGCTGTTCTTACATCTGCAACACGCAGCTCTGTCAATTGTCATCAATCAGTGAACTGATAGATGAGGGAGACGTCAGCTGACCCTTTGTTCATAGCACATTCTAGCTAATAATGTGGTGCAAATGCATCCAGTTAACTCTAGAGAACCCAATGCAGTGCAAGGATTGAAAAACACAATTATTAAATTGGCTGTGTCTTCTGCTGCACCATCAAACCAATTTTCGGGTCCTGTTGCGGCCTCAATTAGCAGTGGATGGGATTATTCCTTCTGGGGGATCAGGAATTTTCATTTTCTACCCTTGTTTTAGCTTGTTGTGTGCGTAATTCCACATCACCTGTAAGATGTACAAAATAAACCTACTGTGTTATTGTGTGTGTTTGTTCACCTTAATGTGAGTTATAGTGTGTTCAGTCTATGTAACCCTCTTCTTCATTCCTGGTTCAGATTCTATACGGATCCCCTATGGTACCAAGCTTTCCATGTACATGTCTAAGGATGCTGAAGGTACTGCAGGATTCTCCCGAAACTTGTCCTCAGCTCATAAAAACACTCATAATGCTGCCACACTAACATACACGCACTCCCAGAGTGTTATCACCCTGTCTGCTCCAAGGCGGCATGTTGACTTGGACGTTGGTTGAATGTTAAGTGAATGTTATGTCTTCCCCACCTCCCCCTTCCTTATGTCTTAACTAATGGAAGCATTAGAATGACGGAGGGAAGAAAGGTGATAGAGCACAAAAAGTGAAAAGTGAGACCAGAGACGATAAGGTCAATCAAAGAAAAGGGTTTCATAATTACTGGGAAACGTAGGGAGGAGACGCTGAATAGGTATGTACAAGTAAGAGAGGAAAGGGAGGGGCTGCGTACATGCAGGAGGATAGGAGGAAAGGGAAAGAGGGAAGGAGAAGACACGTCTGCTGCAGCATGATTTACAGATTGCACTGTCGCCATGGAGACTTTTGTCAGCCCTCTCTTCGATCCAAAGTGGGAGTCCAAACAGTGGTGCCACAGTTTGAAGGTGGGTGGCTGTTATGGTGGGGTTTAGGGGAGGAGGTTTGAACGGCTGCTGACAAAAATCCCATCCTCTAACTGCCTGTACACCTGCTGTATCTGCTCCTTGGGGAGGTTTTCATCTGATGTAATTGCATCAGTGATGTGAACAAGATGCTGTTACTGGGGTGGCTGCAGGCCACCATTTACCTCCACTGGCTTCAACACACATCAAACACCAGATGTAAAATAGCTTTGGACAATTTGGCTTTTATTCGTCTGGAACATCCGGAATATTCACGTCTTTTTATTTATTTATTTATTTGCCAGTGTGGTGGAGAATGATGCTTCCTCTGGTTCAGAAACAGACGCATGTGGAATATATTGATCTCTCTGTGATTATATATTCCAAATAACTGCATGCTTTCTCTCATTTTGGCTTTTATGCTGTGCCACATCACAGGTACATGACAGCGGATCTGTTACAGCACTAACACAATGTACCTGTCAAACATGAGCAGTGACCCTATATTTTTCTCCATGTCTCTTTACTCCCTTCTCACCCATTGACATTTCAGAGGAGACAGTCCTCTTTGTACTCGGTAGCCACCACTTTGATCCATTCTCATCCGTGTTACCACAACCTTGCCTCTGTGGAGCAATGAGCTCCAACACTGCCCCCTTCCCGCCAACCTAGGGAACTGCAGGTCGACACACAGCAGCTTTGTAGACATTGTGTCATTTGAAAAATTCAAAACTAAAGTTTAATGTGTCCCCTGTGCGCATAAAGCTCTATTGTCTCCACAGCATAATAGATGGTCTACTATAAATAGATACTGTGCAGTAAAATTACATTAGCTTTTTCTCGCAAGGATGATTAATTTTCAGATCATCTACATTTTCAGTAAATAGGACGACCAATCCCTTTGGAGTGTCTTCATTTGAGTCTAAAAGTTTGATTTTATTAGATAAGCTAATCTGACTGTGTTGTTGAGTGTTTATATAATGTGGCCATAAATTTTAACATTTTAACCCACACAATAATAACAAATGCACTTATTGGAACTCAATTAAAATTTGTTTAAATCTATAAAATAGCCATTTTTAAACTCTCTTAAATCTATTACTTTGTTTTGTGACTGTATGTCCCATGACTGCTTTCTGATAATAAGGTGTTCAAGGGTTCCTTGAATGCCCCCTACTCATTGGTAAAAAGGGTTGTTGTGTTTTACTTTAAGGTATGTCACATTTTTTAGTATGTGCAACACCTTAAATGAACTTTTTCCAAATGCAAATTACTAAATTTCCCATAGTCTCTGATAATGACAAATAATTCCACATGAGATGTTACTTTAAGTTGTAAATTGGTGCAAAATCATGGTAATGAATCTCAATTGAATTAATCCTCTGACTGATTTCATATCGAAGTTTAACCTGCAGTCCTAAAGGGCCAGTTGTTCAAATGTAATCTGATCAAATCAGGTTGGACCGAAACTAGAAAATAGTTTGTTCAAAAGGGAAAGAAGGATTCTGAAATGTGATTGGATTATGTAATCTAGTCCTAGTTTTTAACTGGATAAAAGCTTCAGTTGTGTTGTTCGAAACTCTTTGAATAACTTTGTCCTTTGAACTCCGACCCAATACAGGGTTGGAGTTCAAAGTGGATTTCAGGAAGAAATTGTGTTCAAACTTTAAATATGGTTAAAAAAGAAAAAAATAATGTGTGCATATGCTTATATTATTTTGTCAAATTGAGTGTCGAGGATATTATGGTTTTACACCGACCAACATTGCGTCCGCCACATATTCTGGGTGTTAACGCGATAACAAAATTCAATGTAGAGTTTTCATGTTTGCATATGCATAGATATCATAGAGAGGATGAACTGATTCGATCTCAAGCGATTTATAATTTTCAGGTTTCCACCAGGGGGCGGTCAAACCTGAAAACTGCTTTGGCTATATCTCTGAAAAAAATTCATCCGATTGACCTCAAATCAAGTGCAAAGGAAACGTCATGACCCAAAGATGTGTCACATAATGACGTACCTGAATGTTTATATATTTACCTCCGCCAAGGAACTTGTGTTTTTGCTGGCTCTGGTTTGTTTGTTTGTCTTTCTGACTGTTTGCAACATAACTCAAAATTCTCATGAAATTTTCAGAATTACTCCGTTCTGTGACCAGAACCACATGATTAAAATCCAGGGTCATCCGGGGATGGACTTGGTGGAGGTCTGCACTCTCCAAGTTGCATATGTATTTGAGGATTGGGGAAATTGAAGATTTTGGGTGTTCGATGGCAATATACCCCTGGCCGTCACCTCTGACGGTGTTATTTCTAGTTATATTTTGCACTTTCAAGCAAAAGTAAAAAGTAGTAAAAACATTACATGATACATCTTGTCCCCATTTAATAAAGCCACAATCAAATTTAGATAGATACAAATGAAACAAGAAAATTTGGTAGAAAGATCAACTAAAATAAGCACAATAGAGAAGGAGATGGTCGAAAAGTGTTTGCTGATCCAGATTAAAACATCTGAACAACTGGTCCTTTGTAATAACATGTTTTTAAATTTCATTCTTGATCAATAACAGAGTTCTAGAACTCTGGAAAAGTCTTAAACCTCTGCTCAGTTCTATAAATTGCAATATCTTTGCCATTTTTCAAAGATGTAAACCAATAAATGTTTTAAAATAGTTGAGTGGCCAAAGATACAGTCTGGTTCTTAGTGGTCTGTTATCTGCAAATATAACACTGGATTCATTTATTTATTTATGTTATGATTTATACTGAATTAAATATTTCTAATTCCATGGAGGCAAATCAATAAAGATATAATATGTTTTTTTTTCAATACTAGAAATAATTTGTCTGGTACAAATGTAGCTGATGTTAACAGAGGAAATGAGATAACCATGAACTAATGTGTTTATTTGTGTCTTAATATTAAACCCAACTACCTGACTAATGGTGATGAGTTTGGATAAATACCACTCATACTCCGCCTAATGGCTTAAAGAATTTGCATACAACAGTAATTTTAAACTCAAATATATTCTGGATAAAACACTCTTGTGAGAAAATATTGAATGATTTAAAGACAAGTTTACTAAATACTACAGTGCTTCAGGCCAAGAACATTTTTCTATTAAATGCCATTCATTCGTTTTCCTTCATGTTTTTTCTCCAACCTTCTGTTCTCGTCTTTGCCCTCTTATCCCTCTTCTATCATTTCTTAATGCTTTCTTTCCTTATCTCCTCTTTTATTCTTTCCTTTTCTTCTTCCATTCTCCTGTTTCACGTGATTCTCTCTTATAAGGTGAAGCAACATGTAAGCACATCTTTAAGATCCCCCTATGTAACTTAGTGGGCCGCAGCATTGAAAGGCCTCTCAAGTCTCCTCTGGTCAACAAAGTGCTAACAACTCCCACCCCTGCCATGGTGCCCCCAACCCCGCTGATCTCTGCAACACATTCGTTGTCCTTGTCTCGCATGGAGATCAAAGAGATCGCCAGCCGCACACGGAAGGAGCTGCTCGGTAAGCTGGGATATGTTATGTGTGCATGTAAATACTGTGAACTAAACTAACTATTCTTAAGACTGGAAAGATCAGTGTCATTTTTATCCAAACAAACAAAGGTTTGACAGAGGAGCCAAGTGGAAAATCAGACAGTGGATCAGTCAAACAGAGAAAAATGAGCAAGAAGAGCACTGATGAGGAGCCTAAAATACGAGCGTTGACGTCCACAAACAGTGACAGGTGAAAGTAACACCATCAGAAACACACTTAACGAACACTTTTTGTTCTGTTCAGAAGAAATAACAGCATGTGCTCAACAGGCTAGCCTCAGAGTCCATTGAAGAAGACTTGGATGTCCAACTACACTGTTCATCCAGTTTAGAAGCGGAGTCAGAGAAAGGGATGCTGCAGGTGGAGACTCCACCTCTTGCCACTGCGTTCACCTTATCCACATCATTCGAAGAAGATGTCTTGGACCTTAAGTGAAGACAATCCCATTGTGCACTTCTCCGCTCACCCACTCTTGTACAGTCACAATATAGGTTTATTGTTGTTGTTTTGTGTGTTTCAAGTTTGTTTACTCTGGTTTTCTTTTGTTTTTGTTTTTTTTTTTACATTCCAACGATGGGTGGTGTGCGAGTGGACAACATGCTTGTGTGTGTGTGTTTGTTTGTTTTTGTGAGCAATCCCTCAGCCAATGTGTGTTGGGGTCTATGTGCTGCCCCGGGGCGAATAATCCAAAGAGGCGGTGAGGTTGTGAGCGACGCTGCCGTTTGCAGCAGCTATGAGAGAACAGTTTGACCCTAAACCGCAAACTGAATGTAAATCTGCGCTCCAAGGTACAGCAAAACAATTCTGTGCATTCACCTTTCCCTTTGAAGTCACATAATATATGTTGTATATTATGTGATGATTTCCAGTCCACTTCCTAATGTTGTATGAAATGCATATGTATGTGTACATCTGTTTATATGTGAAACTACATACAGTGACAGGCTTATAAACCTGTGTGGCCTGTGATGCATATTTATAGATATATTATATAAAAAAATCACTTTTATTCCCACACTTAAATGTTTTATGCTCTCTGCACATTTGAGTCCTTATGCCTCTCCTTACTCACTACTATACAGATTGATAGGGCTGGAGGCAAAGTTTCCCACAAGTGCCATTTCCCAGCATCGTACACTGAATTAGTCCCAGTGACCACTGTATTCTGGCATCTGATGGTAGTAGCCATGTGTGTAGTCCACATTGGATTACAAGTGGTGATTTCCAACTGTTGCTTGTTGGAGACGCTCTCTTGAGGCCACATTAACTAAACATTTTACCCCATGAAAAAGACTAATTTTAGGTCTGTGTGTCCATGCTGTTTCAAAACCATGACATCTGTGACACAATGCCAAATATAAGATCAGAAAGCTAACCATGGGCGAGATATAAAAAAATATGCGAGAAAAGAAGTAGCCTGTAACTTCTAAATAATTTTAAATAAAAATGAGCAGCATGGCATCTAACAGCATAAATTATTAATTATTCATAGATTAAAATACTAGCCTCCATCCCAGTAACACTGTTAAAAGCCATAACACATCAAAAGAATTTTTTATTTTTCCATCAGTTTTGTGGTAGAATTTGTTATGTTCCTGACATTTTTACAACCCCTAGCAAAAATTATTAAATTTCCACAACTGGAATATATTTATCCAACATTTTCACTTAGATATTCTTTTTTAATCCTTTTATGTTTTCACTTATATGAACATTATATCTTCATAAAACACATTTAAATGTTCACATTTTTTACTATATTTTTCTTGATAAAATAGACAACAAAATTTTGGAAACATGGGCCAAATAAAGAAAGTTGTATCTTCTCTGAACTTTGTAAAAGCATCACTGTTGAAGGTTTGGGCTTCCGTCAGTTCTAAATTTGATCATTTCATCAATTTATCTTCATTAAGCATTTTCTTGTTTTTAGTACATTATGCTTTTTTTTACTTTTGACATTATAACATCTTCTTTGGTTAACCTTTTGCTTATCTTTTATAACCTTCCTATTTTTAGTTGTTCATAGCTGACTGTGTGTTCAGTTATTGTCATGATTAAAGTTTAGAATAATTTCCAAGGTATCTTGTCACAGACATGATTCTTGTCAATCAGGCAGGTTTAATTGTTTAGTAAGCTCTCTTTCAACCTACAGAAAAATTTGCATATTCAAATGTGTAATGCTTAAACTAAAAAAGATTACAACAAAGCCCAAAATTAGAGAATCTCTTTAAAGGTATGTTGGGAACGTCATACTGCTCAGGTGTTTATTATTTATTTTTTAATATATACAATTTGATTTTTTTCCTTAAACTAAGTGGCTGTTATCATTCAAAAGAAATATTTCTGTTATTTGTGCCAGCTTTTATAGTCTGAGAAATATAATTTCTTGTCATAAGAAAGCTTACAGACATAAATTAGTTCTTTGTTCTCTATAGCAACTCTAACTCTTCTCGTGTCAGAGTTATTGTAATTGCTCACTTTTATCACACTTTTCATTAAATCCTGCAAACTTTAAACTACAGCTGGAAATCTTGAGTATCCAAAGTTTTCCCAAGAAGCAACATAATAGCCAATAGTTTATTCACTTTGATTAGACTCAAATTTAGTTTGAATTCATGGTAACCTTGCAGTCTTTTCTAGTCAGCATAATATAAACAATTAACACTAACTGTTTTTCATTGCATGGATGAAAATGTGGTAAACAGGATGTGTGTGTGTGTGTGTGTGCACCATCGCCACACTGTATTTGACTGACAAATGAAAAACAACGATGCAAATTAGCACTTCAGACCAATGGATTAATTAAGTTGCTGTATTCCATTGCTTGGTAGCTGATAAACCAGCAGGTGACTGTTGGTTGATGTTTTTCTTTCCTCTGGGATTTTTTCATTTATGACTTGAAACTAATTCACTGAATTCTATTCCATGTTTTGTTTGAAACTATAATAAAAATTATTATCTTCCCTCTGTTCTCCTAATTATTGCTGTCTAGATTGTACTCTGGCAGCAGGGAGACGAATATACCCAACAAAAAAAAAAAACTATGTTATTTTCTCAACCTTACTTGACAACCACACATAACATTTTTAAATAAATAATTGGGAAGAATTACACAATTAAGCAAAATTCAGTTTTAGTGTTTTTTAAGCCCTATTAGCTCAGCAACTTCCTACCCCAGCTGATATCAATTACCTGCAATTATCTCTTGGTTGTATAAAAAGCTTGTATGACAGGTCCTCATGAAAAAGCAGCAGCTCAAAATGTTAGTTTCTGCATTGAATGACTTTAATTTAAATGTATATTCTGTATATGAAACAGAGATTGAAGAAAATATCTGTGTCTTAATGTAAAGACTAATATGAAGAACATCAAGAAAAAAGTTAGGATGCCAATCTGGAGTAGTTGTCTCCTGATTGTTATTGTATTTTGAGAGTGCCTCTATGTGGTGGTTTCACAACACAGCAGCTGTCACAAATTGCATGAGTCCCCTATTTTCCCCCAAAAGCATTCATTTGCTGTGCCAGAGCATGCATCCTTCCAACACTATAACATATCCTACAAATGGGGTGGGGGGATGATGGAACTCGATATGGTGGGGGGGTTATATAGACTATGTCAGTGTTTCTCACTTTGAGGTGGGTGATTGGGAGAAGACAGCTTCTCCTCTTTATGTTTGTCCCTGTTTTGGTTTTTTCCATAGATTTCTGTTGAGCGCCCTGGATTTCTACCTCCCCTTGGCATTTTCACGTTTTTTGTTTTTTTTTTGTTTGTTTGTTTTTGTATTGGAATCTATATTTGCTGTTTGGATTGTTGCTGAATCTCTCTGTGATATCAAAATTTAAAATAATAAAAAAAACACCAAGTGTCTTAAAATATTGTATCGCCATTGTTTTTAATGCCAAGTAATACTTGTAAATGTTTGTGTATCAAATGTGGCCTCAAAGGAAACTGAACTATATTATTATTATTATTATTATTATT
>JBAMHX010000021.1:7077175-7096204 GCA_037177515.1 Pseudomugil tenellus
ACATAAGTTTACTTATGGTCCGGGCTAAGCTCAGGTTGTCCTCGCCCCTTGATACGCCCCTGGGAGACATGCAACAAAATCCATATGTGACATATGTATTTGTTTGTATGGTGTCTTTTTGTGTCGTATGGTTCAGGTGTCATTTGTCAATGACACCTGAACAACAATGAACAAAGTAAAACTAGAATCATGCTTTTGCAATAAGATAAAGTGCAGAGGTTAAAGAAATTTAAAGTCTATTATGCTGACATGTTCCCTAAATTAATTTTCTTATTTCTCCTTTCTCTGCAGGTCTTCCTGGATATTAGCTGCACTGTATATTGATCTTGGTGATATTGCTCTTTCCTGTCCCCTCCACCCCAGGCCAGTCGAGGCAGATGGCTATCTTATCTGAGTTGGGTTCTGCTGGAGGTTTTGCCTTCGTGTTAAAAGGAAGTTTTCCTTCCCACTGATATCTCATGCATGCTCAGAATGAGAGATTGGATCAGAGTCAAGATTCAATTCAATCATTTTGCTTTCCCTTACATTATGAATTGGCTCAAACTGATCTCTGTGAAGCGCCCTGAGAAAACATTGTCATGAAATGGAGCTATACAAATGAAGCTCAATTGAATTGAAAAAAATTACCAAAAAAAGGACATTAGTTTGTTTTCCAATCTCAATTACAATCTGGATTTTCAACAATCAAAAAAATAAAATAGTTCAATTATTATCCTTCGCAATTTGTGTTTTCAGTAGCAATTTTAGCGAGTTGCCTGCCTGCAACTGAATGTGGTGCGACAAACCCAGATCCCAGAACTCAGCCACAAGTAGGACCAGGACCACATCAACTATCTGGAAGGCACCTGTTAACCTTTAGAACTCTGCTCGGCCGACATGTTGGTACTTTGTGGAGTACCTCAAGAACCTCACAACAGCACTTGATGCTGTAAACCTCTAGCATACTGTTTGGGTGCACTAAGCTGAGCTCGGGACATTTCTAGCCTTTCCAGAAGGCTTTTAATCCAGGCGTTAAGTGTGGCAGGAACTTAACGGCTGAAAAATAAATTCATGTTATTAAAGTTAATAGATAATCCTGTTAAATAATCAAGATCTCAATTTCAGTCAAAATAATCAGGATTATAAGTTTTGCCATAATCGAGCAGCCCTAATGTATCATCTTTACTAAAAAATTCTCAAGCTGTGGTTGATTTTCAGGGAAAAAATAAGACTTTCATAATCACAGAAGTGAGCAACTCACTTTCCTTCTTAGTAAAACCTTATAGTGAAATTTTAACCCACATTAGCACTTTCTACGTATGTGTAATCCGATTCTATTTCATTTAGTTGTTTGTGTCCGCGCCCTCTTAAACTCTGCTTCAATGGGATTCACTTACCGACGTATAGAGTCCATGATGTAGGAGATCCAGCCTTGCGAGCCATAGGAGTCAGGACATACTCCGGTCTTGACTGGCAGGTTCTGGTGGATGGAGGAGTGGAGCTTTGCCAAGTCTTCTTTTCCAGGAATGGGGAGGGACAAGTCCTGGAACGTTTCAACTGTGGTGGAAACCTGCAACCCATTCGGATGAGTCTTAGAACACAACTATAAACATGATCAATACATGAATAAACATTCAAACTTCCAACTTTTTTAAGTAATGATAATAATAATAATGTGTAAGATTTTATTTAAATCCTCCTGAAACATCAATCATATATCACAACTTTTTCAATACTAGTACAGGTAGTAATAAAATATGAAACTACACCTACATTTGAATTAGATTTGGACCATACAATATTAATTAGCCAGTAGATATACTGAATGCATTTCTGGTATAGCATGCCTGCAGCCTCCCCTGGTGTTAGAACAGGTTTAGCACATCTCACCCTGTCACAAGTTAGACATTGAACCAGACTGAGGATGGAGCCGTCAAAGATATCAGAGATCACACTGCGGTAGTGAGACTGCTTCTTCTTCCTGGAACTGAATAGCAGCTGAGCTGCAAGACACACGATGGCAGCATGTTAAAACACAAATAATCATCAGCTGTGGGCATATGGAGAAAAAGTCATCTGGTCCTTATTTGGGCTTAATATCAGGTAAATACTGCATTCAATGAACAACAAGTAATGGTATATTATGGTGTGTTATTATTCATTTAACAAACAAAAGGCCTGAAGCTGGGTACACACATAAGTATTAGCAGGTTTTTTTGTGTTCTGATCTTCTCCCTTCCCAACCAAGGATTCCAAACACCTGATTATCTTAAGTTTTATAATATTATCTAATAAAATTATTCTACTCTGAGGACAATTGCAAGTATTAAACTTGTTTATTATTTAGGACCAAGAGAACTTCATGTGAGTTCAAAGCTGACGTCTCCTGAGTCGTGGCTTTATGTATAGTGATGCAGAACAGAAGCCAATCCAGAGAGCATGCGTGGCCGACATAGAAGCCCGGTAGATTTTCAGAAACGGAAGACCAACTCGAGGGGAAAAGAGAGCATGTTTATTGAACATCTACGCCACGCTGTCCTGGGTGATGCGTTTCAAGGTTCCTTCCGTTTCTTCTTCACATTTCTTTAGATCATGCGAGATTTCTGGCTCAGACAACAAGAGTCTAGATCGGCTGTGGGATAGATTAATTTTGCTTATGCTGTGCTGAGAATATTGGAGCAAACCCCATCCAGGAGGATTTAAACTGCTCGTTTCCTGATTCATACCTCCATGTGTAGGGCCTCTATCGGGAAAAATCTCTTTATATTTTTTAAAAATCCATATGTGTGTACCCAGTTTAAACATCCATCCATTTTTTAAACCGCTTCATCCAATTCAGGGTTGTGGGTAGCTGGAGCCAATCCCAGCTGTCATCAGGCAAAAGGCAGGATACACCCTTGACAAGCAGATTTAAGTTAAGTTTAAGAAGTGTGTGAAAAAAGAGGAATGTGGAGATTAAATTTCAGCCTGGTGATGCTAAAAAAAATCCATCCGATTGCTTGATCCTGATCAGATGTCAGCTGACGATTAGTCAGTTTGCTTGTCTGGAGCATCGAGTTGGAAGGACATCAGCATTGATCTTAGAGAAGCAACTGCTGCTGCCAGTCAATTAGGAAAGCCATTTTGGAGTTCATCATTCTAAGGTGAGATAAATTATTCTCTAGAAGAAAACATACAAAGGACAGTTGGCAGATTTCTCGAGAGATTTCCCGGTGAGCTCATCTCGGGAGTCAGGTCATGCAGTGCTCAGAGGAATTTATCTAAGTCCTGACATAAAATGTTAAAGGTCATCTCACTATAGCTGGGGAACCATAAATGGCACCACAGTTTAAACAGATCTAAAAAGTTGCATCAGAACAGATCTTGTGGAAATATATCCTTTATATGGACGAAATCAAAGTGGATTGAAACAAGAAAAAGGTTCAGCTTGGCCATTTGGGTTAAATGTCATCACAGGATTTATAGCCCCAAACGGCAAAAAGATGGGATGCTGTGTAAAATGTAAACATGATTTTGAAATTTAACTAGAAATGACGCTGTCGGTGGCAACAGCTAGGGTTATATTCCCAAACACCCCCAATCTTTAATGCCCCCAATCCTCGAATACATACAGAACTAGAAAAGCACACGGAGAGCGCAAACCTCTGCTAAGCTCACAGTTCCGCCTCATATTGTGACTCACATCCCAAAATATTAGTCAGTCACACATTATCTTTGTCAGAGCAAAAATAACAGCAGACAGAAACAACCTGTAGGAGGTGTCAGCTGTGGTGTCTCGCAATGTTAAAATATTCTTCAAAACATTCCTGGATCCAGAGGGTAATCCGGATAACCTTCAGAATTTAATCCCTACTTCATCTTCCTATTCTGGATATATCCTGAAAATTTCATGAGAATCTGTCCAAAACCTTTTGAGTTATGTTGCACAAAGTTAGACAAACAGACATACAGACAAACGTCGGTGATAACATAAACTCCTTGGTGGAGGTAGATATAGAAACATTCAGTTATAACATCATTATGTGACACATCTTCAGGTCCTGACCTTTAATTTTCACTTGATTTGAAGTCAATCGGATGAAAAGTTTCAGAGATATAGCCAAAACAGTTTTCAGGTTTGAGCGCCTCCTGGTGGCAAACCTGAATACGATAAACAGCTCAAAATGGAATCAGTTCATTCTGTCTACTCATACTCTACGCATATGCCGAATATGAAAACTCTAAATGGAATATTGTCCATGTTATCGCGTTAATACGAAGGATCTGCGGCGGTGGACGCGGTCAAGGCCAAACCATAACGTAATGAGCAGTGAGACATCTTGACCCTTCATGTGCAGACAGTGTTACCTTTTTTAAAAGAGTACGCAGGTCCAAGGGCACGGAGGGGGCTGGACCGTGGGGGACTGGAGGACAGCTTGGGGTGCAGCTCCTGAAGAGTTCGTACTGGGCTGCAGGGAGTAGATTGAGGCTGAACCATGGATGCTTCATTGTCTGGCTCTAAAAATCAAATATTACAGACAAAACATTTACAAATTATAAATAAGATATAGAAAGACAGAAAAAATTAATCAGATTTATTTTCTACCTGGGATGTTGTTGCTTTGGACTTCCTCTTGTTCTGCATTAGATGTTTGGCTGTTATCTAAACTTTGTACCTCAATGTTTGGGTTTTGTGCTAACTCCTCTTCCTCCCCCCTCTCAGGAGTCCCTTCTTCAGCTGCTGTGTCCACATCTGCATCCTCATCCATTTCTTGTGACCCTCCACGGAGGGGTGAGCCAGGCACCCTCTTTTCCTTCAGTCTCTCCTTCTCCGAAATGACGGCTGCGGAGCTAACAGCCACCATCCCCACAACTGGTGACCTAACCCCGTCGCACTCATCCTGCAAGAGCAACTCGCTGTCTCCCATGCCTCCCCCCTCTCCCCGGTCACTACTGGAGCCGGAGTCACAAGACAGGAATTCATCTTCAGATGGGGAGCAGTCTCCATCTCTTCTCTCCTCACTGTCACTTCCCTCAGCACTGATGCTGCACTCCGTCAGAGGCTCCTTCAGCTCCTCGTGTAGCTGGTCCATCAGACAGCGCAGGAACTCCTGGGTGTCCTGGTGAAAGTCAAATGGACATGGATTCAGAATATTCACACATCGACATAAACAACTTCATTGGCAGAAGTTGATATTAGCATAAATAAAAATATATATTAATTCAGTTGTTTCATTAGGTGTTTAATAGCTAAGCAGAACCAAAAATTCCTTTTAGGTCTTTCTGTAAGAAAACAAAAGATACAACATGAAATAATTAGGGCTGGGCTATTAATCATCAATGTTTCTTAAAACATTTGCAGAGAAAAAAGGTGATCATCATGATGATAAAACTGATTTTCAGATGATTAATCATTTAAACCATGGTTGCAATATTTTAGATTTTTCTTAATCCTGTCAATGCAGATATATCAATAAGATGAGAACACATCTATTCATCTATGGTTTTATTAAAAGTTGTTTCTGTAAAAGTAAACAAAGCTTTGTGCAGCTTCTTTTGCACTTTGTCTGATTTTACTGCCTACTAGGCGCCTACCTGCTGAGCATAACCTCGAAACATTGGGTTAACCAGTTTGATGCCATGGGACAGGCTGGTAGGCACCACATAGCTGGGCCTGGAAGAGTAGAAGTCGCGAGGTAGATCACATATACGATTATCTGAATGATTTGTTTTTTTCAGAGTAAGTTTATGCAAATTAGAAAGCTGCTGATTGCTGGACGCCTTCATACCGTTTCTTATGCCAGAGTTCAGATATGAGTTTCTGGTAGCTCTTACACAGCGTAGGTTTCTTATCAGTCCGGACCAAACCACTGCAGTCCAGAAAGAACTGAGTAAGAGGAGGGCTAAAGAGAACAGGAGAAAATAAAATACGTTACATAAAAAGAACTGCTATAAAAGTAGACATGTGGACAAACAGAGTTCCATCCTGGGTGTTTACACAAATAAAAGGGAAAAGTGAACTCACCAGTTGGACAGGGCTTGCAGAGCTGCATTCATATAGCAGGAATTTCCAATATTTTTCATTCCTGTCAAACCTAAATGCAACAAGAACAACTCTCATGACCTCCTTACATAATCTACAAATTAACTCACATCTTAAAGAAGCCAAAGATTTATTAATTAAACACTTGTGGTCTTAACAAAAAAATAAGCTTGACTACTCAAAAAAGCAGCTCTGATCACTTCTTTGGAAATAATACTTTAAAGAATACGCTTTACGGCTGAATTGTTAGGAACAACTGGCAAGGTTTTAAATATTTCTGCCCTGTTTATACCTCTAGGTTTAAGCTCATCCTCCTCTGATTCTGAACCTTCTTCTTCTGCCACAGCAATTGGTACTCCTTTTAGTGGGTGACCTGTTGACTGCAGAGCAGCATCCTATAAAAATTATGGAGACATAATACATGAGATCAGAGTATAATCTTTCTAATTCATCAAGCAGGAAAATAGGTTGTATCGGCTGAGCTTGTACCTGTTCAGTGGCTTTGCAATGGTGGGCTGTGATTGGCACAGGCACCAGGGCTGGTCTCTGGTCCAGAAACACCTCCCGCTCACACACATAGCACCATATCCTGAAGGTTGTTAGGTTTACCGTCAGGTTGTGCTTCTTTGCCTACAGAAAGAAAGCAAACCTTTTGCAAAAAGCCAAAAACTTGGGCTAAAGATAAGAAGAGAAAACCTTTGTAGGTGTATCTGGCATGAGAGGCTTATACCTGTGCGTGCAATGTGCTGTGATCAGAGTAGGACTCTCCACACCCAACATATGGACAATCACTCTACAGAGTAGAAACATTGTGTGAGATTGGTTCTAACAAATCTTTTCTTTAATATTGCAAAGACACAGCCTAACACAAATAATAAAATTAGTCCTTGTTGAAAGCTTTTTTTAAGAACTGCTGCATTTACAATGCCAGTGATATTCATTCATATTTAAGCATTCATGTATCAGCTATTTTATGATGATGCATCAGAAGCATCGAATGCACTACTCATCCTTCAGACTACTTCCATTGAAAGACTTAAAAGAACATCCGAAGGGACCCTACCTGCAGACATGCCCACAAGTTTGGGCCTCCAGCACCACATGACTGACAAGTTCCCTGGAAACAAAGGTGCAGAAGAAAATTCACAATAAAGAAATACTTTATATCACATATATCAGCTCTTCTACAATAAGCAGTACATCTCAGCAGCTTCATGCAAATGTTCCATGTAACATGGTTAACTACTTTAATTAAAAAGGATGTTTAAATGGCAGGCACAGTAAAAAAAAAAGAAAGAAAAGCAATCAGTTTAATATATAAACATATATGTATACTATAAATGAATAAAAGCCCACCTTGGATTTTTGAAGAAGGTCCTCCTTGGTTACCTCTCCTATTGAGTCTAGATGAGGACACACATCTTGGTCTGCCATAGCTAGTTGCTATCTTTAGGGGCACGTCAGCTAATTAGACAGAAAAAGTCCTATTTCATCAGAGAGGCGGTTGTAGCTACAGCTAGCTTCGTAATCTCAGCAAAAATCCTGATCTGAACGCACAGAAATCCAATACATTGTGCCTCTAACTGTAAAATTCAAACAACACATCTACACCGTTGGTTATAGTCTTTTTTGTGCCCCTCTCCCCAAAAAAAGAAAAAAAAATCCATCTACAGAGGCAAACAGCTCAGCAGAGTGACAGGCCCAATGTTTACATAAACATACCCTCTCTACTGCAATGACAGCAATAACAGTTGCTATTAACGACTTGTATGTAACGTCTATGGGAACCTAAATCCGCGACGATCATTTTTATTACTTATCTTCCTGTAATTAATTAATACTGGCCGCGAACAGGTGACAGCATGCTAAAAAGAGGAGCAGAGCGACGTAACACAGCCCCCCACCCCCATCCAAAGATCAACCCGGCGAGGCACCGAGGTACGGAACGACGCAGAGCTGGAGGAGGGACAGCATCGGTCCCCCTTGAGGAACACAACTCACGCTCGAAACCTCGCGGTATTTACATTACCCAGAATCCTCTCGTCTTCCTTTCTGCCTGAACCGACATGGTGGGTACATAGCTTGCTTTCATGAGAAAATGTTTTGGCTGAAATATCTCTTTCCATCCTTGCTTGCACATGTGTAGTTAGTATCCAGAATGTCAATATAAAATGTTTTAAGCATAATGGGTGAGGTTTTGTGAATATTGAGCCTTGATATTGGGATTTTTTAAGTTTTACTGGATTTGAGTGGCTGAGTTGTAGCCGGTACGGACAGTGCTAAATACCTATGAGAAGCTAATATTAAGGAACACGTTGGACTCCGCGCTGTTTTATTGACTTATATTCAGTCATTACTTAAATTAAAGGTTTAATTAACATAACCACCAGCTGTGTGGTGCCGGTAAGTAATGCAAAATACGAAAGTGGCTGTTTTTAACAGCAGCCTTGGCTGAATGGGCCTAAGCATTGACCAAGTTGCTAGCGCTACATTTGGCATACGGCAGTTAAGCTACAGATGTGTATATTTTAAGTAAATGCTCAACTTATTTATTACTCAGACCAGCTATGTGGGTTTTATTTAAATATATGCATTGCAGAAGTATAAGTGTAAATCCTTCGCCTTCATGTAAGTTACAGCTTTAGATTGCTACAATGTGTTTGGACCTAATTTTAAGTTGTCAACTATATTTTTAATGTGAATTTTTTTCTCTACAGCCTAAGGGAAAGAAGGCTAAGGGGAAGAAGGTGGCACCTGCCCCTTCTGTGGCCAAGAAACATGAGGCCAAGAAGGTAGTTAACCCCCTTTTCGAGAAGAGGCCAAAGAACTTTGGCATCGGTAAGTGCCTTCAAGTGGTATGCTGTTGAAGTTGGTATTGTTTATTAAAAGTGCAGGTGATGTAAAGAATATTTGCTATCTTAACAACACTGTAGACAATCTTCCACCAAGATCGCTGATGCACTTTGTATAGAAGGGAACAAGAAATGAATAGGCTCCTGTTGATGTTAAGTTAAAAGCCTAATTTTTATTACACAGGCCAGGATATTCAGCCAAAGCGCGATTTGACACGCTTTGTGAAATGGCCTCGCTATGTCCGCCTGCAGAGGCAACGCTCCATCCTTTACAAGCGTCTGAAGGTTCCCCCTGCAATCAACCAGTTCACACAGGCTCTGGATCGCCAGACTGGTAAGAACTGGTGTTGTTGGTCCTAAGACATTATTTTTACATGGTAGTCCACGACAAAGCTTTGGTCTGTTAAGGTTGCTTTGTTTTCATAGGTGGTACCATGACTACTTTGCAAATGATGTGAAAAAGTATTTGCTATCTGATAAGTTGTGCTGACTCTTTCCACCAAGATCACTGATGCAGCTGTGTGAAATTTTGGCTTGTGTTGTTTCACATTTGGTGAAGCAGAATGTAATGCATTGTCTTCCTCATTAGCCACCCAGCTGTTTAAGCTGGCCCACAAGTACAGGCCAGAGACCAAGCAGGAGAAGAAGCAGAGGCTGCTGGCTCGCGCTGAGCAGAAGGCAGCTGGAAAGGGAGATGTCCCGACCAAGAGACCTCCCGTCCTCCGTGCAGGTGAAACAATGAACCCAAAAAAATATATATTTTATTTAATAAGTGAATAAAACTGGTATTTTAATGTGATCTCTTAGATTTTTTTGTAATTTTGCATGTGCTGACATTTTTCGTTTGGCCTGAATGCAGTGATGACCTGAATTTCTTCACCTGAATCTTGATGTTTTTTGAGCTTTTTAACCCTGAGCATTCACCATATCATGAAGAGGGGGTTTCTACTTAGTGCATTGTGTATCAAGATGTCATTTCCTTTTTTTCTTCTTCTTTTTGCTTAAGGTGTGAACACTGTCACCTCTTTGGTGGAAAGCAAGAAAGCCCAGCTGGTCATCATTGCCCATGATGTAGATCCAATTGAGGTGAGATGGGTACTTGATAAGAATTTGCAATGAATCCAGTTTGACATTTAAAGTGGTCTCTAGCAATGATGTATGAATTTCTTCACCTGAATCCTCTGTGTGGATCAAATATACGAGCTTTTTAACCCTGAGCAGAGACCACAAATTTGACAAATAAGCTGTGTAAATGCACAAATAACCTACAGCTATACATTTCCAAAAATAATACTTTTTTCTTTGTCTCATGTTTTTTGCTGTCTAGCTCGTTGTATTCTTGCCTGCTCTGTGCCGCAAGATGGGTGTCCCATACTGTATTGTCAAGGGGAAGGCTAGACTGGGCAGACTGGTGCGCAGAAAGACATGCACATCAGTTGCTTTCACACAGATTAATCCGTAAGTATGGTTTAAAAATACAATGGTGAGATTTAACCAGTTATGTGTATGAATTTAATAATTTAAACTAGAGCTGTCATGGTGAGCCGCAGAAGAACCCAAAAGCTTAATGTGATATTTTCTCTTTTACCTCTATTGACTGGTTTTCTTTCACAGTGAGGATAAAGGTGCACTTGCAAAACTTGTGGAAGCCATCAAGACCAACTACAATGACAGATATGAGGAGGTGAGAACTAGTTAACATTGCTGTTCAGGTCATTTTTGCCTCATGAAACAAGTTCCTGGTTTTCAAACTGTTTAACTTGTCTTTTAGATCCGTCGTCATTGGGGTGGCGGCATCATGGGACCCAAGTCCACAGCACGCATCACTAAGCTGGAGAAGGCTAAGGCCAAGGAACTGGCTACCAAGCTTGGTTAAAATGTTTGGAATAAAAAATCTATCTCCTAAGAATAGAGACTTATTCTTTTTATTTGAAATCAATTACACTTAATTAAGACTACAGCTGTTGATGATCAATGTTCTGGAGGATGTACCAAAAGCAAATACATTTAACACTTAGTTTTAACATAGTCATTGCTGGATAAGGTGTCTGAGTGTAGAGGAAATACCAGGGCAGAAGTTTTAAAATCTAAAATGAGAATATAAAAATCAGATGTTATCCTGTAGATCAGGACTGTCACAACACATGACTCAAATCTATAATTAAATCTTTTGAGGTTTATGTCAAACTGATCAGTTTTAATTAGGTCTGTGTTGCAGCAGGGAAACTCCTCGCAGTTGCAGGACTGGCTCTCGAGGATGGTAGTTTTCCACCCCAGCTGTAAATGGATCAGAATAAAATTTGGTTCACTGGGACTGTTTGGGAAAAGCTGTAGATGTGGTCCAACATAGTTGGAAAGAAACATCCTGTGAGGATCACCAGCTCTTTTGCCAGTGTCCTTCAGCTCTTCAATGTTACCTGCTGGAGCTGAAATTGGTAGATCCATAACAGACTTGAATGTATTGTGGCAGGAAAAAATCTACAACCTACAGGCCCAGAAGGAATAGAGTTGGATATTCCTTTCTAGATTTTAGAAAAGGGTTATTCAGTTCCGCCATATCCAGTCCGCAGGTTTTCTTTGCTCTGGAGCAATAATTTAAGTCAGATGTGATGAAATGGGCAAAACATTAAAATCCTGCAGGACAAATAATTTCAGAATTGCTCCAACTGATGTGTAAAACTGTTTAATAACTCAATAGATTTCACCTTTTATTTAAATTTAGAGGCTAAATTGTGTTTTGACTTCGGTTTATTATGAGCACTTAATGAAATACAGGATTTTGCAAGAAAAATGATTTTTTTTAAATTATATTTAAGATTGTTGCCTTTTAATATGTCAAAAACAAATCTCCACATTCAAAGCTATTTACATTTGCATATCAGAATATATACTGATGTAACAACCCACTGGTGCAGACACACACATTGCTTGCATCCCCAAGTCTTCACAGTCTGATTTTCTTGATAAACTTTGCGTACCACATGTAGGTTGTAGCTGCACACAAGCCGTACCTAAAAAAAAAGACATATCGATATAACAAGATGAGGCACAAAATATAGTGAGATGTAGATGCAAACAAAATAAAATGAGTAAAAGAGACTAAAATAAAAATACAGAAATCTGATAACAAAAACAACCAAATAAACCCTAAAATTAAAAGAAAGAAAAGGATACATGAAGTACATAGTAAATACCAGAGAGGAGTGTTAAGGTCCCACCTACCATGTTATGATATATTGCATGTGTTCGTTCCTTAGTGTGACTCTGGTCTGCCCACCAACTGGCCCACCAGGAATTGTGCTTCCTAAATGATAAAATACATTCCCAGTTAAACATTTATATTGAAATGAAGGTTGTAAACAGTTGCTCTGACTATCCATGGGGATATTATCAGACTATGTAAAAAAGCAGACTTAATCTGATTACGATATGTGGGACTTTGCTGATTCTGAGTTTTACCATAGTCAGCATCTATGAAGATGGGTGCAGCTCCAGTAACGCGAGACATCGCCTCCAGGTCACGGTAATGCCATCGGTTTCGGTCTACATCATTGTTTGGAACAAATGGTTTACGAACCTCTGTCAGCCTGACGACTCCCACCACTTCAACCTCATCCTCCACCTGAATAAAAACAGTATAAAGCCTTAATATGCTGCAGTGTGAATGAAACATTATCCAAATTGCTACATCAATCACACACAAAGTGCAACACATCACTCCCACTTATTAATCATCTTATCTCATACTCTTACCTGTCCCTTTATTCTGGTCTCAGGTTTCACTTTCTGCTTTGGGACATATCCTCTGTTCACCAGGATTGTGATGCTGCAGTGATACATATAGCATAAACCTGATCTATTAGTGCCATCATGTAATGAATTATGAGACTCCTTACCCGAGGTCAGTGCAGTGGAATGGAGTGATCACATTAGCACCAATCTCTCCACTCGATGACAAGCTTCCTGCCTCTCTGGCCTCCTTTTCTGGGTCGACAGGTGAGCGGGGCATGATGTACAGCTCCTGAGAGTGGTCATAACGTCCACGTACTTTAACTCTTCTGTACTCCAGGCTGTTTAGCTCACTAGGACTGGAATCCAGACAGAAAAATGACAAGCAAGTCTGCACATTAATGAACTGGACATCTATAGACTCAGAAAAACAACTGAAAAGTTGTTCCAAGAAAAACTATAGCCCTATTTATTATTACTTTGTTAAAAAAATAAGTAAACATCCAATAAATAAGTAAATATCCAAGGGTTTTTCACATAAAATGTCAGCATGCTCTGTTTTGATGCACTGTGCATGTGTGCAACGTTCTTACTCGAGAGGCAGAGGAATGGGCTCTGCTGTAGTGAGACGTGTCAATTCATCAATTAGTCCCATTTTCCACTGACGCCTTTTCACCTTCACAGATATGTAATCACAGATTCACACACGAGTCAACCCAACAGAAAAACAAAGATATATATTTCTTAGAATGACAAGGTAAACAAGTAAACTATACCTGCCATGTGCCGAGGCCAAATGTGGTGGCAGGGATAAGCAGCAAGAACCATTTCAGGAAAGAGTCTTCAGTCTTTTCTGCATTGGCTGCTGTAGAGCTGGACAGCCGACCAAATTTGATAAACCCGTCTGAAATGGTACAAGTACAATTTATATCCAGGAGAAACTTATCTCTAATTTTGCCATGCAAAACTCTGAATGAAGGAATAGTTTTATGTTGTGCAGAGGGATAACAGTGTAAGAGCATCATTCACAAATGCTAATAATATTCTTATACAAAACTTACTCTGTGTAGGCTTATATTCAATGTATGTAAGAGATTATAGTTCTATAAAATTTTAACTTTCTAGTTCTATATTTGTTCAAATTTAGAAAAAAAAACACTTGTTAAAGACAGGTGTGAGAAATAGTTTCATGTACCGTCTGTTCGTTTTAGGAGTCTGGCCAGGAAGAAGTTTCTCTTGATGTAAACAACATGAGTCTGCAAAAATATTTTTAAAAATAAATTAACTACAGGTCGTGTTGTCACAGCCGAAAATGACTTTCATTCGTTGTCTTTGGAGTGTAAATATTACTTAACCTACCTGTTTCTTCAGAGTTGGAAGCAACCTGTTGGAAAACGCTATCAGTGATTTCAGATAAGCCATGTTGAATATGTATATTTATTTTTTTTTAAAAAAAAATCCGGGTGATACAGATGAGACAGGCGACTATATGACAGCTACATAACAGAAGTTTTTGACTCGAAGGGGGACCGTTTTTAGTGTTACTACTTCCGGTCTCTTAACGCCCCGCCCCGTTTTCACCCATGTGCGTACAGTATGTGTTGATGTGGTTTCTTCGGGACATATATTCATTTGTGTTTAGTTAATTCGAGTAAAGTTACTCTCCGGTGTATTTATTAGCATGGATCTTGCTGCAAAGGACTCGTACATTCAGAAACTCGCAAGTAAATTTTTTTCCCAGCCAGAAAAGGAACCTCAGAAGAGACCGTTTGGTAATATTCGCTTGTTATATCTGCCAATTTACACCACACTGTTATATTTGTTTGCTTGTTTTGAAAACAAACGGCACTTTAGCCTGTTTTGCTCCCATTTAAAAAATACGATTTCCAAAGTGTTTAATCCCCCGAGTGCATTACCTCAGTTCACCACCAGAGGCGCAATATTCCATTAACATCTTTTGCTGCTTTCCTATTTCAGAATTGAAAATGAATGGATTAATGTATTCCGTTTGGAAGTTCATGGACTGTTTTGTTTTTAATTGTAGTTTTTACAGTATTTGGATTTTGTTTTTATTTTCAGATATATTTATTTAAGTGTGAGAGTGGTGGGAAAAAAATTTAATGACACTAAACATGTCAAGGGGGAATTTGATAAATCCACATTTAGCAAATTGCCACAAAAACACGCTGTTTGTATACAGACTTTTTTTTTTTATATAAAACAGTGAAACTGGAAAACCCACACTTCACACATACAACTTCAAGTTTGCGTCTACTGATTGTCACAGATGTTCACTGGAATACCTGAGATTCTGCACCTTGGTGCTCAGGGGTATTTTTGTATAGTTCATACATACTATACAATATTAATATACAATACTATACAATTTGAACATCGCTTTTAAGACCAAACAACTCTTATATTAGATTCATGCAACTTGTGATCAAGGAAGGGGAGGACCAAATGAGCCGATGATGAAAATAGCTGCTAGTTCCAGAGTTAAATGAGAAAAAAGGCAGGTGGTGGGTGTGTTTCAGGTCTTCCATCCAAGCTTTTAGAAATGCAGAAGCATTTCCAGTAAACCATAGGTTTGAGGTTTCACCACAGCTGTTAGCAAATGAGGAAACAAGGTGGTCATGAGAGTGTGTTTATGCTGAAGACAAGTCACTAGATCTTAATCATCATGTTTCCCTTTAGTTTGTTGGTATTACCAAAGTATAATGTTGTTCATTGTCCAGTAACTAAGTACTATTCATTATCAGGGGAGTCCAATATTTTTTGCTGCTTTTTGTTACAATTGTGTCTTTATCTGTCCGTTTGTAGTTCATTACAAGGGTAAAAAGGACACCGATCCACCAAAGAAGAAGAAAAAATGTAAAAAGAAGCATTTTAAAGACAAAGACACTGGTGAGAAAATTCCCAAACCCCAACAGACGCCCTCATCTACGCCAGCAGCTCAGAAAAGCTCAGCTGCAGCCAAACAAAATGGTTCCAAAACTACTGTGGGGATAAATGGAGCCAAAACACAGATACATAAAGGTGCGTTAAATAAAAATGTAGTCATTTCTGGTCCCAAAAGATTGATGAAGGGTTACTGCAACATCACTTAGTCTAATTTTAAGATGTGTGTGTTTTAAGGAGATACTACAGACACCAGTTTCACCACAGTAGATGTATTGCGCAAGAGGCTGCATGAAAAGATTGAGGAGTCCAGAGGGCAGGTATGTAGATTTTTAAATATCATGCACAATAATAAAAAAAGTCTTTTATTTAAATAACTGCTCATTGAACTCAAATACTTTCTCAATTATTAAGTTTTTTTTTATTAAGTTAAACTACTGATTAGGGATGCATAATATATCGGTGCTATTATCGGTATCGGCAGATATTTGTCTATTTTTCAAATATCGGTATCGTTAAACTGGGCCAATAATATCAACAGATATTTATTTAGTATGTCAGTACATATAATTTTATACTTAAACACAGATACCTTTGTAGATAAGCTGTACATCTGTTACTGAATTTTCAAGGGATGCACTTTATTTGAATGATCGCATTTTTCTGCTACGACATGAAAGAAATGAATATTTGAAGAACCAAAACTGTTTGTTTGGTGTTACAGATACGCCAGAGCTTCTTAAATATCAATTTTCGATGACGCATCCAGCACATACTGCAGATTATAGTAATAAAAATATCAGTAATTTATCGGTTATTGGTCATGACAGGCAGAAAAATATCGGTATTGGTTGAAATTTTTCATATCGTGAATCACTACTATGCTTATTGGGACTGAATTACAGACCATAGTATAACATGCATACATATTAAACACAGGATATGTTTAATAAAATTATGCGCAAAACTTCTTTTATGAAGAATTTGGGGCAGACAAATGTGGAAGCCTTGTTGACCTACAGTTTGTTTGTCTTTAATAATCTTCAAACATCTTTTACCAGGGAGCACCAAAAGATGGCTTATCAGAGGCAGTCCAGGCAAAGCGTGCAAAGCGAAAGCTGGAGCGGGAGCGCAAGAAGAGGAAAAGGAAGGAATTTCTGAAGAAGAAACTGGCTGAAAAAAATGATGAAGCGCCGCCAGCAGAGATAAAAAAGGAAGTACCACCAGCTCCTTCCACAAACAAAAGAGATGAGACGGCTGTTGTCTTTAACAAGGTAGAGACAGTGGAAGAGGCTTACGTTGATAAAATGCAGAAAAAGAAGGAAAAGAAACAAAGCGTAAAAGGCCAAATAACACCACTGACAGGAAAGAACTACAAGCAGCTGCTGAGTCGCATCGAGGCTCGTAAATCAAAACTGGAAAACCTGAGAGAGAAGGACGAGGATAAAGCACGCAAGATGGAGATGAAGATGAAATGGACCAATGTGCTTTACAAGGCAGAGGGCATCAAAATTAAAGATGATGAAGACATGCTGCGCGCCTCTTTAAAGAAAAAGGAGAAGAAGCGTGCACACAGGAAGAAAAACTGGGAACAGCGAAGCCAGAATGTGATAGAAAAGATGCAGCAAAGGCAAGACAAGAGGAAGAAAAACATCCTGAAACGAAAGCAAGTCAAAATAGAGAAGAAGAAGAACAAAGCACGGAAGAAGGGCAGAATTCTGCCAGAGGACCTGAAAAAAGCTGCAGTGTAGAAGAAAAAGATTCTACCAATGTCTAAATGAGCAGTTTAGAGATTTTTCTAACTGTATATGAAAGCAGATTGTATGTTCACATATTGTCACCTTTCTTCCCCAGGTGAAGTAATGATATCTGTCATAGTTAATAAAGTATTATTAAGAAATAGGTACCAACTTATGTGGTCGAGTTTCTTTATTTTATGAAAGATTATGTTGGAGGTTGTTTACCCATATGGTGGACTAATGTTGTATTCATATTCCATAAACATGGGAATTTGACACTCAAAATTGTGATTTAGTAGTAGAGAAAAAAAAATGTCACCTGCCTGTCCCAGAGATTATGTTGTTTTTGGTGAGCAACATATTATGAAGACATCCAGTTCTACTAAACGTAATAATCTTGAGTTGAATATGTTCAAAAGATTATTTTTAATATAAGTAATTTGTTAAATATGTTGTGTCCCCTAGCATCATTTGTGGTGGGGATTTCAGATTTCGTGCCTGTCATTGAATGCAGCATAAAAATAAATTTATACGCGACCGGTTAGCTAGCGAGGCTAGCCAGCTGCTCATTAGGAGACAAAAGCACTGTCTCTGCAATAAATGGCGTTTGTTTTGATTTTTTATGTACCTATATATTTCAAACTGGGAAATAAATCCAGTTGTACATCGGAATTTGGTTTCTGTTGCACATATGAAACGAAAATCTTGTGGGTGTTAAGTTCAGGGCATTCAGCAAAAAAAAATATTCTTAAAAAATTTCATAATGTGTATCTAATTCGTGGGAAGTACATATCGTCAGATGTCGCTGTTTGCATTATTTTTGTGCTTCCAAACAGGAAGTACGGATGAAAGACAAGGAGGTGGTAGGCTAGCTGGGAGAACTTTAACTGGTCGGTTACTGTTTCTTGTTTACTGATGTGACCTCCAGGGTTCCCTTGTTACTCATACGCAAAGACAGCTTAAAGTCCGAACTTTCTTATCTGATAATGGTCGTCCATTGATGGGAATAATAAGAAACCTGGTTCCTAATTTGACTGTAATTCGTCAGAGATTAGTCAGGAATCATAAAGTGAGTATATCGCTGTCCTGAAACGGAGGGACACAATGCACGCGCAGTTTTCTATCCGGAGTGATTTTAAATTTGCTTTTATCTCAGATAATCATGTCCAGACGACTTCATGCTCGCAGAACAGACGGTGTGGACAAAAACGTTTGGTAAGTAAGAGGACTGAAGTCAGAATAGTTTTAAGCTTCTGGGCAAATCATTTGGGAAGCAAATAGCTCGCGCAGGGAAAATAATTTGTGCGTCATAATACAAAAGTAAGCTTTCCAGTTTTCTGCATGTTTTTGCATGCAATGGTTATAAAGAGTCAAATATATGTTATGCGCAAAGGATCTCTTCGGATTCATTTAATCTTAAACCATGTGATTGGTGGAGCAGGGGGTGGAACATTCTGGGGCCAAAGTCCCCAAAAATGTAATTACTCTTATAAATTATTATAATTTATAACAACAGGGAAAGCCGTTCTGAGATGTTGTCAGGCTAATCCTTTTATATTATTGATCAGCCAGACTATTACAGCCAGTGCAGATGAGAAGAGTTAATACTTCCATAAAGTGAGCTCAGGAAATATGCGAAGGAGCATTTTAAGCCTCCTGACGTGATTTGGACCCCACATTAAATAAAAAATAAAGTATTTTTATTATGTGTTTTGTCAATGGGTTTATTCTATGGAGATCCGTATGATTCATAATTAAATAAATGAATACAACATTTTGAAATAAATATATGACCATGAAATAGTGA
>JBAMHX010000021.1:7096304-7111943 GCA_037177515.1 Pseudomugil tenellus
CACTATTTCATGGTCATATATTTATTTCAAAATGTTGTATTCATTTATTTAATTATGAATCATATGGGTCTCCATATTATTCAGTTTATGTATTTTTCTTTAATATGATAACATTTATAATTAATAAGCAACCAGCATAAAGTGGGGAAATAAGTCATATGATTACATTTATGTTTTATCAGGCCTAGATTTAAAAAAAAGCAAAAACAGAAGAAAGAAATGGTTTTATTATGCTTAAATGCAGTTGTTGTTAATGGTGTAAGGCAGGATTGGGTCTAAATGGCAGTGAAACTAGGTGGGTTGAATTCTTACCATAAGTCTGGTTATTTGTTGCCATTAAATAATGTCAAATTATTGAGAGAAAGAAAAAACAACAACAAAAACATCCTCACTAAACTTTGACAAGTACCACTCTGCAATGACTCAAATTGCCAATTTAATAATAATAAAATTTAAATCCAATTTATTTTATTTTTATTTTGTTTTGACTCTTTAACAGGGTTTGTTTTCTGTAAACACAGTCTCTCAACCCTAAACTCTAAAAAAAAGAAAATATTGTATTTTAAATCACATATTTAAAACATCCTGTCCTTTTCCAATATTGAAATAAATTTATAGTTTTAATATTTGCTTGCTGGTAGTAGTCTGCCAATAATGACTTTATTTAACAATATGTTTTACTTAACAGATTTAAAAACAATAATTTCCCAAAATATCATAATTGTATGATAATTAACAGCATTGTCTGACCTGATTTGCACCAACAGGGTGGAATTCACGCAGCTATCTGCAGATTACAAAGCAGTGAACCTCGGACAGGGATTTCCTGACTTCTCTCCTCCCCAGTTTGTCCAGGAAGCCTTTTGCAAAGCTGTAAGTGGAGGACCTTCGATGCACCAGTATACTCGAGCTTTTGTAAGTCGAAACATACACCAGATAATTTATATATGTATTTATTTATATATGTATGAATGTAGATATATATATATTTGAGAGAGAGATTCACACATTCATCTGTCCCAACCTCTTTTTTCAGGGACATCCTCGTCTTGTTAGAAGTCTTGCCAAATTTTTCAGTCGTGTTGTCGACCATGAGATTGATCCTTTTGAGGACATCCTGGTGACTGTGGGAGCTTATCAGGCTCTCTTCTGTGCATTTCAGGCTCTGATTGACAAAGGAGATGAGGTACAGAAAACCCAGTGATTCCAGGTTTAGATGAAGAAAAACATAAATATCCATGTTATAAGTGTGTGAAAGTGATTAACTCTAAAATTAAACTCATCACGTGTTGTTTTGCACAGGTTGACTATATATCAAGTTACCGTAACCAGATGAACTGGATCTGCGAAATATTTCTGTATGCTTTAAAAAAAATAGATGATTTTTAATCTTTTATTTTTCAGGTCATAATCGTTGAACCATTTTTTGACTGCTACCAGCCAATGGTGGTAATGGCTGGAGGGAAGGCCGTGTATGTTCCCCTCAGACCAGTGAGTTATTGGCTCATATGTTTTGACATTTTTCATCGAGAATTAAAAATATAGACCCAATTCGTGTTTCTGTCTTCTCGTGTTACTTGCAGAGGGAGGGCAGCACTGTTATGTCCAGTGGAGACTGGATTCTTTCTGCTGAGGAGCTGGCCAGTAAAATCACTTCACACACAAAGGCCATTGTTATTAACACTCCCAACAACCCATTAGGCAAGGTGAGGTTTGTTCTCTACTCAGCCTGCTGATCTTTTGTCGTCAGGATATGCACAAACATCAGTTTGGAAGGGAACATTAATCTCTTGTCTGTTAAATTTAATTCCTTCTGCTTTGTTTCACATGACATAACGAGCAATGTCCACTGCAGGTTTACAAGATCGAAGAGCTCCAAATGATTGCGGATCTATGCATAAAACATGATTTGCTGTGCTTCAGCGACGAGGTGTACGAGTGGCTCACCTATGATGGAGCCAAACATATAAAGATTGGTAAGAGACTGCCAGAGCTGAGCAGAATTTACGCAGCAACCAGAAGAGAGTGGGATTATTTTATAAATGATGTGTTTCAGCCAGCCTCCCCGGGATGTGGGAAAGAACCATCACAGTCGGTAGTGCTGGAAAGACCTTTAGTGCTACTGGCTGGAAGGTAACTTGCATTATATATGTAATATACATTTATCATATACCATAATTATGTTCTAATGGAGATGATCAATTGTTTCAGGTTGGCTGGGCCATCAGCGCTGGACATTTAATCAAGCACATGAAAATCATCCACCAGAACTCTGTTTATCACTGTGCAACAGCTGCTCAGGTGATTCAATGACCAAACATCAGGCTTTTTTGCTTATCAGAGAAGTTTAATCCAAAACATCAAGTAGCGAAGCTGCGACCAGTTGAATATTTTGTCTCCTTACCAGTTTATTCATCCCTGACCCTTCTCCTCGCATTAGATCAGACACTTTTAATTCAGTTTGCAATGTGGGATAAGACGTTTCAGATGCCAAATGGGCGACTGCAAAGGCCTTTCCCCTCTTTGCTTTTTTTCAGTTGAGGGTTTTCTAAAATGTTTGTGTGAGATCATTGTGTGTTAGCATGAGGCCATTTCATGGTTGCTGATGTCATGTTGATACTTAATGTACCTGTGTGGATTGTGTTGCTGTTGATGCTGTTGGATTTAATTCTCATTTTGCTGAGACCTCATCATTGTCTGAGATGTCAAATGTCATTTTGTAGTATCTGTTTCATAGATGAGTCTTTTGTCTTGTCTATTCCTCCTGTTCGTTGTTGCCAAAAAGCACAAAATAATGTGTGCAAAATAATTGCCCATTCTGTGCCAATAGAGAAACGCAGCAGTTTAATGTGATGTGAAAACACACATATATGAATATTTACCTTTTGAAGTCATACAGAAATAGAAAAAAAAATGAAACTAAGTTCCAGGGAAATTCATGGCGCTTCTTTACAAAAATCACGCTGCTGCTTTGTTTTCTGACGTAGCTCATGCAATGAGGAACACATAAAGTCTTCAACTTTAATAACCTATTTGTTAACTATTTGATGTCTGTCTGCTCATTTATGCTTTTTCTCCTCAGGAGGCAGTCGCTCATGGATTTGAGAGAGAATATGAACTTTTTGGGACTCCTGAGAGCTACTTCCAGCAGCTGCCTGCGATGCTGCACCACAAGAGGCTAAAGCTGGCCGGCTGTCTGCAGAGTGTCGGTCTGCAGCCCATCATGCCAGAGGGAGGGTACTTTATGATCACAGACATCTCTTCTGTCAGTAAGTGATACGAAAAAAATCTGGAGTTTTTTAAAATCCATTATCTGCTTATGTGTTGATTTAAGGTGCAACATTTATGCTCACTTCTCCATTAATGTGGACTTTTCTTCTTGTTAACAGAAGTGGAACTAAATGATCAAAGCACAGAGGGCGAATCCCATGACTTCAGATTTGTTAAATGGCTCATTAAAGAGAAGGTGCAAATCAAATAATGAATACATTGGAAAAATACATTTATACATATGCACAAAAGAGCATTGATTTTATTTCTCAATTTTTTAACGTATGTACATATTCTCTGCAGGGTTTAGCAACAATCCCCGTTTCTGCTTTCTTCAGTCCCGAACACAGCAAGGAGTTTGACAAATACATCCGTTTCTGTTTTGTAAAGGTGAGCGAAGCATTGTGTATTTAAAAAAATCTCCCACAGTGCTCTTCTTTCTTCATCCTTTTTAATTTCACAAATTTATTTTTTAACAGGAGGACTCCACTCTGGACGCAGCAGAGGACATCCTGAGAAAATGGAGTCAGCAGTAAACTTACCAGTTCATCCCCTTCTACCAGGCTGCTTTTAGTGGTTTGATCTACTTCCTCAGGAAAAGTTTCTGTTTTTCACTCTAAGTTTAAGCACTGAAACGCACTTCCATCCACTTAAGGAAACCCTAATAATGTATTTTTCGTAAAACAGTAGGCTAGTTAGATATTCACGTGATTCTGTTTGAAACACAATTTTTGCAAGATTGTCTGTAATCACACTATGAAAAAGTCTAATAAAGCTTTTATCAAATCCTCTTTTTTATCTTCATCGGTGCAAGTGTTTGCCTCAGTGCTGCTGTGAGAACACGCTTCCTTGATACTTATTGAAAGTTATACCTATCAGTATAATGCATTCACATTCCGAAAATCATCAATTATTTTAGACATGTTTTTTCTTCCACATTTTCCTTTGACAATTCCCTGTGTTTTATTTTCTGGCTGGTGATTTGAAAGTTTAAGGATTCTGTTCATCAGGACTGAAAAGGCTTAAATGTAATGAAATTAAACAGCTAATTTAAGTGAAGTTACAACAGCAGTTCTCGCCGCTTTGACAGACTGTGCAAATTTATCTTTTTTATTTCTTTTAAATTTATTTGTTTTGTTTTTTAAAAGAGCTCTGCATGCAAATATTTGATAAATTATTAATATACCTTGAAACAGACGCTTAAGCAAGATATGCCAAAGTCAATGTCTCCTACAGGCACTAACTTTAAGTCGCCAAACAAATTCGAAATAACACTACTCTTTAGTATGACTATGTTTAATATGATAAAATCATATTTATTCATCAGTCGTATAAAAATTCCGGTTATGCTCTACTAATTTCAAAATAAACTGTGTTAATTTTATTTCAATTATTTAAAATGATTTCTTTTTTCTGTTAGAAATGTTTTTTCTAAAAAATCCTGACCTCTATGCGTTTGACCCATATATACAATACAACCGACCCAGCAGACCATAGATTCTTTATCAGCCATAATGCTGCTTTGAAAACCCGGATCTTGACCCGGAAGTGAATAAACGTCACATATTGTTGTGTTGCAGAATGTCGACCGACAGTCCAGTTAAAAAACATAAACTAGCAGCCTCCCAGGTATAGTTAAAGTGTTTTATGAAATATTACTTTCCGAGTACCTAAATTCATACCCGATTTGATATGTTTCGTATTACTTACAGGCGGAGGAGAAGATAAACTGGAAGAAAAGGAAAGCAGCATGTGAGTACAGGCTAATGTAGCCTCATTTAGCTAACAGACCTGCACACTCCTAAACATTTATACGTCTCAAAAAGCGTCATAAAATAATGGAATATGGTCTTTGCGGTGCTTCAACAAACCATATTATTGTTAAATTAAATGCATATAAAGTATCATATTTGATGCATAGATGAGACATTTTGCATTACTTTATTGTAGAAACTTTGCTCAAACTCTGATATTTGTACCCTGCTCCTAATGGCTAACAGGAAGCTGAAGATTGAATTGAATACACTACAAAGACAAAATAATTAATGTTCAAACTAATTAACTTGGTTGTTTTTGCTAATGTTACCTCATGTTGAGTTGAATGCCTACACAAAAGAGCTTGGACAGGTACATGTTAATCACCAGGGTACATCACTTTTTTCTTTTCCACAACACTCAGTAAGTGCATGGGAACCGAGGAACTGTCATTTCTTTTCAACAGTAAAGGAGAACACAAAGCAATGGAAAAAGGCCAAAGTCCTGAAAAAACTGGAAAAACAGAAACAGCAAGAAGCAGCAGAGAAAGCAAAACCTGAAGAAAAGGAGAAAAATCAAGGCAAGATTATAATTCTGTGTTTTTTGTTGTCTTGCATTACTATGAATTGAGTGTTGTAAAAATGTGACCTGTGTTTCTCAGGTCGGGCTTTCACAGTGAGCATTGCACTGCCAGGCTCTGTCCTGGATAACGCTCAGTCTCCTGAACTACGTACATACCTGGCGGGACAAATTGCTCGAGCCTGCGTCGTCTTCTGTGTTGATGAGATCATTGTATTTGATGAACAAGGGGAAGATGTTAAGTAAGTAATGAGAAATGTAAAACGTGGAGGTAAACACTCTTTGAACCACCAGAGAGCTAAGACCTTGCTTCCACAGGAGCATTGAAGGAGAGTTTAAAGGTGTTGGGAAGAAGGGCCATGCTTGCATTCAGCTTGCCCGAATACTTCAGTACATGGAGTGTCCACAGTAAGTACAGGTTGCCAAATTAATGCTATCAAAGTAATCCCCACTTTTTATCAAATTGTGACTACATTCTCTCTTCTGCTCCAGGTATCTGCGGAAATGGTTTTTCCCAGTGCATAAAGATTTACAGTATGCAGGTAAAACAGATGAATTAAACACCTCAGTGAGCTACGCTTTTATGCAAACAGTAAATTTGTGTTTTCCATTTACCCCATTGAACAAATATTGTCACCGTTCAAAAACCCCTGATGAAATATTTGTTTACTCTGTTGTGTTTGATCTATGTTTTCTGATAATACTTTCATTAGAAAGAATGTAGCTCACAGCAGGTCTGATGATAGTACATACTTAAGTACCAAAAGCAACCAGTTACCAACTATATTGTTTTTTTCATACATTTATATGCTAGTAATAGGGCACAATTTGTATATCTGACTGCAGTGTGTGAGTTATTGTAAAAAGATACATTTTTATTAAATCCTTGAGATTAATTTGAGCCAATTCCTAAAAATAATTTAAATGATTTCCTGTTAGGTTTGCTCAACCCTCTGGACAGTCCTCATCACATGAGGATAGATGAAGAGTCTGAATACCGGGAAGGAATAGTCCTCAACAAGCCACCCAAACAAGGAAAAGGTTCATTAGTCAACTGTGGAATGAGAAAGGTGGGCATGACTGCAGAGATAGCATCGCCTTTATGACTATAATATTCATTTGTATTAAAAAAAGAAGACTTTACTACATGCCACCTGCCTGTACAGGATGTCCGGATTGATAAACAACTGCAGTCAGGTCTACGAGTCACAGTACAGCTCAACAAGACACAGAATCAAGGTAGTTTTCTCCATCACACATTTCAATACTTTATTATCTAAAATGTTTTTATATCACAGTTAATTTGAGACCATTTGCTTATACAGAATGGAGGTTATATAAAGGCGTTGTCGTAGCTCCTCATGTGCCGAGAACCGAAGGTGGTCTTTACTGGGGTTACACTGTCCGACTGGCATCTTGTCTCAGTAGGTTTCCCCGATCTCTTGATACACCCAAACAAACTGGGACTATCTCCTGTCTTCACGGCTACTGCTTTTTGTTATACAGGTTCCGTTTTCACAGAAAGTCCATATAAAGAAGGATATGATCTGACGATTGGCACATCTGAGAGAGGCAGCAGCGTGGACCAAGCAACGCTGTCACCATTCAAGTCAGTTTAGGGCCAATAAGGGGATCTATATAACATTTACTAGTGCTTTAAAGATCCTTTAAAATACTAGCATGCATATGTAGATATTTCCTAAACATTACCATACTAGCATTTGTAGCTAACTCTGCCTTTTAGAACTGAAGTGAATGCTTCTCTCCTTCAGGCATCTCTTGGTGGTTTTTGGAGGTCTTCAAGGTTTGGAAGCCAGTTTAGATGCTGACCAAAACCTGGATGTGACTGACCCCAGTGTTTTATTTGACCTTTATCTCAACACGTGCCCCGGTCAGGGCAGTAGGACCATTCGGACTGAGGTGAGAGCCTACATGTAAATGGTTTATGAAAAGCAGCAGTCTTAATAAGCTGATGCTATCTTTGCTGCTGAAGTGCTACAAAACATGTGTTCACAGGTGTGTTAATGTGATCATTTCCTTTGTCAACAGGAGGCTATCCTAATATCCATGGCAGGGCTGCGACCAAAGATCACAGCAGCTTTTTCCAGTGTTTCCAGTGGCTCATTAAATAATTAAAAATGTGGTAAAGTATTTCAAATCTGGCAGATAAATCATGTGGCAGATCTATGTCATCATAACACCATTTTATTAATGATAAATTCACATTTTTCTTTTGGTTGTGTATTGCTTCCTGTAAAAAATCATCGCTGGTATTGTTTTGTTTTGTTTTTTTTTTTTTTTTTTTTTTTACATACTCAGTCTTAATTCTGACTTTGTTCCTAAACAATGCAACATGTTGTAAATGTTAAATACAGATCCACATGCTTATACTAGCTCATTGTTTCGTGCTTCAATACAATGTTTTTCCTTTATGACTAAATTATTTAATAGAAAACAGTGGAAAGCAACACAGCAAAAACAAAGAAAAAACAATTCTGCATTTTTGGTTTGAAATTTTATCCGTAAGCAGTTAAAATATCTGCATCAGTCGGGAGGTTTTTTAGTCAGACTTCAGCTACAGACCTCAGATTGTCTTCAAGCTGCCACATTAAAGTTGCAACAAATCCTTCATGCATTTACTGCTCAAATGTAATTTTCTCAGATTGCAGTTAAACAAGACCTGCTATAATTTTTTTGGGGTGTGTCTGGGTTTTTCACCCAGTGTACTTGAGAAATGGGCTTGTAATTGGGTACAATTAATGAACGTAAATTCCATTAAATGACTGGATTTAAGAGATTTGACTGAGCATTTCATGCAGTTTATTTTTAAACTTTTATATATTTCTTTACTTTGGATGTGGCGCAAAGAGTTTCCAACTTTTTTTACGACGAGAGCATGAATGTGTTGCTTATGGTTCTCACTTTTAAGTATTTGTATCACAAAAATGTTGCTTTATCAGACTGATCTCCTCAGATGCAGCAAATATCAAATAACTCATTTCTCAGGTAGAACAAAAGTGGGCTCAGTTGGTGTGCTTTCCTCCTATTCATTACTGACAAGATTTCACTGAAATAAATGGATGTGGTTATGTTACCAAACTATTAAAGAAAGCACACTGTGCAGATTCTCTCCTAAAGATACATCTAAACCATTTATTGAGGATGTTAATTATTTAAAAAGGCAACACAGTTCCCTAAAAAGGGAGAGGGAAAAAAAACACTCTTCCACTGCTAATTTGAAGACACCCAAAATGAAGGTACTGATACATAATGTGAATGTGTCAACCACCCTGTGGATGATTTTACTGCATGCACTGAAATAAAGCAGGTAAAGGGTTTTGGTTTGCATTACAAAGGCATAATGCAGTATTAGTACCTTCCAATATTTATATTTATTGCCTGTGTTTATGTTGGTTCAGGAAGTGTAAATTGTAAAAGGCTCCTGCAATTGTCACACATCAAATACTGCTAAATTGTTTTTCATAAGGCTTAAGTATGGACTATATATTGGCTGGATTAGTGATGTATTTACTATGCCTGCTATAACTATAATATCTTCTTTATTAGACAAAAAGAACTAACTAATTTGTTTCATTGGTCACTTGATTATATCTGGTTAAATGTGTTTGGCGATATAATCCCCTCTCTGTAGGGAAAATATGACATTTTAATACATAAAATATAAAGACGTAAGAAACTTTTAAATCTCTTTCTCTATTTACAAAAAAAAACAAAAAAAAAAAACTTGTCACACAACTTCCACAGGTTGACATGGTTATACATATTATTCCATAAACAGCTATTTACCTATTACCTGCACTCTTCCACTCCATGTTTGGCTCCACAGCAATTTTTCCAAATACTTCTTCGCCCTCATGGCAAGACTTGAAAAGTAGCCACTAATCATTTATGAAGTCTTACTGTCACTTGCGCACAGTCTTCTTTCAGACAAATTTGTCGCTGTGGACTTCACATGTGTCTTCTCACCACTTTGGGTGAGTGAATGTGATGTTGTACTGCTTTGCCCAGCGTGCAAACACCTGCTTTTCCGTTATAAAGCGATGATGGTTTCCTCTCCAGCCGCTCTCATTCTGTATATACGTTATACATTCATCAGTCCCCCTGGGTTTGTAGTAATGGTACGGCATCTTCTTGGATACAAGTTTTCTTCTGGCTAGCGAGAGCCTGTAATATTATTGTTTAGAAGTTAGATGGAGAAATGGGCTGACTTGTAAAAATGACTTTGTATGTTTTGAGGAATCGTTATTCTACTCACCCGCAGTAATTTGGTGGAACCATACCATATACTTTAATGTTATCACACATCTCAATGGCTATAACCATTGTGAACCAGCCTGTGCTCAGCCATGAATGGGACTTTTGTCTGAGCAAAAACAGGAAAGGAGAATTTGTGAAAGTGACTGTTATCAAATAACGGAGTTTGAAACGGCGCGGCTACGATAGCTTCATGGATACTTACCTATCTCGTCCTGTCTCTCTGTGAAACAGGTTATCGAATCTGCGCATATTGTTTGGTGTGATGGTGAAAAAAGACAAGTTGCTGTAGGTCATGCTGACTCTCTGGATCAGTCTGTACAAGGTTCCTTTTGCATCCTTCCCAATTTTATTCGGGGGCCCCCAGAAAATGATGGTAGAGTTGCTGTCCGTTTGGTGCAGGAACTCGTTCGGCCTTCGTACCACCCTGAACACACTAGAGTGAGCTACAACCCTCAGCGTGGTCCTGTTCCCGACATCTGACTGGAAACCCAAGGTGGGCGCGTCGTTCATGCGAATCACACACTCCGTGTGGTCGATCTCATCTCCTGCTTGACTTCCCAGAACGTGGCTGGAGCTCGTCACCAGTGCACACTGATGACAGCGTAGAGTCATAGTCTGGCAAAGAAACACAAATATCCCAGTATCACCAACAACACATTCCCACTGAGAAGAGTACTTCAGTTCTGTTCATCAATACTTGAGTACATTATTCAAAATACAATTGAATTGATTTTAATTATAATAGAAATTAACCTAACTATGATGTACCCTCACGTCTATGGATATTACTAGTAATGATTAAATATTTGCTTAAATTTAATGTAATTTTTGTACATAATGTCTCTGGGTACTCATTCCTTCCACTGGACAAAGACATGCATGTTATGTGTATTTGTCTTTCGAAATTGTCCTTAGAAATAAATGTGTGTATGGTTGTTCATCTCTGTGTTGCACTGTGATGGACTGGCGACCTGTCCAGGGTGTACCCTGGCTCTTGCCCAAGGATTTCTGGGATAAGCTCCTGCTGCCCTCAACCCTTAATTGGATTAAGCAGTTGGTAAATAAATGAATAAAAGATAAGAAGGTCCAAGACAGCAAAGAGTTTTAAAAACCAGTAACAGACACTTACACTCGAGGAAAAATCAAGTTACCACTGCTGGAAAATTACCACGTCATTTGGTCATGCAAACAAAACGATCAGGGAACGTATGGTCCTTCTAGAGATCCCAGGAGCTGGTCTTATTCAAGCTTAAATAACACATGGCTGTAACCAGAAGACACTTTAAAAACATGGTTCCCTGCGCTGTATTAAAAAAAAACATGACACAGATTACAATTTGGGGTTATAAGAAAGCAAATAAGGATTAACAAATATTTAAGCTGAAAAACCTATTTTATAGTAAACTTCCTTCAAGATGAACTGGATGACTCCAGTTAAGTTATTCTCTAATTTGTATTAAAACGATAGTGGCAGTAAATACTGTAAAATATTAGTAAAGCTCTTCCAAAAGTGTTCAGCTTGTGAAATGCGATAACCCAATTCCCATAATTATCCAAACATTTGCGCCGATCTACTGTCATCACATAAAAAAACCCACTTATAACCAGGGAAGAACTATCTCCTCACAGTATTACATTATCTATTTATAGAGCTACAGACATCATCCACATGTTTCCCAGTCAGTCATCAACAGGGAGGAAACTTCATGTTTGTTTTTTATCACATATTTGTAATAAGGTTGATGCATTAAAGCTCCTGTGAGGACTATTTTGCTGATCAGTTCTGTACAGACAAATAGATTAAACAGAATTAATGCAATTCCACCAAGCAAAGTCCAGCAGCTGTTCATGGGTACATCACCAAGGGGTAGGATAATCCTCGCCTCAGTCTTTTTGCATAAAGTAATGAATTAATGGAGCATACAAATAATAATATGCTCACCACAAGAGTGAAAGGGTTTGGTCAACTCCTTTTAGCATCACACCATCATTAGCTGCACTCAGTATAAACTTAAACCCATATTTAAGAATGAGTGGTTCCGGTTCATTTGGATTGTTGTGGAATTTTCTGGTTTCATATTCTTATAGCGTACATAAAGTACAGAACGCATCCTTGTGTCTGGTACAGTTCTATCTGGGAACATTATGATCATACAAAGAAGCATATCACTTCATAGATGTTATGTCTTTAGCAACGTGCCAGCAGTAAACTCGCGTCTCTTGAGTACACAGGTCAGAAGCTAGACCTTTGTACCAAAGAGACATGAGTTTACAGCTGGCACATTGCTAAAGACATAAAGTATATGAAATGATATTCGTGTTTGTAGTGTTCCCAGATAGAACTGTACCAGATAAAAGGATGTATTCTGTACTTTGTACGCCATAACAATATGAAACCAGAAAACAGTATATTGTCCTGTCTTTGTATAAACTGTATGTATAACTGAGCTGCGTGTCGTCCTGTTACAGTCCTAAACAGAATTTCTGCGTAAATGTATTATTTGAATACTTCAGCATCCATTTCAGATCCACCTCACCTCTCCTTCATGTCCCACACCCCCACCAACTTCTATTTATAGAGAATGTACACTAGTGTCACCACACACAGAGCTGTGGGACTGATCCACCGTTCTGGGGGGAGTCAGCGTTGTGTTTAAAGCAGAGGTCATTGTCTTTTTCCATCTCTATCTTATTCAGAATTTCTGACAAAATAATTATTCTTTTAAACTTTGGCGGCAGCAGGTTTCCCATCTGGGAGGATATGCAGTGACACCCCACATCCTGGAGAACAGCAGACTGTGCAGAAATGTTTCCAGGTGATGTGGTTTGGGCTGACTGGGGTTCTGATATGAACAGTTTAGGTTTTAGGTGGAGAAAAGCAAAAATGACTGTTTTACAAAATGTCAGCGAGATGAAAGGGATTTTGAGCTAACCGGTGAGGTGGTACACCTGACGATTCACATTAAAAAGGGTTATTGCCTACAGATGCAGCAGGTACAGGATATGGTACACATCTGGATAAGACTCCTGTGTGCAGATAAGATTGTGATGGTTTGTTGTGCTCTGATTACCACTACTCCCAGTATTCTTACCCCACTTTCCATACAGTTTCCCTCTCCTGCATTTCCAGTTGGGCGACTTACTTTGTTCCCGTGAACTGGAATATAGCCATCCTTGATTGACCAGTTTTTAAGGTCTGTAGTCTTGACGGCGTGATTTGCTGCCACATGAAAGGGGATGTAGGAGCTTTCAGAGGCATTGTTGGAGCCGTAGAGGATGAGGAGTGTCGTCAGGATGAAGAGGGCCAGGAAGATCACCATCCTGTGGCTCTGCTGACCCTGCAGTGTAAGCAACAGCGGTGAGTGTGTACTTAAACACAAATATGAGATGCATACAAATTAAATGTGTAGAATATGTGAAGCTTGAGACATTTTATATTTTTATTCCACTTTTTTTATGTTGCAAATTTTTACTTGTACATACCAATGTGTATTTATTTTTATTCAGGTTTTACCTGTATGCCACATTTACTACAACATCATTTGCTCAAAGTGCTGAACAATTACACAATTTGAAGTTAAATTGCCCAATAGTCCATACAATTAGAGCTGAAAATACAAATAATTGCAACAACTACACTCAATTATTAAAGAAAGATTTAATACATTTATATATATTTGGTTATTCTTGATAAATAACTGATAAATTAATAGATGATAAAAATAAACAAGATTATTCACCCTTTCCTGCATAAATAAGTATGGTATAAATAGTTATTATCTAAAGATGTAACACAGTCACAAGGTTTTACACTTATGTTTAGTTTTGACAACATTTGATACGTTATTTTTTCAGTAAAAAAGCAGCAACTACCAGGCTTATTATGACTATAATAACAATATAATAATAAGAAAGATAATGATCATTTTAGAGTGTATTGCTCTTTGTAATGATATTATTACTGTTTAACACCAAAGTTATATATAATTTGGCTACCCAGCTGTTTCACCATAGTGTCTATAATATAGAGGTGTGAGTATTTCCTCCATGGATGTAAGCCTCCTACTATTGGTAAAATGATGAAGTAAGACGTTTTAGTGTCACAGCCTCCCCGGGTTTGATGTCTCTTACCTTCCCGCTGAGCCCCATGCTTCCCGATCAGATCCAACACACGGCCAGTTGCTGTCTGTCATCATACCTGACAGGAGGAGACGCTCATTAATATCATCTCTTTTTTTAGCCTTTCCTATGACAAAAGCATTTTTTTTTATCAAGGTTTCTGGTTAAAAAATACTAGCAACATTTTAATTTAAAGGGTTAGTATATTTGGAAAAAAACGTCGTGAGCATCCATGGTAGTGAAATGTAAACATTTGGAAAGAAACACCATCTTGCGCAGCCATATCTTTTCCGCTTTCACCGCTGTTTTCTTCTTCACAGGCAGTTTTTCAAACGCACATTTCCAAGATGTGGCACCAATATGTACTAAAATCGAAATATGTGAGAGTGTTATATGCCCCGGTTGTTGTTTTCGGCTCACCGTGTCATGGTGTTGGTGGTCTCCGTCTGTCCCCCACCCTTCTTGTTCCCCATCTTCCTGCGCAACTTGCTGACGTCATCGCAGCGTCCTTCACTGCAGCAGACAAACTTTCCTCTTATAAAATATGAAAAGTTTCTGCAACTGTACCTCTCCGTGGGTATCCCAGCCCATGTCATTTCCTCAATTAAAACAAGAAATAAAAATACTACCAATAGTGAAAAATAAGTTATTTATAGAACCTCTAAAGAAAAGTATTTAAACTAAAGCATGATCACTTTACATGATCTCCTATATATGATTATGACAAAGTATTTGTTGCTGAATGTTTCAATCGGAGTTATATTTAATATTTATGCTCTGTAAATCAGTCCAGGTCTGAGGTCTTACTGACTGCCTGTCCGTCAGAGGATAGACTTTAAAGTTCTGTTATTTGTTTATAAAGCTCTGAATGGTTTAGGTTCAAAATACATCAGAGACCTTTTGACCCAGTATGAACCAGCAGACCATCAGACATCATCTGGATCTGGTCTTGTATCAGTTCCCAGAGTCATAACGAGACATGGAGAAGCTGCATTCAGCGAATATGCTCCACATGTCTGGAACAAACTCCCAGAAAGCCTCGGATCGGCTGAAACAATCCAGAAAAAATCCAGATTAAAGACCCTCCTGTTCTCAGCTGCATTTCAATCATTTTTTTAAAAAAATATTACCTTAAGCTTTTATGTTTTTTTACTCTTAAATTAATCGTGATTGTAATTATTTTAATAATTTTTAATTATCTCTTTTTATCTAGATGATTTTAATAATTTTTAATTGTCATTTTTTAAAAAATGTATTTCTAGCTATATTGTTTTAATGCTCTGAATCACCCTTTGTTGAATTGTGCTATACAAAAAAAGTTGCCTTGCCTAAATATAGCCCTGCCATTCCCACATTAATCTAATTGGTCTCAGTAGCAGATAAGAAAAGCTAGATTAATGTCTAGTATTTTCTGATACATATTACAGATTACATATATTATGTATATATTATATATTATAATTATTCACATGTGTCTTCTCGTCACTTTGGATGAGTGAATGTGATGTTGTACTGCTTTGCACTATTATGCATATACTGTGTGTGTGTGTGTGTGTGTGTACTTAGTTGACTTGTCTGACAAGGGGTAGGAAGAAACTTAAAACTTAAAAGTTGGGACATTGTAACATATAAATACCT
>JBAMHX010000021.1:7112766-7151446 GCA_037177515.1 Pseudomugil tenellus
TGTGTGTGTGTGTATATATATATATATATATATATATATATATATATATATATAACTATTATTGCATAATAATAAATGCAATAATAAATGTTTATTACAGCAACATCATGTATCTGTAATGAAGAATAACTTGGTCACTCAGTCACCAGATCAACATTTTCTTTTAAAACAATAACAGAATGGAATAAACTTCCAGCAGAACTTAAATTATGCACAAACTTAAACATTCTGTACAGAAACAAATAAAACATCTTTTAAATATACAGACATGCCAGCACTAACTATATCTGTATTTCTTTTTCTCTGTTCTTAATACGTGTTCGTGTTGCTTGTTAATCCAGGGACTGTAGATAAAAAAAAATAGTTTTTGAGAGCTGTACATGAGTGTTTAGATGTGATTTTAAGTAGGGTCATTTTTATTTTGTATTATGAGATGTTAAAGTTTTTATTTTTTTTAAAACTGTATTTCTAGTATTTCTCTGTTTTTATACATGTTTGTGTGTCTTGTTGGTCCAGGGGCAGCAGATGGAAATTAGTTCTGAGAGCTATAATCTGGTAATAGACATATTTTCTCTGTGATTAATGTTGATGTACATAGTCCCTGTGAAATAAAAAAAAAAAAACAAACAAACAAAACAAACAGATCAATAAATGACCCAAATTTAAATCTAGGAAATGCGTCTTTGTAATTCATAAATGTATTCACAAACAAAAACTTGATTTTAAAAGATTTTACTAGAAGATGTGAAAGAAAAAAATGGCAGTTTAGACCCCCCCCAGGTACAGTGAATCACTCAATCTGACTTTGTTCCTACTAAGATTCATGTTAGGTACACATAAAAATGATAAGAATACTAATAGGAAAGTACTTTGCCTACACTGATAATGTCAACTAATTACAGCTAAAAGTGAAAATGTGACAAGCCTGTAACTGACTTCACATGAGCTGATAAGAACAGTCATCTAAAAGGGACACACACACACAAATATACACACATTACACATTCCCACAGATTTGACACCAGTTTAGTCACACTGACGTATAGCTCTAGTACTGGACATCGTTCAAGTTTACATTCAAGTTCTTAGTAGTGTGCAGTCTACTTAAAATTAGCAATACACATTTGTTACAAGTCATACTTAAGTATTACTTTATAGTGAAATACTTGTTCAGTAGTGCAAATGCTGTTGCCGTCTTTGGATTTGCTCACAAAATATTCATTATGTAACTTTGCAGAGGTGGCAAATCCAGGTGTCACACAGTCTAAGTCCTGCCATGTTTTTGGATCTACCTAATAAAGTTAGTATTTTCACTAACAGGCTCGTTTATCAGGCAGATGAACTGGTCTCACTGAACTCATCTGGTTTGGTGACTGGTCGGAACAGCTGCTGGACAGGATTTTTACTTTCTGGGCCAGGAATTGCCCCCTCTGTGTAACTTACAAGGCAGTGCCATGTTTTAACAGGCAAAACGTATACAGTGTAAACACATTTAAAGGAATGACTAGAAAAGATGTTAGTTGGTGCAGATTTTGTTTAGTGAGTTACATTCAGAGTGAAAGCAAGACACCAAGGCTCGTTCTACACAAATCTGCCAGGAAGCTTCATTTACTGGCGCTTTAACTCATTATACAGAGTATTGTAAATGACAATCTTGGTAATAATGATCATTAACTAAATCATGATGGAGAGTGAAACAATACCTGAAAACCTGACTAGGTGACACACATGTGGAGAAAATATTTAAATAAAATCATGTCATAGTATAGTATAACCAGTATAGTATCTTTTACGGGTTCAATTGTTTCAAACTTCCTTTTAAACTTATTAGCATACAACAAGGTCTTGGTGGGCTTCATGTACTCTCATCGCTGGCACGTTATGCACACTAACCACAAAGATTGGTTTGTTTGGATGTTTATTTCTGTTGCCTTCATTGTATTTAATGTCAACATTATTGGCAGATGATCAGCGTTCAAGCAGCAGAGCTGCAAATCCCCTTGCTGCTGTCAGTGAAAGCGCGGCAGAGGGAGATCAAACATTCCACACAGATCTGAACTCATGTTTGTGTTGAAGGGCATGTTTTGGAGCTCAAGCATCCTAACCAGTGTAACTACTACAACCAGACATAAAAGCTGCCACCCAGCCCTCACATAAAACTATCTGATTGCTTTCACCTTCAAATTAAACACTATTCCTCCGCCATTTTATGCACAGATCTACAAATACAGCTAAATAAAACAATGTGGCCCATTTGTATGAAACTCTACAAAATTACATTAACGGAATATGAAGAAAAAAACATTCAAAAAGTGCATAAAAAAAGTTTTGCTTTTTTTCCATGAAAAAAGGCATCTCTATTTTTCGAAACTAGGTGACTTGATACTCAGAATATCAATTGCCACTTTGACCAAACAATTGTTAATCATGGTTCTATGTTACAAACTTGTCAGCTGAAAGAAGGAAGGTGCACGCAGTATCGTGGCTATAAATCACACAGGCAGATTGGAGTTTAAAGAAAAGCATTGTGCACAAAGTCAAGGCACAAGTTAGAGGTTTTGGCACAAACTATATACATATATATATTTGTCTTAATTTGATTTCTTTATATCCAAACCGATATATGGCTATCCATAATTAGAAATATGAAGTTATATTGAAAGACATGCATGTTAGCAATTATAGGCATTGAATCTGAAGCAAAAGAGACAAGTATGAGCTGAAATCTATGGCTGGAGATAAAATGAACAAATGTTGCTCTTTACTAAAAAAAAAAGCTGTTTGTGTCACTGTTTTTTTTCCCTAAAAGACCAGTTTTAGGATGTCATTCTTCAAAGTTACCAAGAGGGGTGCTTAAACTCCATCTTGTGACGGTTTGCCCATTTAGCATAAATGGCTTTTTCCGTGATGAAGCGATGACCTCCGCGTTGGGTAGTCTCATGGACCTTGTACATCCTGCACTCACCGACTCGGTTTTGCTCGTAATAATGGTAAGGAACAGCAGTGTGATTGGCTCGGCTGTGAAGAAAGCACCACAGATTAATGTGTGTGTTGAGCTTTGATATAAACCAGAGATATCTCACCTGCAATAGTTGTTGTCAATCATTCCATAAACACTGATGCTCTCACACATATCTATAGCCAGGATCATCGTGAAGAACCCAGTGCTGAGAAACGCTCCTGTTTTCATTCTGAAGGAATCCCAGAAAATTTACTAAGATAAATATCAAACTGTTTAAATACACCCCCCCACACACACACACAAAAACTCATAATGGAAAATAAACTTATCATTGCAATATGTTCTGTGCAAAATTAGCTGATTAAAACATTTTACAGATGACTGTTTGAAGAAAAGCCAGCCTTATCCAAACATATTGAGGCCACAAATGGAGTCCACTCCGTCCATTTTCTTTGATTCTGTTTTAGTGAATGAATTCTCCTCAGTTCTGATAAAAGTAATTCTCCTGATCACAGGTTATTATGAGTCTGTTGTTGGTCAATCTGACTAGTATGTAATAGATTTACAGCCCACTGATGTGTGTGAAATAATGAAAAATAGTGATATTGGGGTATCTTCAAAATATATAATTGCATAACTTGTCTCTTTATTTTCATGGCAGACCTGGAAGAGTTTGGAAGGAGTGAAGCATTGAATCCCCGAAAGCAGTCTGAACTTTTTATAATAGTATTTTCAAACAGTGATGTGGTTAAGCTGATTGGTTCTTAAGATTCTATAACAAATTTACACCTAAGGGACGTTTATGTAGCATGAGTAGTTCTTAGGGGTTTTTTCCTCCGTGGTGTAGGCTTGAAGCACTGGCAGTCATTTCTAGAGGCTCAGCTTAAAGAATCATCAGGTAGGAGGAGGAAACTCTTTCAGTGCTTATAAATGTTATAGTAGGAGTATCTTCCTACCATTCTGATACCTAACCAGCTACTCTAGTCCCCAAAATCAGATCTCTTTAGGCTTTCCTTTTTACTTTCCATGAGCTGTCTCTATTTCATCCTCTACTGAAATGGTCATCTGGACCAAAAACCTCCGTCTTCTTCACCTTCTACAGTATGAAGAGGTTGGATGTTGGCGTCTCATTGATGGCGCCTGACATTTAACTGATAGATGGATCTTTTGTGGGATATATAATGGATTATATATCCCATAAAGTTAAAGATCAGGCTCACATCCTTACAGGATACTATGGAGACTAGGGCTATAAAAAAATAAATATATTGTTATATGGCAATATTTTTTAAGAGATAATATATCGATATGCAAACGAACTGTATCAATCTTTTTATGAGCATATTTTAATTTATTTATTCATCTTGTACACAAGAGTGTTTAAAATAAAATGGGTTTTTTTCTATTTTAGAAAAATAGACCCCCCCCACCCCTGTTCTTATTCAGTAAGTATGACATTTACTAGGTTGTGAGTTTTCTTACTATTAAATTCTAGTAAAGAAAAATAGCAAATTATCACCTTGTTTATAGCATCACAATATATTGCAATATAGTGTATCGCTACCCCTGTATATACACATCATATTGCCAGATTCTTGCAGACACACACCTCTAATGGAGACTGGGAGTCACCATAGTAACACAAACTTTAAGCTCACAAACTTGCTTTGTGCTGAACCCCTGAGGTTTTGAGGGAAGACCCATCATATCTTGGTTTGTATTGGAATGAACCACAACCATGTCATGTTTTCTGTTTGTCTTCTTTTCTATTCAGTCATTTCACTGCACATAAAACATTAATTACCACTTTTCATTTACTCAACAGACATCCAAATTACCTGTTTTTCCCAGTTTCGTTCTGAAACACACTGTCACAGTACTGAACCTGGTCTTTGGTCACAGCATATATTTTAGCTTTTGGATACTTTGAAGCCATCTTGAGTAGAAGATTGAAGATGCGTCCTTTCCCATCTTGTCTCATGTTCCTCTCAGGACCCCAGAACACGTATGTCGTGTCTTCCGACAGCTTGAAGTAATACCTCTCATTTTTAACCAACAGGGGGACACTAGTGTGAGACACAACCCGAACAGTGGTCCGGTTCCCAACATCTTTCTCGTACCCTCTGGTGGGTGCGTTGTTCATTCGGATCACACATCCAGTTTGGTCTATCTCCTCTCCAGCATTAGCTCCAAGCATCTGACCAGAGCTGGAGACCAAGGCACACCGGTTGCAGTGAATGTTTAAAACCTGTTAGGTAAAAGATGAGACTGTTTTAATTATTCTACATCATTACATCCTTTTAATATTCTCAAGCTAATCCAATATGTCTGATGATGAAGTAAATTTATTTGGATTCAACACTTTGAGTAAAATGCAGAGCTTGTCATCTTTATTTTTTACCAGCCAAGTTAAAAAAGCACTCATTTAGCAATCATTAAACAGATATATTTTAAAGGCAGTTACTGCATGGCCTCATAGTTATTACTGCTTTCTCAGGACCTCAGCTCATCTAAGACTAACTATGCAGAAGTTGAAAATAAACTTCACTGCATAATTTTATGTGAATTTATTGAATTATATAATGTCAGCACTTGCATGAATTCATATAATTATGTAATGCTGCAACATCTCACATGTAAATAATGGACATGCATGATAAGGATAAAGTGCATGTCTGTTTCCATTTGAGCTAATGGATCCTGAACTCTTGTGTGATCCTAGCTTGGCCCCTGGATCTAACCTGGTCCGTCCTGCTAGGGCTGATCTTCATGTATCCTTTCAGCCTCGAGCCTTGAACAGTAGGCGATGCGTCGTTCCGTGTGATCACTAGTGCAAACCAAACCAGCGGAGGAAGGCTGAGGATGAGCAGACACAACCAGCGTCGGACCAACTGCATGGGCCGCAACACAAGAGTTAGGCACATCCAACTTTTCATCCATCTTGCAAATATGTAAACATATAGCGACGAATACATTGAGTCATTCTTACCAGTGTTTTCATATCAAAACTTTTTGAAAAGCCCAACTCCAGAGGAACTTCTTTATTTTCATTTCTCCAACCGGTTAACGTAATGGAAGGAGACAATGGTCCTATCCCCGAGCCATGAAGCTTTCAAATCAGTATAATTTTCTTTTCTGGTAACTTTATCACCTACCAGACCGGAATGTTTATACCTACTTGTTTAGATAAACTAGTCTGCGTCTGCTCAGCTGTCTCTGCCATTCCAGCACCATTGTTGACGACCAGTTCGTGACACAGAAGATACTTCACTGGTGTGGCTCGTTTGGCTCTAAACTAACAGGATATCCGGTTTGCTCTTTCACATTATGGATCAAATGGGACCACACTGGTGCCTTTCCAAAGATGTTCACCAACAAATGTATTTGTCATTTAAATACATTCTTTATACATTTATATACTTTATATATTCTTTATATATTCACATTCTTGAATTATGTAAAAATGTTGGCTTTTTAAAAAAATCTTTAGATTGGACGTTGCAAAATGCACAATAGGAATTTGGCTAATTGTAAAAATATAAACACATAAAAAACAAGTGATAAAATTAATATTAAATATTAAAAAACAACACCTTACCGAAGCAATTATGCACAAAAGTATAAATACATAAAAAAAACCCAGCACAATTGTGCTATTGTTCTGAAAGATACCTGTGAAACCGGAAGTAGCTACCTTGTTATGAGGGTTGTCTTTATCACTAAATGATGCCTTCAAGTGCCAGTCATAAAATTATAATTCCGGCATACATCGACGAAGAAATTATTTCACTCAAATAGTTGTCTAAATTATTTATTTTTCATGTTTCACAAATGTCGGCATTGAGAGTTGCTTCTGATAACCACCGCACAAGAAAATTAAGATTCCCCTCAAAATTGTGTTTGTTAATAAAATACGTAGGCTACAAAATCATTATGTTTCTACTGGGCCAGAAGAAAAACATATTTGACAAAAGCAGCTTTACCTTTTCTGACTCCAAGACTGTGGGGGAGTTTGATAACTCAAATATTAAATTAAGGCGCTTTGCCTTATAAAAATATTTTTAATTGTTTAACTTTCGGCAGAGGTTCTTGTGATTTATGGCAGTTTGGGGCGGGGCGGTCATCTAAAATCTATGAGCTGATTGGACTTTGTAACCATTTAGGCGTTCCTTTGCTCCCATCCAATTGGTCAAACAAATAAAACTCTCTCTATTTGTTTCTCTAATTGGTTGGATTCCTTGTCGGTTTTCTTACACTCCCAGAGTACGGACGGCCCCCTTAGAAAATCTAGCGTGCTGCTTTCACTGACGGTGACACAGGAATGTCCTTCTCTGACGTCTTGGATGCTGAGGGTATCTACCTTGGTGAGGGATTATGTTATTAGTTGTGCGTTCGGTGAGCTGTACACTGATCCGCTGCTGACGCCTATGAGGTGTCATTTCAAAGCTCCCCTATCAATGCCCGACTGACCGTACAATGCTGTGATGTGAACTGACAACTCGTGTTGATATAGGCTAGCGAAATGAGCTAGCTAACGTTAGCGTGTTCGGCTATGTGGTCTGTTTGCTGGTGCTGATTTTGTCCTGTTTCTGACTTGGCTTTTGAATACAAAGATAAGATATTTTACGTAAAAGTTCCAAGAAATTATAGCAGAGTTGATGCCTGGGTTCTGTCTCCTGGCTAAGCTAACAGACTAGCTATCTTTTTACTTCACATTCAAGTCTCTCTCAGCTAGCTGTTTCTATATCATCAACTGAAAATGTAGTTTAATTGAGACACTATTTATCCTTTAATTTATATAATTGCCTAATTGTTTATAGTTTAACAATGTACAGGCCAAATAGTTTCTCTCATAAGCCACACCTGCTAGGTGCAAGGCAGGCAGGTCCTCTGCCCACCAGCAGTGTGGATAAAGGGCAAGTATTTGGCTGTACGTCTAGAAACTGCTGTTTAATAGTTAATGAGAGCTTGATTCCCTCAGGTTTATTTATCACCAGGGCTGTCCAGAAATGAAGAACGATGCTGTATTTATAATAAGTGAGGATGGAAAAAATCTTATAAGGAGAGGGGGGAAAGAGCACATTTCATTTTGGCACTTTGATGTAGAGACTCTGTTTAATGTCAGCTTATAGAAATGATTGTTGTACTGTCCAAAAAAGATCATATTAAAACAAACACCTGCAATGCTAACGTTTCAGTGGGGAAGTGTTGTGTAATTTTTATTTGCATTGCAGTGATTTGTTGAATCATATACAGGTATCGCTTCATAAGATTAGTAATAACTGATTCTTAAATCCCAGTTAATGCTTTTAGGTTATTTATCTAATCTACCCATTTCTCTTCCATAGACTGATGGGTGGTTGTAAAGAACCAATGTCAATTATTTCTTATTTATTTATATATCCCATGCATTTATTTTTATTTACAATATATGAATCAGCCGAAGCATCTCTCATTTAATCCACTGAAGTTGTAAAATGTTGCTCTCTTGTTGATTGTTTTAAGGTCTGACACTTGCAATGGTTCATCCCTTGTGCTTTGCTTCTTTTATTTTCTTGAACAGATGATAGATGAGTGTAAACTAAATCAAAAACAAATCCCTGAACATGTTCAGGTAGTGCTAGACAGAAAATGAGAAGAAAAAAAGAAGTCACTGTCCAAAGCAGAATTTACGGTAGTAAGACATCCACTTTAAAAGAACATTTAGACTCCAGATTGTCACTAAGATCATTTCAGTTATTCTAAATATGAATTGAGATTATAAATATTCGTGTTTAAAGCCACATGTTTCTATATTTTCTCTATATCTTCATATAATATTGTGTTTTTTTTTTGTGTGAAACAGCTGATTCAGAAGAGTATCACTGGTGCATTCAAATAATTTGTCTGTTGCAGGGTGCTGTGATAAGTTCAAGAGTGGATGTCATCAAATGGTTTATCAGCAAGCCCTGTGCTGGCTGATCTGAGAGAAGAGAGGACATTTTATTTGGTGTGAATGTGAGGGACGTTTACAGAGCTCTGGCCTGGAGGCTTTTCCATTCTTGAGATGTCACTGAAACGAGCAGACGGGATGTCCATCGCCCAGGCTTTAGCCATGACTGTAGCAGAAATACCCGTATTTCTCTATTCCACATTTGGGCAGGTAAGACTTATTATTTGTGTTGGAAAAGCTACATTCAGTCCAGTGTAGATGCCTTTTTCATGATGGCTTCGGGTTAAGAAGATCCTCACTGTCCTCTCTTCTGTTTTTAGTCCATATTTTCTCAGCTGAAGCTTTCCCCAAGCCTAAAGAAGGTGCTGTTTGCGACGGCGCTCGGAAGTGTTGCTCTGGCTCTCACCGCTCATCAGCTCAAAAGACGAGGCAGAAAAAGGAAACAGTTAACGCAATCAAAGGAGGGCCAGAAAACAGTAGGCATACCTGAGGCGCTCTTGAAGACGGGAAGACCGTCATCGTTAAAGAGAGGTGTGCATGACTGAAAGCTGCGACTGTTTAAAGCAGTTCGTTGTTTCATGGTTTTATTCTTTCTATGTTAGGTCCACTAAGTGGTCGACAGATCATGAGCCCCAGCTCTCGGAGCAATGACACCATGAGTGGAATTTCCTCCCTGGCTCCCAGTAAACACTCAAGTTCTTCACACAGTCTGGCCTCTGTCAGTGTCATTCCAGTAGAGTTTCTTTCTTTCTTTTCTTTTTACTAAAGTAATTTATTATTTCCATTCATACTCCTCTCTCATATAGTGTGTGTGTTTGTTTCTGGCATAGACACGAGTCCCAAGTTCCCCAAATCAGTCTGCTAATCCATCTACCCCCTGGGAGACGGAGCCTGTGGTTGAAGAGACTGGAGCAATAGAGGATGCAAATGCAGAAAATCTGTATTTAATAGGTAAGTTTCTACACATACTTGTATTTTCATGGTAATGTGTTATTCTAGGGACTAAAAAGGAATCTTTACTTTTCTGAAGTACTGAATGTGTAAAAACAACTGATTGTAAAACAAATCCATTCAGAACAAATGTAAAGTCATCCTAAGAGATAGTTAAAGAGCTATTTTTATTTTATATTGTCTGAATAAAATGGATGCTTGGTGGTTAATTTGAAGGACAGATGTATATGCTGAATTTTGTTTGTTAAAAAAATGCTATTATTATCCAATTGCATTTAATTTTTTCTTCAACAGGAAGCTTTCCTTAAGTCTAAGGATATTGGAATAAATACTTCAGATATTCGTGTTCTTTCTACACACACCAGCCCTCAGAAACCAGCTAGATGCAGCAGTGACTGTTAGCTGTGTGGAGTACTTTTTACCCAGGAACTAAGACACCTGTGTTCTTTTTAATTTATACAGTAATAATTGTTTTAGTACTCTAACTAATAATCCTTTGCAAGGATTAATCTTAATAAGGAAAATAATAATGTTTCATAGGCCACTTTGCAGTTGTTTTTTTATTTGTTTACTTAACAACATTAGTAAGATTTTGTTTTTCAATAGGAAAGTACTAAGTCACCACTGTCGGCATGTTTTGAACACTTAAAGAGCATTCAATGTACTCATTTAGCAGCTCATAATTTTATCTTGGGTGTTTTAATAATAAAATATAATGTAATGTAATCCTAAAAGATAAAGATATATTATTCTTTATCAAACCACATTTCTGTTGTATCTTTTCTCATCCTTTATCTGAAACTCAACTTTTAAAGGATTCCTTTCTGACATGCTCAGTACTCTGATTGTTAAATAATGATGACATACAAAACAACTTTTTAATTTGACAAACTAGCCAATAGGCAGGCAAAATCCAAATATGTCTCCCAGCTTTGTATTAAGTGAAGGAAGAGAAAAAGAAGAAACTGCAAACAAAATAATTACGACCAACTTCTGAAGGACAGAAAGCCTCCCTTTTTGTTATGAACTTTGGATACAGATTTTGCTTGTACAATAAAGTTCTATAATGCACTAAAAGTAAGAGAAATCTCCCAAATGTATGTTGTTCTTAAAAAAAAACCATATAGCTCATTTGTATCTAAAAGATCCATTGAATTTATTTTGATTTTTCCACTGAAAATTGTAATTATGTAAAGCATTTCTCAAACATACAATTCAAATTGTATTGGCCTTTTCTTTTCGTTTCTTCAGGAATGGAGCTGTTTGAGGAAGCACTACGGAAATGGGAACAAGCTCTGAATATTCGTCATCACACCTACTCAACCTCCAGTAACAACAGCCTTGCTCTGCAAGGTGCAGCGTGTGGCGAATCCCCCACAGTAAATATCAAACATGACCACCAGTTAAGCACCAGTTGCTTGGTTGGATTATTTCAGAAGCAAACGCTGACTTGTACTGCTGTATAATGTAGTTCACACACTTTACCAGCACTGTTTGCTTATTTTACAACTGACTTCACATCAGTTCTGGGATTTTGCACCTAAATACCTTATAACATGATATAAAAGTAATGTTTTTTGCCAGTTTATATTGAATTTCCTTTTGGTTTCAGGCTGAAACTCGTAATAAAGTATTTGCTGACAAGCTAGAGACGCTACTGCACAGGGCGTATCACCTCCAAGAGGATTTTGGCAGCACTATTCCATCAGACAGTGTATTGGCAGACTTTGGTAAGAGTCAACTTGAACTCGTATATGATTTTTAATGACATCAGGGAGAAGAAGCTAATTCCTTTATTCATGTTTATCAAGAGCAAATATATTACAAACAGTTCCTTCAAGACACTGACATGATTGATAAGGGTTGAAGAGTTTATTTCTGCATCAGTACATAAAGTTTGTGTTGTCTTTTATCAGAGAGTGAAGGAACCCTTATCTTACCGCAAGTGGAGAGTTTCCACAGACTGCAAGATGATGATGCGACTACTGTTACCTCTGATGACTCCTTTTTCTCAGCTGCAGAGGTGAGTTTGTCTCCACTGCTCTCTAAACACTGAGAGACAACTGTAGCAATCATTTGTATCAAGTGTATGTACATTACTGAGCCTTGATAACCTTGAAATGCATTGACATCTGCTGCTTTTCCATATATAGTATGCCTGCTGTGGTATACTGAGGTATGTGTTTTTATATGTGTAGCTGTTTGATAACATGACTTTAGAAGAGGTCTATCAGCCAATGAAGCCAGCAGCTCTGTATGAAGCAGCCTTGTCTCTTGTCCAGGAGGATAAAGTGAACTATAGATCCCTGAGGTAACTATAAAGTTGTATTCCACTTAAATAATAATTGAATTTTAAAAAGTTTTAAAATGTTTTATTGAATGAATATGGAAAGGAGTAAAGGAGTAGCTTGTAGTAATAAATCCACAGGGAATTGTAATCCAACTGTGTTGTGTGGTTCGGGGCAGCTAATTTTCAGCATAAAACCTTAAATAGCTTATCTAGCTGCAGCTGATAAATGCAGGTAACCACTGCCTGGAGGAAACAATGGAGCCATTTTCCAAAGAAAGAGCGAGATATGTTCATTATGAGTTCAAAGAGTTACAAAACAAGTCTAAAAATGAGAACATCATATTTTTGTTTGCCTGTTGGGCAGAAACCTCTCCACATGAATGCTAACGTTGTGTTATTCCAGATTGTTCCTTTATTATCTGCTATTTAAATGTATAACCTGTGTTTGTAATAGTTAAAGGCCATAGCCTGCTGCCCCCTAGTGGTGACAAACAAAACTAAACCTGTGCTTTTTGCAGTGCCCAGCTTTCAATATAAAACTAATTCAGTGCCATACTTTTTTTCCCACCTTTACCAGGACTGAATTACTTGAATGTTATGGTGACCAAGACTTCCTTGCCAAACTTCACTGTGTGAGACAAGCATTCCAGGTCTGTTTCAGATCACATGGCTTTCTTGTAGATCATCTTTTTTGATAACTAACCCTTTAAAGTAATTTTGAATTATTTGTCCTTTACATTCTGTGTGGCAACTTCAGATTTTCTCCTTCCACTGCTGGACTAACATTTTGTAAGGTGCATCTTAGTATAATCAAATGTTATCACTGTGTATTTGGCAAATGGTCAAAAAGCTCTACTGAATAGCTTGTTTTGGCAGTCTGTCGGGTTGTAAACAAGCCTGAACTGGTTTGCTTTCACAGATTTTGTAGTTTATCCGACATGGCCTCTGAATCAGGTGAACCAGATATAATAACTGCTTTAGTGTGATGTTCATTCCAGGAGGAAAACTATCTTGAGGACATTCATTTATGACAGCCAGGTTGCCAAATTTTAACTTTAAAAGGAGTGAAGATCATATTACAGAGTTCTGCAGTGGATAGTGAATGAAGATGATAAAAGGAGATACATGTTTTATATTTTTTGGTAATTTAGGTGTAAGTTACTTATCCAAACTGTACATATTGTCACTACTTAAGCTCCAGCAATCATCTATGATCCCATACAGTACAAATAACAATCATAAACATCATTGCAAGCTTATAAAAGAAACATTTTGCCGCATTTTAAAACCCTTTTCTGCCTTTAAGCAGATTCAGTCGTATTACTCACAAGCAGTTAATTAGGCTTCTTTTCCTCAATAATATCCACATGAAAGCTTTTTAGTCAGGACGCATAAATCATGATGTGCCTTAATATCTTTAAAAGTAAGTATTTTTTTTTTCTTCTTCTAAATTGACCTGTCACACATCACGTCTAAACAATGACAACTGGAGTTAAGGGAAGCAGCTGAAGATGATGTGGTGTTATGTTATGGTTTTGATGCATATCAAAGACTGCACTTGAAAATAAATTAAAGTGTTAAATATAAATCAATAAAAGTTTTTATAGAAACTGTTATGAGTAAAAAAAACGTCAAACTTTTGTTTGTCCAGGTCCTGCTGTTAGACGAAACTCATCGCACATTTTTCATGGAGACTGGGAAACAAATGATAGCAGGACTAATGGTTAAAGCAAACAAGGTAAACGGAAGGAAAAGTTCTGCTGTTAATGGATAAACTTAGCAAAGTTCTGCTTCTGGTGTCACATTTTAACAGTTCTAACTATTTAATTTACTTTCAGAGTCCCAAAGGCTTCCTAGAGAGCTACGAAGATATGCTACTTTACACTCAGAGAGAGGAAACATGGGCCGTCACTAAGATGGAGCTGGAAGGCCGAGGGGTGAGGGTCTTTTCATTCAAATCATGCCATCAAATGCTCCTTTTTGTTAGTTTCTACCTGCAACTGTCAGCGTAACTACAACAGGGTGTGCTGCTGTGAGAGTTTCTATTTTCAACCTAACCTGCTTTTTCATTTGAGACCTTTTTGCTTTCAGTACTGTGAAACAAGATAATCCAGCCTCATGTACACGTGCTATATCTAAACTGAAGCTGCAATCTTTTAATGGGAATACTATATCATGCTTGTGGAATTTGATTTTAACACATTGACATCCACTCATCACTAAGTCCATAGATAATTCCATGAATAATTTTTTCCATTTGATCTGTGCAACACTTTGATAAACTGAAGTTTTTTTAAATGTGCTTTATAAATAAACTGGGCTTGACTAAGTTGTGATCATAGATATGTACAGTAACAGGTTTATCATGGCTTTATTTGCACATTGCTGCTGATCAGTGGCGTTGTGTAAAAACTTTGGTAGGATCTGTATCCACACATTCATCTGTGCATGCACATATAGAGGCAGAGTCCACTCTGAAAAGTCTCCATCGCTCTAACGCTTATCTTGCGGATTCTGCAGGTGGTGTGTATGAACTTTTTTGACATAGTGTTAGATTTCATTCTGATGGATGCGTTTGAAGACCTGGAGAGTCCTCCTTCCTCTGTGGTAGCTGTGTTAAGGAATCGCTGGCTTTCTGACAGCTTCAAAGAGACGGTTAATTAAACACAAACACACACACACACACACACAATAAATAGTTTGAAAGAATTTCTCTAATAACATAGTTGTGTTTCTATGGCAGGCTCTGGCCACTGCCTGCTGGTCTGTCTTGAAAGCCAAAAGGCGGCTTCTTATGGTGAGTTTGAGCCATTTTGTAAGTTCCCCGCTTCTTGTTTTGTTTTAATTTAAAAACGAGTGCTTATTTACGCTGCTCCCCCACAGGTTCCTGATGGATTTATATCCCACTTCTACGCCATATCAGAACATGTAAGCCCAGTTTTAGCTTTTGGGTTTTTGGGACCCAGGCAGCATCTGACTGAAGTCTGCACAATTTTCAAGGTGAGAGCCTAAACAAATCTGAAAAGCAAGTTTGTTAAGGGGTGGGTATGATTCACAGTTCACAGGTCATTGAATAACTGCTTACCTACTAATCGACACAAATTGCATTTAAAGTTTGATTAAGTTATGGGACTTTAATAAATCCTGACGCTGCAACTGAAGTTTTTAAGCCTGTCCTCATTGTTGTTTTTTATTGAAAAGGCTATTTTTACATGCATAAAATATTTTGTATAGGTTTATGGTTTGGTTGGTAGAGATGATCCACTTCATTTAATATATTACAGAAGTGATAAATATCCTTACCTCACTCTGTCATGCTGCCCTTTATATACAGGAAACTCAGACAATATGATTTTTACTTGATATTAAGGTATATTGGAATAGGTTGTTCAAATTTCAGAGATTTGTGTTAAAACTCCCATTTTGAAACACCTTAACATAAAACGACTTCTGCTCTCTGCTGGCAATGCTGCAGCCTTTGTTTGGTTTTAATGTCTCCAAATGAATCTCCACATACAGCGTTCACACGCATCTAATTCAAAACAGCAGTAAACATTATGATTAAGCAGCTTTTACAAGTGTATTAGTAGTATTTATGGTGAGTTAGCTTATTTTTAAATTTTATGATATTTAATCCTTTTTATCATTAATTTCTCTCATTTTACCTGCAGCAACAAATCGTGCAGTACCTTAAGGATATGTTCGATCATGACAAGGTTCGCTTCACTACGGTTCAGGGCTTGGCTGAGGACATCCTGAAACTATCCCATCGCAGGAGTGAGATTTTATTGGGTTATTTGGGAATTGATAGCATTTTAGACCTCAATGGTGCCCTGCCCAGAGACACAGAATGCTCCTCGGTGACCAGCTAGGGTCACTAAAGACTGACAACTGGGAACAGAAGAAGTCACAACCCGACACTCCTTCTTTACGTAAAGGCTGGACCAAATCCGGCTTCTGTGATACACCAAGAACCAGCATTACTCATTAACCTGTACTCATTAAACCAAACTACTTTAAGAGGATATATGTCACCGTATCATCAGTTTCACCATTCTTTGTCCTAATGAGGGAGGCCATTTGGATCGCATGATTCAACTTCCTCCTGTGCTGCTGCTCTGTTGCGTGTCCAGAAAGCTGCCTCTTACCGCAGACGTGTCAGGACATGTCTCTGCCTTGTTGGGTGACATGGGTATTTGTTAAAAACACAACTGACTAACACACATAAGGATTGTGCTGTGTGCATAAATACTCCTCATGGATCAAGTTTCCCCTTATGAGAGTTGTGTTCATCATTGGATGGGGCTGCTTATCATAATCTTCACTCATATGTGAAAAGAGATTGAGTCAACATGGTGTGCTTCTGCAATTCTATTAAAGGTGAAAAGATATTTGTAAAAGCCATGATAGTTTTTTTACATTTAACAAGAACCCAGGCCATCTAAATACTATAGATGCAGTGGGTTTGTTGGTTTCCATGTTCTTGAATGCTATTTAATTTCCAAGTTATCGCTTAAGTTTAATTGAGCAAAGAGACAGGTGACAGATCTAAAAGTGTGTTTGCAACATTGACGTAGGAAGGAAACAACATATAGACGTTGATGCATCCCTGAAAACACAATTTGTTTTGTTATATCTCTGTTTGGTGTGATATTATAAAACATTAATATCTGTTTTAAATATGTTACAGGCACAGTCTGTAACATCTGATCCAATTTTAAAATTGCATGTCAAATGAAATATTTAGCAGGTTTAATTATCTTGAACTATTTTCTGATATAGTCTTTAAGTCTATGGACAGAACACCATTTAAATCAGATTATGAATGAATGCAAGCAAACGTTTCCAAACACAAACAGTGTCAAGATACAAGTATTTCTTGTTTTATGCTGGTTGGTTTTGTTTATTCACTCGTATGACTTTCTGGATTGATATCATCACTATACTGTACTTTTCCTATAACAACCAGTCAAATTGAACCTTTAATCCATTAGTATTTTTTTTTCTTTTTTTTACCTAAGTGAAAATGTATTCTACACTACTTTAGTTGTTAAGCAATGTGTGTGTTTCTAAGATTGCCTCCTAATCTGGCCAGATTATTTAGAAAGATGATGTGACCTGTAATTGAAGCAGTGCCATCTGGTAGTCTTATTTAGGATTTCAAAAAGTAGTGAAGAACAGGGCATTGTACTTAAACTTAGACTGAAGCTTATATAAATGCACTGAATTTAACCTCTAAACGCTCTCCATGTGATTTCTTGGAGCACAGAGACACTGAAGGGGCACAAAAATGCCAAGTTAATGTGAAGTTTCTTCTATATTAAGAAAATAGCTCAGCCAGGAATTGTTTTTATGAAGCAATGTTATCTCCTTTTTAATATGAGTTTAGAGGATATATTTATAGATGGCGCTGGAAACGCAGTATAGGTGCTTGTGATTTCCAGTAGGTGTGATCGAGACATTCTCCCATCTTTTAGCTTTTTCTTTTCAGTAATTCATCATAAAGACATTAACAGCTTTATGAACATTACTTTCATTGGCATGTGTTTTGTGGCATTGATAATCAAAATCCTGCAGACCTCAGACATGTTTTTAGCTAGCTGAATTGTACTGGCTGTGCATAAACGTCAGTATTGTTGGCTTAGCTGAAGCTGTAGATGGAGCATCTACACAAAATCATTTGACTCCATTTTATCTGTGTGCAGCTTTGTGTTTTAAGCATTTTGCACTTTAGCAGGAAGATGTAAGAATGTGTATCCAGATGTTTTAATCAGTTTAAAAATTCAGATGTACAAACATTAAATTATGACACAACAGATTTATTATTAGACATATGAATATTGTACAGTGAAATGATTATATTTCCAAGAAAACTATATAATGGATATTAGTCAATTATTTCTGTGATCATAAGGTTTTGTTCATGTGTTCATCCTGAAATAATGTTGCTCCTGTGGTCTGATCCTTGATGAGCTGCTTTAAAAACACATCCTCCCTAGATTTAATGATGTTGTAGAGTATCAATAATGTATCATGGAGGTAAACAGGAAATGGGAAAATGCTTCCATTAGTTCTAGATGAATCTGCTTTTTGTTCTCAGTTTGCATGTTAACAGTAAAGATTCTCTAAAATGCATCAATGCAACGTGTAGACACAGCTTCAGCCCAAGTTTTTTGGCATTTTAATTAGAAATGATAAAGGATTTAAAAAGATTACATCATTAGAAAGCTCAAAGTTAAGCATGAACTCTTACTTAGCCCAAAATTTAAATATTTTTCTGAGTTTGAGAATTTCAGACGGCCAAAATGTGGAAAAAATGTCTTATTTTATTCCACACATCCACAACGCAAGTGTCCTGCTCATGCCTTTTGTCTTTTCTATTGTGATACTGCAATGACAGCACAATGTGTAAATTTAAATTCTCCATATTAAACATTATTTTTGGTTATTAAAAGTCATGTTTGTTCTGTTTTGTCCTTGCTTATAATTTCTTTTTATATTTCGTGTTTCAGCAGGAATCAAGCTTCATTATACATATAGCTATTTGGCCACTGCAATGAACTGTATGGACTCATTTATAATAAGATATTTGGTATATGACACTAGGTAGGAAGATGTTTTGAGGTGTTTGTTGTCCAGCAGATGGCAGAGACCGCGTAGTGTTAAACTAAAATGACATCCTGACTGACATACTCTGAGCGCCACATAACAGGACTTTGATTCTACATTTAGATTTTTGCAGTTAAAAATGAAAGATTTTTGCAAGCAAAATGTGTCCTGGTCACACACCACTCAGGTTGCCACGTTCATTTTTAGGTGAAATGTCAGTTTAAGAGCAGTTGCATCATGTTAGAAAAAAGTGGACATTCTCATGCCTAATTAGCACGCAGCAGATCAATAACATTACTAAGTATAAAAAATTAAAGAGGGGTAATCGGTGAAAGACTATGTAAGCAATTAATTAAGAATATTTCGCAACAATGCTTTAAAAATGCACATACAAGAGGAAAACATGAAACAGACACAATTCTCTACTAGAAATTATGCTTGGGTTCAAACAAAGTTATTCGCTGGGCTTGAGCTTTATTAAGATGAGCAGCAAAGCAGAAAATTGATCATAATGGGTTAGAATTTGTGATAATGACCTTGCATAATAATACAATAATTTAACATTGTAACTACAGCCAACATAACAGACATAAGCATCTTTGAAAACCGAGCATGTAGCTGAAATGTTGACCTTTTTGCATCCTTACGTAGCCGTTCATATGGCTATGTTTTCGCATGCTGAGGTAAATGATGCGAAATCAGGCCTATGGTTGGGAGCACACTTCATAGTTTGATTTATTTTGTCAAACAACTGTAGTAATTTACTTTTTAGGTGTTTCAGTGTGAAGCAATGAACTTTCACCTAAATTAGATTCATGTAACTATGTTTTAAACGTTACTGCTCTATCAAAGCGTATAAGTTTTGTTACTTCATGTCCTTGGAAAAAAATATTTTGACACATTTTCTTTGGGAAAGATTCAGACAGTGTTGATGGGACAGTCAGTTCAGTGTCTCTGTTCGATCAGATAATCTTAACATTTTAGTCCAAACACGATGCCTCAAGTTCATAGCATCTACATAGCTACTAATTATGTCTATGTTCTTGTAATAATGTTGGCTTTTTATATATTGTATTCTCATATTCATTTTTAGTTGTTCACCTTTGATACACAGAGTGATTTAGTCATCCTAATTTGTATTTAATGATGTTCTCAGTTTCCTTTGTGTGTTGCGCTACACTGAGCTAATTTGTGTCTGACTGTGGGAGTTTTAAGAAGCTATTCTGTCTGATTTGTGTATCTATTCCATGTCTCTATTAATGAAACTTTCATGTGACTTTTTTATTTGTATCCATTGGTTTATGCTGGATTCATCTTGAGGTCTTTGCACTATGATATTCATTAAACTGTAACCTAAAAGATAGCAGATGAACAATTTACAGGCTGTATCAAACATGTATCATTGGAAGAGAAGATGTTATTTTCCCAGCATAAAAAGACACCGTATTGTGGGACTATCACTACACAAGTAAGGTAAGGTGGAACTCATCTATCCATTATCTATACCTACTTATTCTAATTCATCTGGAGTCTAACCCAGCAGCTACTAGGCACACTGTGGACATGCCAATTCCATCCTTTAAAGGTTATAATGTCTAACCAGTGTAGTAAAGAGAAGTAATGTGTATTCTGGTGATACGTACAGGATTTAGATCGTGTTGCTGTAACACTGCCATGGAGGAGCTGCTCCAAGAATGCACTAGATTCCACAAAATTGCTTTACTTATATTTTATTGCAAAATATTTTATTTTTACCCCTTTTTCCAATCTGAAACCAAATTATTTAATAAGGACTAATTGATGAATGAGGTGATTGGAATTTTTTTCTAGACCTATATTGCTGATCCTATTTTAGTAATGTATATTTTTAATTATTATCATTCATTTAATTTTAATCTGAATTTTCTGAACGGGTTGCATTGTTTTAATGCGGAATGTTGGACTTCTGTGTGTATTCTTCATTCAATAATTCTTGTCTATGGACTAAGTAGCTCCTGCACAGAGAGCGGCTGGGATTGGACAGTTCTTCTGCTGCCGGGACACGTTTGAACACACAGCTCTCTTCACCATTGGTGGGACACGTGTCTGGGGCGTTCCACCGACGCTGCCCCGGTTGTGTCCGGGTAAGATGGCGTTGGAAGAGCAGTGCTCGGCACCACCTCAATGGCGGGCCATATCAGTGACACACGTAGAGTTCCCCGAGGGTACGTAAACTGAAAATTTATTTCAAGCTAATGGTGTTGTTGTAATAGCACGCCGCTTTTTAATTTTCGACCAGTGTGAATTTTTTGTTGGTAGTGAATGGACACGGCCGTCACTGCCTGCCAAATTATGAGCCGCTGCTACACCCAATGCTCAGCGGCCACTGCAAAATTGTGAGACAGCGCCGCATGCGCAGTTTGTCATAATGTTCACAATGAAGGCTAGCTAATCTGCTAGTTGTCTTTAATGTAGATTTTGTTATTTTCCTCCTTAGAATTTGCCGATATGTCATATTTTTTTTATAAATTTTAAAATAAATTCAAACATTCTGAACGGCAACATATTATTTATAACTGCGCTGGAAGTAATTAGCTATTTCCATATAGCATTGTATTCAGCTAACGTACTCCCAAGTCTAACTAGCATGAACCACATTACACAGAGTTATCTCAGTGTGAAAGATTAAATGTGTGTTGTTTTAACGATGACTTTGATATTTTATCATACCAGCTTCGTGCCGGTACCCTCAGTAGTAAAATATGTTACCTATCCGGGTTCACAGGGAGTCACCCATAAGTGTAAATATGACTTTATTTGCGTGTATTAACATCAGTACTGTGTCACTGTCTTAGGTGATCTGACGGGAGAGGTGTTGGCCTATATCAGTCTCCTACCCGTCGCTATTCTAGTGGGTTTTGTTACACTCATTGTGTTTAAACGGGAACTGCACACGGTGAGTGTTGCTTATGTTCTTGTGTTGAACAGAGTTATGCTTTCATCAAGTGCATCGTAGTTAAAATGATTTTAAATGAGTAATTTTCGATGCAGGGTAAACGTCCGCAAAATTTCACGTGTCGCATGTTATTTTATTCCGAACAGATTTCTTTCTTCGGTGGACTTCTCCTGAATGAAGGAGTGAACTGGCTGCTCAAGCACATTCTTAGAGAGCCGCGCCCATGTGCAGGTGAGGGAAGGAACAAAATGTTTACTCCTGCAGAGTTGGGAAACTATGCAAAAACACTATATTTTAATACTCTTATATACTCAGTCTCGCCTCACTTCTTTCTTTATTTCTTTCTTTTTCTTTCTTTCACTAGATTGCTTTACGATCAGAAGCTGATATTTATGTATGCTGTAAATTACATAAAAATGTAATTTAAAAAAAAAGTATTTTTCCATTACTACTCTACTATGTTTAATAACAAAACAATATATACACAAAGATGGGTTTAACACATACATCTTTAAAAGCTGTTTGGATAATTTAATTTTTAAGTTTATTTCTTCTACTTGCTTACACATGTCATAGATGCTGTCTGTCTCTACTGACTTGATGGTGTATAAATCCTTATGAAGTTCTGTTGTGTTTCTGCAGGAGCTCATACAAGCCTGTATTCAGAATATGGGATGCCCTCCAACCATTCCCAGCTAATCTGGTTCTTTGTTGTTTACTTCTTTCTTTTCCTTTATTTAAGGTGAGCTTGTTCTGTCTTGTTTTAGCAGTTTTACGGGTAGAAAGATGGAACCTTGAGACTGTTATAGTTACTCGCTTGCTATAGTTTCCTGTGCTCAAAGTTAGATAAAGTTTTAATTGCATAGGTTTTATTTTCTGTTATCACTTGTCTGTTCATTGGTACATCTTACATTGGTAAGATTTTGTGTGAACTCTGCTGATCTCTTTCAGAATGCATCAAACGAACAATGCTCGATGTGTGGACCTGCTCTGGAGACACATACTGTCCATTATTCTCTTGGGCATGGCCTTGTCAGTTTCATTCAGCAGGTGCGTCTTCTATGAAGGCAGGAATGAAAGTAAATGTATTTCTTAGAGAATTCTATTTAAAAATGGATGTTCTGATGTTAAACACGTCTTATCCTCATTCTGATTATAGATCATAGGAATGACAAAGCCATACTGATATGAAACATTTTATTCTCATTTTTCTGGTTAACAAAGACTTAAGTTAATCATGAGACACACTTATGTATTCTGTTTGGTGCTTTTATGTTTAAACAATACATTTATCTTCATTGCTATAGAAACTAAAATGTACTATTTTCTTTCAAGCAAATTTTTATAACAGTTTTATATTTAGTAAGTTAATGCTGATGCAATTAGTTGCAATTGTAGGACTTTTTACACCAACTTTCCTCGACTTGGGTATCATTTTTAGGGTCTACCTTCTGTATCACACCTGGAGCCAGGTTTTCTATGGGGGAGTGGCAGGCAGTACAATTGCTATAATCTGGTTCTTTATCACACAAGAGGTGCTGACACCATTATTCCCCAAAATAGCAGCATGGTGAGTAGCTCTCTCATTTCACTGATTCACAGTGGAGGACCACTCGTCTTCACCCCGAATAAGTTGATCAAAATCATCCATTATATTTTTCTAAAATGTCCTTTTTGTTTATTTTTACGTTGAACAGGCCAATATCAGAGTACTTCCTGGTGCGAGACACAAGTCTGATTCCCAACATCTTATGGTTTGAGTATACAGTGACCAGATCAGAAGCAAGGTAAGATGGCATCACAATGTAATATTCACAGAAGCACATCTGTATAGTCATTGTTAGAGCTTGGAGCATGTGCCAATGCACTGAATTCAGGTATTATATTGGGGTTTGTAGGGTAGCGTGTTTTTATTTGACTTTATTTCATACTGGAGCATAAATAAAGCATGTTAAACTTACTGGAAAATGGTGTGTTGGTAATGAAGGTTTTCTCACTAAAATCAGATTATCAGACTAAATTCTACACTAAATGTAGAAAAAAAACGTAGCCAGCGCAAGGTCTGAGTTATAAAAGGCATGTGAACGCGCTAGTGTTAAAACCATAGATAGTGTATATAAAAAGGTTAAAACTGAACTTCTCAAAACTGGACTAACACGTAGTTAATGTATTTTGGGATTGAATCCCTTATTGGTTACATTATTTGCAAAAATAGGAAGACAACATTGAGACGTCTAAAGATGTTCACATCATTTTCAGATTCTTTCTTCGGTCCATGAAATTATTTTTTTAATCAAAAATTTGTAACTAAAAATAAACTATTAAGATTGTCAACTTAGTCACTTAATCATTAGATTTTTTAAATTAAAAACCATGGAGTCATCTGACGAAATAACCATTAAGGCCTTTGAAGTGATTTCAGTTATGCACATGTGTAGTATGATCTCCCACAGCGAAGAGGCAGGTTTCCCATGCTGTGGTAGTGTCAGACATTTTAATGTAAATGACTCAATCGCCACACATGCATGTGTACTGGTTCGAGTAATTGTACATGAATAGCCATATTCTACAGTAAATTAATTCTATAATAAATTATCACTGCCATTAGACAAATTTTCATTTAGGGAAATATGGCATTTCTAAGAAAACATTAAAAAGCAGCCAAAAGCAGCATTACAGGCGAGGGAAGCCTATTTTAAGCTTCTTTTACATGAGCACACCGAGAGCCAGTAAACAAGGGTTGACTCGGAGTTGATGCTGTTGTTATGGAGGTTGGTAAGATTGAGATAAAGTCAAAATCTAACTTGGTTGACAAGGTCCATTATCTGTATTTTTAGTTCATGCTTGTGAGCTTTGTGACTTCCTATACTTTTGACTTTCCAATACGTCATTAACACTCCCAGAATGACTGAATGATTTATTTAGAGTATTGTTTTACACCTAAAGGTGCCTTTGTCAGCTTCTTAATTCAGCTCCAAGTTTAAATTTTGTTGCTTAAAATGTGATTGTTTCTTTTTTTTTTTTTTAGGAACAGACAACGAAAGCTTGGAACAAAACTTCAGTGATCTGCACAACCCTTTTGTGAAACTGAGTTTAGGACCACACACACACACGCACACACGTCTTGGCACACACGCACACAATCTGACCAATATCACAGACAGGTGCTCATTCAACAAAACACACTGGAGAACCATCTTTCGGACCAACATGGTTGCGAGGAGGGCAGAAACCGTTTACAGGTGGTGAAAGAGTGCCTGAACCTGGCCTGGAACCCACAGCCTGAACAAGTCCGTCCACATGCCTCTCCTTCTTGTACAGCTTGCCCAAAATGCTCTCCAATGCATGCAAGACTGTGCAAGAGGCATACTATTTAATGATAGATTAATATATATTTGAACTATAAACGCACGCTGACAGTAACAGTTTACTGTAAGAGATTCTAGGAGCCAGAAAGGAGGCTTTGGTCAAGTTACAAATTTGTGGCCGTCATTACAGCATGTACTTAGTGATTAATTTTATTTTATTTTATTTTTCTCCTTGAATACTCTTATGGGTAGCTGGTGAGATTGGGTTGGGAGGGGGATTGGGTAGGGTTTTGTTGGTAATATATGGAATTAAGCATTTTTCATTGTTATAAAATAAAAAATGAACGATTTCTAAAATTGTTCATTATGTAATATACATGAAAATTTGCACTTTGTAAAATTTACAGGTTAAAAACTAACACTAGGTTAATGTTAAGACCCCCCTTCCTATTTTTCCCCTCTTGCTTTCTTTATTTGACTGTCAGTCCTAATATTAGTCTGCAAAGCTGATCTGCAAGCAGTGTAAAATGAATATAACTTCTGTACTATTGATGATTATAAAGGTTGTGGTTTCTGTTCATATCCATGTTTAGGGTTATGAGACTGAATCCCAGCATCAGGTTTGACATATTTTATATCAAGCTCAGTTTTGACTATGAAGGTGTTTTCTGAATGCCTACATACTTATAGTAGCAGCCTGGGAACAGAATTCTGGGGATCACTTTTTTTTGTTCCATTTATCTTGATTTCTGCTGTTGCAGAGGGTTTCGTTGTTATCTGCATTTCCGAGCTAACATTCCGTATCATTTAGTGATGAAAATATAAAGAGTTCTGAGAGGAAATGTCGTATAACTTTTTTTAAGAAAGAAAGATTAAAAAACAGCCTCAGGTCAGTCGTAGCATGCGATTATGCTTATTCCTCACAGCCTACGGCAGCTGGTGTTAAAAGCTGCCAAATGGGGATCTGAAGCTGAATTAAAATAGTCATATCTTTAGCTCCACAAAGGGAAGTAGTTCTCTTAGAAATGGATTTTTCTTCTTTTTTCATATGTAATCTATATCAGGCTGAATAAAATGTGTTTATGTACAAGAGATGGTCCCAGTTTAATACTTTGAAACATAATGGCATCTTTTCTTGGGTGTAAAACACAATGTCAGTTTGTTGCTGAATGGTAAAGGAATTTATAAATGTATGTAGTCGTTTGTGAGGGAGGAATTGGATATTGATGCAAAAATTTAATATGAAGACATTGTTGCCTCATTGGAATTTTGAATGGCACCATATAAACTAAGACAAACAGGCACTTGTAGCTTTAAATGCACTGTTATGATGAGCAGTCCTGCTGTTGTGCAGAATCCCTTTTATGCATTGAACACACCGTTTACACAGCACATGGCTTTAGTGCACAAAGCTCCAGATATTATATAGTTCAGCTGATTGGACAAAGCGGCATTTATGTGTAAAGTATTAGGTCATTATTTTAACAATTTCTTATTCCTGACTTGGGTCATTGATGAAGATCAGCATATTCAGGTCTAGTGAGCCAGCGGGAGTACTTGGAAGCAAGTGTTGGATCATTGTCGTGGATATCTTCCAAAAACTGTAGGTTTGGGATTTGAGACTCAGTTCATGTTCAACCAGAGGGCAACCCACTCCAGTGCCCCCATTTCACCTTGCTAATACTTTGAAGTGGTGCCTTAGGTTCATTAATGAACCCCTGCAAGTTCACCAATCCGCTCTATTAATAGCAACATATTTGATTTGTAGACTAGCTGAAATGGTCATCTCCTTGAAATGCAACTATTAATAAATTGTTAGAATAACGCATTCACTGAAAGGCTCCTGTAAGCTTGTATGACGTAAATATGTATCTAACGTTAGCAGATGCCTGGCAATCTAAGTTTGATGAAGATCAGTTTTTTTTATTCTAGTTCTGCCATGATGTGCTACATGGCAAAGCTAAAGATAAAAGTCCAAATGCAGTGATATTCTCATTGCCCATGCATATTAAATACCATATTTAGATGTCAGCTTCTTTATAACAGTTTTTCTCTTTGTAAAACATGAATCCAAAGTCTGGCTCTGCCATCACTAAGGTTCCATCTGACTGAAAAATACAGTCTGTGCTAGAACCAAAATGATTACAACACATCATCTAACAATTACATTTTGTTCCTTTTTACATTTGTGCAACTGTTGAACTCTGGGGGGGGGGGTGCCCTATACAAATTTGGTGAAATGACCACTTGTGTATCGTTTCGATTGAAGTTTATCTAGTCTTGTTGAATGTCCACTGCTTTAAAGGAGATACTTGGGGTCTGCATCCTTCTGAATTGCACAGTGGCTAAGACAAATTTGCCCTATTTAAACAAGCCATTCCATTCTTGTTTCCATTTTCAGGTCTCCTCAAGCTATCCCCAAACACCTGTCACATAGCCTAGATAGAAATGATGAAGGCTTCAACCTATTTCTGATTCTCTAAGGTCTTTTGTGTTCTGCACTGTTTGGATGAGCAGTAAGGATTTCTGTAGAAACATCTTTTTAACATTTTTCAGAGCTTAGTCTCTCGTCAGTTCAGATATATTAGATTTTTACTCCTGATCTCCCACGGCTTATGTTGTTAAAAGGTTAATGTCTTATAAACTGTGTACATGTTGCTTTTTTAGTGCACCTGGGGGGGAATGTGAAACAAATGAGGACTGACATCCACTGGATGATGTCTGTAATTGCAATGCCAGAGGGCTAATTGGTCAACTTTTTAAATTGGTTACAAGTTGTAAGTGCTGAGCAAGAAGTGTCTGGTAGGCTAAGTGAAATGAAAACCTATTTTATATATATATTTATATGGCTTTAAAAAAAAGTTAATGTGGGCTGTATTTATTACCATTATAGTGACTATTAACCCTTTGTTGAAGAAAAGAGTGTTGTTATGATATTGGAGTATATTACAAGACATTTAAACTTCCACAGCAGTAACTGGTCTGTATCTAACAGTTTCTCTTATTTTTATGCCAACGACTCATTTCTGTGAAGTAGCCTGGGATGTAGCCTGAAGTTTGACATTTGGTGTAAAGAACATGCTGTGATTCTCTAATTTCTTGGACAAGCATGCAGAGACATTTTGTAAGTCCACCAAATATGGTCATTTGCATGATTAAAACCTGCTAAATATGAATCTATAAAATAAACATCACAGGATGTATTTGAAGGCATCATAATTTAATAACATGAATAAATTCATGAGCTGTTGCACATCGTGATGTGCTCCAGTTATCTTCTCTCTCCATGTGTTTGTAAATGTAAGTAACTGGAAGCATTTCGTACAAGATGGCACTCCTTTACCAGCATGGAGCATAGCAAAATGTTGATTTTTTTAAAAATGTCAATACCTTGTCATTTGCACAACTTTTCAAGGTCAGACTAAAATGTGTGAAAAATATGCACTCAAATCAGCATTAAAATGCACTATATTTGCTCATGCTTTACATTTCTGGAGCACTTAATTGTTCCATCTGTTGGAGACACTTTGAGGATGAGAGAGAAGCTCAAACAACATCCTGTTCTGCTAGAACTGAAGATTTGTTGCATAATAAACATATAACAGTAGTTTCACATCATAAGCATTGGATTCTGGAATAGGAAACAACTTTGATGTGGATTTTAAATTTAAAAAAGCTTAAAAAAGACACCAATAGAAAGTTCTAAACACAGTATGATTTATTTAATTTAACAAAAACTGCATTTAAATACATGATCAAATTCAGTGGAACACACAAATTGTTAGTGTTATGAAATGCATCTGTACATTACTGTGCAACTGGCTTCACAAACCCTTTTAAAAGCAACCTGAAACCAGCTGCAGAAACCGCAAACGTAAGATATGTCAGCTCAGCAAAAAGGTCCAATAGTGTTTCATTCCAAAAGAAAAAGCTGTTAGTCTGCAGATCAGCAAAAAACTCCTCCATCCTCCAAAGCTGAGGTTGTCAAAAAAAAAAAAAAAAAACCCACAAATGGCATAATTAAATATTAATAAAGAAAACAAGCAAAGATGTGAAGATTATTGCAGAGGTCACTGGTAAGTACTGGAGAGAATAGCAGAAACATGGAAATGGCAAGTCTTAGTATTTTTTCTTCAAGTTTATTTACTGATAAATGAAAACCCTGAAGTTTAGACAAAATGGTTGAAGACACGAAATCAGCTGTGACAACAGAAGCAGATCCACCTGTAATTGCTTTTAGCACATTTTTGCTTAAATGAATTCTAAATTAGTGCATTCATCTTGTCAATATAATCATATCAGTCAATCTGTCAAGTTGTCAGAACCAAGCATACACTTTTTAAATCTTCATTTTAAATGTTCATTACTAAAAACCAAACAAATTGATCATGTTTCATTTAGTTATTTATTTATTTGCATAATTTGCAATAAACAAATTTAAATTACTTTGACATTTTATTCATAATAATTTTTGTTTGTTTGTTTTTAAGTGGTCTAATTCTTTCTAAATGAAGTTGACACTCTCCATAACACAGGCAAGCTGAATATATTATTTGTATAACATTATTCTGAAATGCAAAGCAGGACTTAAACAACATCTAAAAGTTAATTCTCCCTCAAGAAACTTGACAGGTGAAGTGAATTTAAAAGCTTTATTTGGGCTCTTACTGGTCAAACCTTGAATCAAAATTTAGCAGTCATGCTCCTCCAAAGCAAACAAACACTGAAAGCTGAAGTTATTTATACGTACAGTGACGACTCTAAGAAGGTTAAGTATATCCATTTAGCTGTTTCCTCAGCTTGTGTTAAGTAACGACACTCAAGAGATGAGATCAAGTTAAAATCTTAAATGGAAAATATCTGGATTGACAAACAAGATTAGTGGTTTAAAAATTCCACACCATTACGATTAATTTTCAGAACAATTGGATGACAAACATTAAGTTGGTTTCAAAAATTGTGCTGTGATATTTACCAAATGGATTGTATCTTACTTAATACTTACCCTGTTTTCTTTGGTAAAACTGTAGTCAATAGAAAAAACTAGAATTGACTTTATAAAATCTAATGTAGCATGTATATGTAAATATAATGGATAGTAAGTTATCTTTTGCTTAAAAAGCACTAGCAACATGTAAATTCAGACTTCATTATGTGTAAGATTGTACTAATTCTTTTATACCGCTAGATGGCACCCTTACATCTGCACTTCTTAGTTTGTAATTTATACTGTACTCAAATGGCCATTTATCACCACACAGTAATACAGTTGCATATATGTCAGCTTCATCAGATAAGCACATTTAAAATTATACCACTTGTTAAAATGTTATTTAATTAATTTATTCATATATCTTGCATAGGTAAGCTGAATGAGCTTGCAATTTAAGTATGTTGCACGTGAACATTTCCCCCAAGGTACAGTGTGGGGACTAAACTGGCCTTGATGAGTTTTAACTAAAGGTTTTAGCTGACAAGAATAATGACGTAATAATTTTAAAAGCAGATATTTCCAGATCACTAAGTGATGTTTATGGCACATCGGCTGTCAACAAGATAAAACACAAAATAACATTTGTCTTAAACAGATCATAGAACATCTAGTACATGTGTAATATACGGCTATCTTTCATTTGCATACTAAAGTAAAGGTACAATGAACTAAAGAAACTTTTGAGTTGAGATAGACTTGAGGGAAATAGAAATATCTCAGCTAATTGGGATTAAAATAAACAGCAAAGAATGCTCAAAGTTCAGTTTTATGAGTATATTTAATGAAGATTTCATGTTTTCTCTGCCAGCATTATCCGGAGATGCTGACAAGTGTGTTATAATTAGTGGCTGAGGAGCGATCGTCTTCACCCCAAACAAAATGTTTGCACAGATTGTACTGTCACTATAACAAATGCATAAGCAGTGCCACAAGATGTACTCAAATTCACGCCTTCACATTTCTTTTTATGTCCCTTCAAATATGCCACTAACAGCCTTCAGTTTATAACATGTGACTACATGAGCTCTTTGATAAATGTTTTAGCAGTGCTGTCACACTCATCAACTTTATCATACAGTTTTTTTTTCTATTTTAAGACTTTAAGGATATTCAATGATGTAATGTAATGTGTAAAGGAATTCACAAAAGATTGTTCATGGCCTAAGTTATTATCCCAAAAATTCCCAATCAGGTTGTTTAGCTTGAGTTTATGATGAATATATAAAAATAATGTATAAAAAAACTTCAGTAGCGTTTTCTTTTATGTATCGGGGACAGAAAGCTCCTGAGAGATCCCAGCAGGAGGCTTATATCTAGTACGCGGACTCCTACACAGTCGTGCATATGTTGAACTTTGAGCGAAAGGCTTCAGTACAGGAATAATTTCCTGGGCGAACCAACAGATTCGAAAACCACATGGCAGCAATAACACATTTGGACAGTTGACGTATATAAGAGAAAATTATTTTTCTGTTCACACTTGTTTAACTGAGGAAAATCTGTTTAATGGTTTTTAATGTCCTGTGCACTTGGAGGCAAACAAAGCTGTTGAGAAGCACAGATAGCCCACCCATGTGCAAAAGGAATTGCTAATTTGATATCATATACAGGAATTCAAATAACAGAGACAGCTTAAATATATATTTCATAACAGTATATTTGGCAGTGTTGAAGAGGTTGCTCACAGTTTATTAGATTTTAAGCCAAATTTCAGTTTATTATTTTGTCACATGCTTATCGCTTTGAACTGCATTGCATCTCCCATAACATACACACATTTTAGATTTGAGCTTCTATCTGTGTGTATTACAGACGTTTGAGAAATGACACAATCAGGTTGTGTAATTCACCTGAGCAAGCAACACAAATTTAGAGTTAATGATTTATTTATATTGAATGTCCAAAAATAAATGATAATCTCCAGTGCAGCAAGCAGTGTGTGAATCAGGTCACCATGCCAGAGACAAATGAGCCATAAACATGTCCACTGATTTAGGGCTTGTACATTCAACATAGCTTTTCTCATGTCTTAAACTTTAGTGAACTAGTTTTATTCGGCTTATATACCCTACTATTCTTTTATTTGTTCATTTTTCTTAACCGCTTAATACAATTCAAAGTTGAAGGGACTGGTATATGAAGTTATTTCAATTATTTGAGCAAAAGTTCAAATTCATTTATCTTCATTTGACAATTTAATTGTGAATCTTGAGTTTTGAAAAATATCTGTTTATTCCTTGGTTTACGTATTGTAGTAAATTTACAATGACAATCTGCAAAAAGCTTGAATGAATTGAAAGTACAGGTGAGACAACAAAGAGTAACAACTTAAAATGATAGTATTTGTAATTCAAGGTGTTACTCTTTATATGACCTACTCTGCATTGATAATAAGCCTTTCTAACACATTCCTTACTCCTCTAGCTTATTTGTCTATAAATAGTAAATAACTGTAACAATGTGTTTGCCTCCTAAAAAAAACTAACAGCTGTTTGAGCTAACAGCATATAGTTGCAATTAACTGACTCAATGTTTTCATAATCTAACTTGTTGCTGCAATCAAATAAAAATATAACAATACATTAGCAGGATGATAATATTATTTGCCTAGATAATTATTTCAGTAAAACAAAAATCTAATTTGTGATATAACGTATCTTTAAATTGTTGCATAGTGATGTAAAAAGTGACAAACACAAAATATTAAAACAGACCAAATGAAGTATGTTAACAGGATTCTTTATTTGATCAATATATCTTACAGCAGATGGCAGCAATAAAGTATCAGAGCACTGATACACATGAAGGACAAATACTTAACAAAACAAGTACTTTATTAAATGTGCTTAGTTACTTATCACCACTGAATATACCCATAGAATGAACCACCATGACTTTTCATGTCTGCACTTGTCTTATCACTGCGTTTCCACTTGAGGGCAACACACTGCGCTGTTATCACAGGTAAGATGGGCAAGTTCAAGGACAGAGCTGTTATTTAAAGGTCAAAACCTACGAGAAATATTTCTGTTTTTATATGACAATCAATTTTCTATCTTTACTGTTGACATTTCTAATGTCTTTTTTCAAATAAAGTCCCTTAAACTGGTGCTGCTTCCTTAAAAACAACTCCTTAAAGCTTAGAGAGGTTTTGTTTTCTGTATCACGCAAATGATTTTAAAGCTTTGATAGCTAAGACTGTTTCCTGCTGCCCTTTCAGCTCCAGTAGTTTAAGTCTTTATTTAGATGCACACACAGATTAGTTGCAAACAGAAAAGACTATCTCTCAGGTCCTGATCCTAAAGCAGCTGGTGAACATGTGGTTCTATTTTTACATAATATGGAGCTCATGCTGCACTAATTTTAATATTGCAGAGGGTAAAACAAAGAGAGCTTCAATACAGTCTTCAAGCTGCAGCCTGGGAGTCGTTCCTATACCAAGTGTGAACTCTAAGTCATTCATCTGTGCACCTGATTTGTGAAGTCATTGTAACTTCACAAAGAGTATATTTGTCACAAGTTGTCTTTTATTTATAATACATTAGTGAGATGAGCATCTATGAACATCATCCAATAGGAAAAATAGCCCATAAAACAGTAGTTTAAACTAAATCTGCTTTGAAGAATGTCTCTAATATACTCTTCTTTCATTTCAGTGATGTTGTGAGCTAAAATGCTCTATTTTTCTAATAGGTTTTATATATCCATTATTTGCAACTTTTTCACAAGTCATATTGTTGCTGGAAATACATTGTTTGTGGCATATCTTGTGCAAAACCAGTGTTATGAATATGAAACCAGCTGCTTATTTGCACACAAAGTCATGGTTGTGTTTGGAGGATGTAATAATTGAATTACATTATGTGGAGTACTTTTAATCACACATGCACCCTAAAAACTCTATTACAATGTTAACTGTGTAAGATCAAATACAGGAAATTCATTCAGATATGTAATGTTTAAAACACAAAATAATGCTTTCCTTCTTCATTTGATTAAACTCAACACAGCTCAAGTATTTGTCCTCTATGAAGTTGCTGATAGTAAAAATCAGGACATAAGGCTAAGGATTATTGTCTGCTGTTTGGTGGGTTTCCTCCCTTTATCTTTCTAATCCCCCCCATTTGAATGAATAGCTTGTCTGCCTCCTTGATGTTTGTGTTCTGTCACCTGTTCATACTTCTGTTGAGTCTTAACAGAGATGCAAATGACTCCCAAAATGACTTCATCACTATACTGAAGGAACAGCGTCCACAGTTTTGCCATCATCTAATGCAAAAGACAGTATAGTTAGTAGTAGCAGTTAGTTAATGTTGCTTCTTATGCCTTTTATACTGAAATGATTGAGCAGCAAAATGAAACAGATAGTTGCATTAAGGATGTTTCAGAAAATGATCAGCTCCTGTTGATCTATTGGATATGTGTTTGTGGGAATTTTTGTTCTTTTTACTGACCAGGTAAAGTGATAATTTGCAGCTGATTCTGTGAATCCAGTGCAACGTCAGATACGTCCTTGTTGCTTACTCTCTGTATGAGGTAGAGGCTGTTGTAAATGTACCCCACCATCTCTGCAAAGATGATGAAAACTACACTTGCGCTTCAGAATTTAGAGCCTATACTTAATCCCTTCATCACCAGAGGCTGAATTTCCATTATAGGAGTCTGGCACCTGCATGTCAACCTGTACAAATTTCCTAATGGGATTAGTAAAAGCTTTTATTAAATCCACACAGCAAAAATCATTTGGCCCATATGGGCCAACCCCAGTACAGAGTATAAGACTCTTCAGTGGACTATTGAATGGTAATTTGGCCCAGATCTTCTTAGAGTCTTCTGACTATAAGCAGATGCTCCAGCTAGTACTGGTGCAGGTCTGTGTTAAAGCTGTAAAACTGATGTAATTATCAAGGTGTCCGTGCTGGTATGTAGGCAGATCAGGATAGGAGTCAGGTGCTGTCTGGGAAGTTTTGATGGATCAACTGAGTGATACCTGAGGCATCACCTGTGACATCAAAGTCACAGTGAGATTTACATTATTATTCAACTTCATTTGGTCTTTTGCAGTAAATTTTAACATTTTGGTTTTAGTGTCTTCTCTGCAAAACAATCCCTTTGGTTGCTATTTACAGCTTTGAGTGAAATAGTTCTACTTACCCAGTATCTGGAGTATTTACTAGAGAAAAAGCTGCAATCAAAGATAAGGCACTGATAAAATGCTTTCTATTTAAATGCTACATGGATATTATTAGCTTTTAAAAGGATTTTGTGATTTTAAAGTTTTTTATGACTCAGTCTACATGCATGCCGTTATTTTCACACAGAAAAATCTGTGGACTCTAAAATTAGCCATTATTTTGTTTTCATAATTGTTTCCTGACATCATTTCACATGAATTTGCTCAAAGGATGCTGCATCATAATGTTATATTTTAAAAGTAATGGTGCCTTAAAAAACATTGAAAAAATACGAGATTCCTTTGCAGGTCCACAGCATTCATTTAATCAGACTACATTCTTTTGCACCATACACTTACAGTTTTTCAGTGCCTTTTTGCAAACACCAGGCTGCTGTCGTTTGCCATCTGGCCATTCTCCCACACAGTCCAGATCTGCGAAGTGCAGCATGGACTGTAGTCTTCCCAGAAAAAGATATCCTTCTTGTAGCCAAAGAATACTCTATTTCAGTTCAGGTCCTTCTGTCACCTCTGCAACCAGGATGCTCAAAGAAAGACTTTGAACTCTGGTTGTTTTCCCATTCAAGTCCTCTCAGAAATCCATAACACTTTTCCAGATATTTATTTTCAATTCAGCAAAATGAAGTGGAAAAATATAGCAAAGCACCATACAGGCACAGCATGTGTCTTTTGTGAGTGCTGGCACAGTTTCCTGTCATTTTGTGCAGGGCTTGTGAATGCAGCACTGAGTTAGGCACTAAGTTATTCCTGAGGAACTTGTCATGCTTTGTGTTTAGCTGATGGAACATGTTGCAAAGTGTGCAGTGATGGACGGCAGTGATCCATCTGAAAGCAGCAGGGAGCTTAGTCCACATGCTTTTGTGATTTCTTGAGCTTTCTGACAGCATCATGAATATTTGCCCATACTGACACCAATCACTACTGAGACTTTTATTTATTTATTTTTTTATTTGTGAATGTCTGATTTCTGAAACCTCACAGTGTGTGCACATAAGCCTCTTATTTAACCAAAATAGTGACAGCAATTAACTGATTCTAGGTGGTAATAAAAATTTGTAAATCTGTATTGTCTCAGCTTTGTTCTTTAATCATCTGTTCTTCCAGCATTTAAAGTTGTTTCCCAGTTTGAGATTGGAGAGAAGGCTTGGCAAAACAAACTGTTTGGCGTCTTGTTTTTGGAAACTTGTACTCATGGTTTAAATGTTTGTAAACCTTGCAATAGATTGTTGAAGCAAAAATGAGATACCATTCTCACAAAAAAGCAAAATTGTTAATTAGTTGCCCCTTTTTATTTAGCTATGCAAGAAATAAAAAGTGTCACAAAAAGAAATTAAATGCAGTAATTGAAATGGGTTATCATTATAGACTAATCTCTGTTTAAGAGACATATTTTTACTTTTATTGACCAGATGCATCGTTCTTACTCTTCTCTGGAAAATAAAAGAATATTTACTTTTATGGTGGACAAAATGCATCTGCACATGTTGCAGATAGCCACATACTGGTAGGACCCCTCTTTCCACTCCACTCTGTCTTTCAATTCAAAGATGTTTTTTGTGCACATAGGCAATAAATACATAATTAGTTTTTAATATATGCATGTATGTGAAAAGTGCTTAAAAACCTCCATTAAGGTGAACGGTATAGCCAAAAAATGCACTTTAGACATAATCGAGTCATCTTTTAAACCTAATCCTGTAATTTAGAGTTTCTTTGCAAATGATGTTGCAGCTTGAACCCAGCCAAGAATTGATAAAAATGTTTTAATTGCCTCTATGGTTGTCTTTCTTGTAAACAAACCCCAGAACTGAGAAACATTTGTTATAGCTCGGTTGTGAACTTGTGTGACATGCTTAAAAGCACAGCACACAACTGTGCCATCTGCTCTTCTCCTTCTACCTCAAGAGGAGTTTGGGGATTGTTAAAGGAAACGCTTGAGATTGACATTTGCTTTGATGTGGAAATGCTCATACCAGTCATGTCTTTTCTCCTGCCATCTGTAAGGGAGACAATTCAGAGGATGTGCTAATGGGACACATTTGGTTCTTTTGGAAGGAAAACTTGTTGAATGTAAATGTTTTGTGGGTTAATAAAATTTCAAGACACTTTAGGGAAATATACTAATCGATACACCAATATATATTTTAGCCAACAGGTACATATCTGTAGATAAATTAATATTTTTCTGAATATATAACTTACTTACTTGCATTATTGTATTTGTCTGAACAAAGAGGACGGATGAAGGACTAGTCCTTCCTGTGGCCTGCACATGTCAACTTGGGCTGTTACTTTTATGACCTAACTATTACATATTTTATATTAAAAACTAGGGGAGAAAGCAGTAAAACAAGCAAAAAAAAAAAAAAATCCCAAATGATCAGCTGATTATCATGCGATGATTTTACACTAATCAATAGCTGACAGGATCTATTGGTTTAGATGAGCCTTAATTTCTGAATATGAATATTCTCTGAATATGATAAACCGAAGGAAGGAAAAACAAATGATGCTGCATCCTGTTGGCTCCTAACTGCTGCGCTCTGGCGGTGAAAACATACGTCATGTGCTGCAACACATCCTCATCATTGGTGGCAGTGGTACAGGGTATGATCGCATAGCAGACCTGGTCACAGATGGTACACTTAGGCAGCCCAGAGGCTGCCTGCTGGCAAGACATGCACATTACACAAAAAACACTGTTATCCTCTGCTTCTGTTTCAGACACGTTGAGCAAACACTTCCGTCAGGTCCCCTTCTACAGAAATACAACTGACGTGTTCATATGATATCTGGCAGACTCCTCATTTATATTTGAATATTCTGAATTTTTTTGTCCTGAACAAACGAGTTGTTGTGGATGAAAGCTTAGAGGAGTCACAAAGGAAGTGTGTCTGCAGTAGACTGGCAATTGGTTGGAGTGTGATGATGTTACATCTTTAAAGATGCATTTTGATTTGTGGCAAACAGAAAGGGCAATCCAAAAGTTAAAAGCGCATTTGTATAAAAAAGTGTGATAACCCTTTGGGCAACAGATAATTAGCACTGGCTTTAGTTGTGAGTCTCCGTTCCTGGGTGTGCTGGGAGATATGAACAGGCTCACTTTCCTGCTCTATCAATATTGACCTTACTGACTATCTCTATTTCTTTCTTGTAATGAAGTGCTTTTGGCAGATCTCATTAAAGCTTGACATTATATTTTATCTTATATAGGCTTACAGCAGATCTTCCTGAGGTCTTGCATCTCTATAACAACATTGGGAAGTTCTTGAATCAATCAGAAATTTTCAAGCCCCTGCTGTGTCTTGTCCCAAGTCTTAGGACATCTTCAGTTTTAATGTTTGCTGAGTATAATGATGATATAAGCTCCAAGAAGCCACATGAATTAAAATGTAAATGAAAATCAGCATTAAGTCAGCTTGTTAACAAGAGAATATTATTAGATACAAACAGTATGAGGAAGAGGCTTCCAGATAGCTATTACAGTTTTAAATTGGCAGTTTTAA
>JBAMHX010000021.1:7157835-7170813 GCA_037177515.1 Pseudomugil tenellus
TTGTTACTTTTGTAAGTTTCAAGTGATTTCAGTGAGAATTGTGGGTTTTTCCTTCTTTAACTGAGGGGTACCAACAACTTTGTCCACGACTGTATATGAAACTGAGGATTTTATTAATGTATAGATTTTGAGATTATCCTTACTGTTTTTATTTTGCTTAAATTCAAACAGGTAAAATCACTGTGGCAGAAAGTGAGACTGTAATTTTTTTTCCACATACTGTGTGGTCGTATTAAAATATATATATATTTTTTAAACCATGAAGATGATGTCTTGCTGCTTTTCCCTCACTTTGTAGTTGATACGCTTATGTTGAAATATTCAGACGAGATGGTAGAGACACCTCCTATAACTGATCTAATTTGCTCTCGCATCACTTGAAGCACAGTAGAAACTCACCCGGATATAGAAGTTTCTTTGTCAAGACGAACCAACTAGATATGACAAGCAGCGTTTGTAACTTCCAAAATGCCACAGTTCAACACTGTGCAGGAGTATGACAGAGAGGGCAGCCATTGTAGCCCCCTGATATCATCTCCACTGCCACACAATACCAAGCTGCCTTGTGAATTAACTTGGATTTCATTTTCTTGCCTGAAGCAAAAGCATTTTAAGGATTACGTACTGCACAGTAGCAGCCATTTTTTAGACATATCTGAAACATGTTTGAAATCTGGTACACTGATACTTCAGAAGTGTGTGTCTGTTTCTTGTAATGGACACTGCAAGATGAGGAAATGGTAGGAAGACAGCAAAATTAAGTCCCATTTGTAATCATTTTCTACTTGCTTATTCAACAAACAACCTACAAACTCTGCAGTCATGAAACTTTCACCTTGAATCCTCCAGCAGGATGTAACAACAAGGTGGAACAGTGCATGTTATGTGATGAGGGCTTATTAGAGCAACTATAATCTGTAGCTTCAAATGTAGCACATTGTAATGTGCCAGTGGGCACACATGAATATTTATTGGCTAGGCTATATTAAAATAGGCAGTTATGGCTATAAGTTTCCAACTTTTGCAGGTTTCAAAGACCAAAGTAACTCCTGTGGTGCTTGGTATCGGTCTGAGGTAAATTAGATTCCTCATTTTGAAGCAGCAAATGTTTTGCTTTTTTCTTTAATATACCAAGATTAAAAGATTGAATGTCACAGCAGGACATGGAAAAACTAGTCCATGCTTTAATCTTTAGTTGGGTTGATTACTGTAACACTGTCTCTATAGTTCTTCTTCTTCTTAAAAAAAAAAAAAAAAACTAAACAATTGTTGCTAATGGAGAACTCTGGATCTGGATCTGGGGCCTTGTTTATAAAGCTTGCTTATGCAAAAAAAAAAAAAAAAATGGCCTGAAATTTGTGTAGGAATGTTACTACCCAAACTTGGTGATTTATAAAAATAATCTTGACGCAAAAGAGTGCGTACTGCTGCCAACTTTGGTCCTGGTGTAGTAACATTTTGAAGAGGGAAAACCGGCTACACAGCAGATAAGATTACACATTGAAGCCATTAAAACACATTTGTTATTGTAGCATTTAATGGGATTAATACAATCACTATGACAATATTAATATGAAATATTAATATTAACAATTAGTAATTAATTTATAATTAACCTCGAGGCACCACTTCCTATTTTCTAGTTTACTTTGGTAACAATATAGGTATAGAAGGAAACCTTATTAGATGATGAGTTGATAACTCAAGCAAAGAATAAAATTATTAATCAGTCTCAATAAATCAATCACTCTCAAATGTTATAGTCGTAGGTTCTAGTTTTAATTGACTTAGATCATGACCAGAGGATATCAAGACAGACAACAACCAGATAGTAAAAGGGGTATTTATTATCTAATCTACAGGTTATACATGGCTAAATATGGGAAATAATAAAACATATAACAAGACAGACTAGAAAAACATAACATAAACCAGTGTTGCTGTGAGTTTTGATGATAAACCATGAGTTCTATTGGAGAAGAAGGTATGTGTGTGGAATGCGGACGGTGTTGGTCTGTATTGGCGCCGTTGAATCCGGGAGAAGCCTGTCTTTGGGGGTTCACAGCTTTTAGTGGTTCGCTTTGTGTAGATGGCTGGAGGTTGAGACCAGATATGGAAATGTTCAATAATATCCAAAAGGTGGGTGTTTTAAGCTGTTGTGGAAAATCGAACTTCCGTTAGAAGGCACAAGCTTGGTTGCAGAGTGGAAGTTTTAATTCCTCATTATAAGTCCTGAGTGAGTAGCCATGTGTAGACCATGTGGCCCTCCTTTGTTCTCCAGCGAGCAGGACAAAGCTTTTCACACACTCATAATTAGCAGAAGCAGGTAGTAAGCAGCTAGCGAGGAGCGTGATCCAGGGAAGTCAAGAGCCAAGAGGGCAGGAAACAGACAAGAAGGCAGAGTCAAGAGAGTCTTGGTCTTTTGAAGATAGTCGGGCTTTGGCTGAGTGGGCAGGTCTGGATGCTGCCAGCTAATCAGGGATCTGTGGGGTTGATTTCAGCTCATGCTCCTACCACAGAATTGCCTCTAACTGCATTAAACTAAAATGATATCAAATTAAACATAAACATAAAACACAAATTAAAGTCCTTAAATCAAGAAATAACAGAATAAATGTACATACATGGAACAGAATGAAAAGGTTAGAACCAAGAAGAGATAAGTTTTTATTAAGAAGTCCTGCTGTCTGTTGGTCTCCTGTAGAGAGGGTAAACACTTGGGGGTTGGAGAATCAGAGAGGAGAAAGTTTATCATGTTGTATCAATAGGTTTGTCTAGTATGGGCGAGTGGTTGTCTCCAGCCCCATGTGGAGAACAAAAGCACCCACAAATATATCCAGCTTTTCCTCAGAGGAGGAGAGTTTGATGTAGTCATATAAATTCCAAAATTTTGTTGACCAGTTCATCAAAGCGTTCTTAAAAGGGGTCTGTTGAGGGTGGGATCGTTACATTATCATTCACACTAGACTTTGTTTTTTGTGATAAAAAACATGGAAAAATGGATTATCATGTACATGCCCTAAAAAATGAGTGATTTAGTCCAGTGCGTATTTCAACATCTGAGCACAGTACGCTCATACTAAAAATGTCATTGTACTTATGGGTACATTAATTTTGAGAGAGTGTCCACCAATCTGATTGATTACTGAATAGGTATACAAATATCGCCATGAGCATAATGGCACGTGATCATAATGTGTCACATTGGATGTGCTTGCAAATTTCCTGAAGACTATGGTAGGATGAAGATAGGGAGAGTTTTCGGGTATTTCCTGGCCAATCATGATTGACTGATAATCTGATTTGTTCTTACAGTTATGTATGGAAGTGGGTCCAGTGTCAGAGCGCCGCCAGTTACCGGCTGTTTTGGATGGCATCATTAAAATGACAGGTCGATACGTGAAGTTTCCCAACACTGTGGGAGAATAGACCTACATCAAAAGGCAATTTGCAGAAATATCCGGCTTCCCAAACATAATCGGTGAGATTGTCTGCATTCATGTCGCTACAAGGGCTCCATGTTAGAATGAGGTTGTCTATATGAACCGTAAAAACATTCAGTCCATTAACATACAAGTTATTTGTAACACGAACATGATCCTGATGAACCCGTTAGAATGGCGGCTTTCCTCTTGTTTGTTACGCTGCGACTATGACTTCAAAATAAGATCGCCTTCTGTGTTTTCACCTCACCAGGCGGCAATTTCTGGCTGCCGATTGTGAGGTCAATAAAGAAATGAAAATAGTCGCAGTTCACCCCTCACCGCTAGATGACTGGGAGCAATCCCCATAGACTCCCATGTTAAAATGTCTGATTTCACAGCTGAAATAAGCATGTTTACAGAGTGGCTCCAAAAGGATTTTTTTCTAAGCTTCAGTTTTGATGTTATTTTAATTTTAAATTTAGAGGCGTGTCCTTTTGATTGATGTATGTTAGAGCGTTATCACCGATTGCAGCTGCGTACTTCCTGTTTGCTCCACTGTGTCCTCTCAGCTCTACCTTTTCATCCATTTTTGGATTTTCTGGTAATGACGAAACACCACTCTTCGGAAACCTATGGGTCACGTGATATGCGCTGTCCAGTAATTATATACAGTCATTGCACCTCACTAATGAGCACCTCGATTTCAGTCTGAAAAGTTCACGTGCCTCTCAGTTGCCATCATTCAGCCACAAACATTCGTTGAATCATATGCAGACATATTTATGAGCTGCTTTGCATTGACCGTGTATGGTAGAAAGTGGGTGTGTAGGGGAGGGAACGTGAACCAAAATCACCTGGGCTACCTTTTAGTAAGGTTGTGATTTATAAAAGGAAATTACGTGAACCTGAGCGTATGCAATGTTTTTTTATCTCTTACTTTGGCATAACAACTAGTTTTTTTGCAAAGCAGAATTCTAGTAGAGCTTCTACGCAAAGCTTTAAAAATGAGGACCCTGCTGGTCTTTTATCAGTTCTCAGAGCCAGAAGGAGACATGAAGAAGATGCATTCAGCTTCTATGGTCTGCATGTCTGGAACAAACTCTCAGAAAGCCTCAGATCAGCTGAAACAAGTTTTATTTAAATTCTCAGGTGTGTTTCACTTGTTTTTATTTTAAGTTTTAAGTACAAATCTGCATATGTTTCCTTTTAAGCTGGAATTGATCATGTTTTTATGTAATTTATTTTTTTTATTTATATAATCTTTTTTATTTTAATTCATGCTTCTTTTACAAAATTTTGATGTTACTGTAAGAAACTTTTAATTACTTTGTTGTTGAATGGTGCTATACAGAAAAACTAGGCTCACCTTTTGGCTTATATTTTTACATTTTCAAAAATGGCTTAGATAATTGCAAGAATTGTGTCCCGTAGATCCAGAAACTATCAATTATTGACTCATTGTAATAAATTAGCATAATGTGAATGTAGTTTTAGCAGGTCTGCAGGGATTGATGGGCAGATGCTGGTTGTCCTTATGACTCAGGACAAAAGAATCAATATTGTCCATTTCTTCCTTACCAACCTCACTTCATCTGTAGTTTCAGTAGTAACCTGTATAGTTTTAGAGGAGTTTGTTGGGGTGGACCACGTTTTCTGACTAAAACCTTTTGTTTTAACAAGAGTTGCCTCTGCTCACGCACCCTGGTTTTTAACGATGCCCATTTCCTAATTTAAGCAAAAGAAAGCTAAAGATCACCAATGGATTCCTTCTTTTTTGTGTGTGAAAACTTCTGAGTGGAAGTGCCAACACAAGAGTAAATAGTTCGTTAAGAGGTTCTTTTCTTTAGCAATTTACATTTTCGCCGATTGTCTAACAAAACTGTTTTCATTAATCATAATTTATTGCAACCCTGATTACCAAAGAAAGACCTTTTTTAAAATGTATACTTACATGATATTTGAAAACTGTCCATGTTTTTTTTTCTTTTTAAATGTCTCCCATTAAAGATGCCCATAGAGATGTGGACAGCTTTTTGCTTCTGAGGATCATTATTACACAGCTGCATAATTGTTTTGTTTTAGCCAACCAATGTTTATCTGTAGATTAAACTGTAGATTAAACTAATTTAAACTGTTTGATTTGTAATTAATGTATGACTTTTTTTTTTAAATGTAACACATGGCAAAAGCACTTCCACTAATTATTATAGCATTCTCTCTCACTGATCTTAAAAATATATTTCTCTGAGTAAATAGATCACAAACAGGGAGGGACAAATGAGAAAAGTCAGATGAACTTACAGCTCTCTGAAATGCATACAGACTGAAAAAAATTAACTGACTTTGAACACAAAGATAACGCCTGATAAAACTTTTACTTTGGCTTAGTTTTCAGTTTATGGTTATTAGATCTGTTTTTCTCACCTAATGTTATGCATTCTAATAAATACTCCTTCAAATACCACATGTAGGAGTTACCTGCTTTCCTTTAGGTCACTTAGTGCCTCTGGGTGTCTTTTAAAGATTTTCTTGCATCGGATTCGGGCTAGACGCGAGAAATTATGCGTGTGCCACACACCAGTTAATAGTGTGTAATTCCAAATGGTGCATTCACAGAGGAGGTAATAGCTTGGAGATGCATAATTTGTTCTTGCAGTTTTATGCAGTGATTTTCACAGGTTCACAGTCTCTGCCACACGCTGAGGTGGCAGCAGGTGCAGTTTTCAAAGAAAACCAGTTCACTGCACATCCAGTACCAGTCAAAAGTTCAGCCACACTTCTCCATAAACTGTATCCATACTTTTGGCTGTTAGTGCACTTGTCAACTTTTTTTTTCTTCTTTAAAAACAAATGTGATTTTGAGGGTTTTTTGTTTTCAATTTCTTTTCCTTTTTTCAGTAATTTAGAAGATTGAAGGAGCAGTTAACAAGCACCAACAGGTGCTTCAACATAACAGCTGATGATATCTACATATCAATAGGAAAACTGCAGAATGCTAGTACTTCTTGATGATCTAAGTGGGGGGAATATTCATTTATCAAGTATAAACAAGTAAGACAACATGTGCAGTTAAAGATTTTGCCATATAAAACTGCAGTTTTACATTTTTAACACTCAAGTCAGCAAACCTGTAAAGTAAAACAAACAAACCTAAATGTATCAAAATGCTGCATGTTTGACTATATCACATTGTTTTATTTGTCATACAGCAGAATTTAACTTTTTGCTTCTCAATCCATTTTAGATGCTTTATCAACAACGAGAAATCTGCAGGAGAAAAGTGGCAGCAAGATTTCTGGGAATTAGTGCAAAAATACCTCCACTTGGAAAAATCTCAGTTGTAAGTTATTTTTTTCAATTGTTTTTCTACTTATCCTAAATGATTTTCCAAATTAGGATTCAATAAACTTAAAGTGAAGCAAAGAAATCATGGACTAAAGTCTTGCAGCATTAAAATTATGCAGAAATGTTTGAGCAATGATCATCAGAGCTGCAATTCTGTCTGGCTTACTCATACTAAGTTCAGTCTCAGAATAAAGTTGCATAAAGTACAAGTAATTCTCCAGACTATATGGCATGGTAGGAACAGCTTCATATTGTTTTCAAACTGTCAGTGTACTGCTTTCCTCCTTTTTTACCTCTTTGACTTGTTGCTATTAGTAGTAGTGGTAGCAGTAGAAATAAAAAGGATCCGGATCCTCCCTCTTTTGTAATGTTAGTGATGTTGCTATCAGCAACATATTTTTGCATCATATCCTCTTTGCACACTTCAATGGAAAACTGGAGTATTTTCGTTTTATATGTATAACAGCAGCTACAGAACAAGTCTACTCACCACTCTCTAGAACCTTTCCTCTGTTTATGTGAATCGATTGTCTGTCTGTTTTAGAGTTGATTAAAAAGCTGCAGAAACATTTAATGAAGCAGAACGTCCCAATTTGCCAATACAAAAGTCTCATTACACTATCGGCATGTTGCATCATGCTCAGTACTATTAGTAAGCATGAAACATCAGTAATCCTGCCACACTGCGTGCTTTAGAAAAGCTGAACTTTGCATTGAGTTGCATTGTATTACTTCTAATGAATTTGGTTTTGTATCGAGAAAAGTACTTATTTACTTAATCTTAGATCTTGTTACAAAGAGGATGTACTGGCTGAGATGAAATTAAACATAGCAACACCTCATATGGTAAACATGTTGGGTCATGCGACGCTGCCAAATAGCATGAGGTACTCGGTCAGATTTCTTCCAGAGGGACTGTGTTTTGCAAGAGTTTGCTGTACCCTGCATGTTTTTTAAAAAGATGATGAAACATGAGACCAGTTCCAGTAAAAGCCAAGAGAAACTCATGCCCCTAGAAGTAAAAATCAGGTCATGTACAAGAAATAGTAGGCTGTTCTAAGTTTGCTTGGCTGAGGCCCCTGTGCACAACGTGGGGAAGGTAACTGGTGTCTGCATCTTGAAAACAAAAGATGTTTGCAAAAGGAAATTTTAGGGCAATCAGATGTAAAGGTCTCATGGACCCATGTGAAATCCACAAATAATTCAAACAGAAGGCTGTGGCACAGCTGGGGAGACGGTACGGAGATGACACGGACAAATAGAGACATTATTTTTCCCAAACTGAGTCAAATTTAAGCAGCTGCTGGAGGAGAAAGGGGGAAAAAACCCAGAGCTGCTGTTTTCTAATGTTCCCATTCACTTGAAAAGCAGCATCATCTTTTAATAGGTAGATAGTTTTATCATTAAATAAGGTATTATTTTTGTCCTGCTCCTCACCTTCTGTGTAATTAATCTTGGTTTGTGTATGCCCGATGACATTTAGGTACAAATTTGCTCGATAAAGATAAAACTTTTAGAAAACTAAAAGCTTTTTCTTTTCCAATACTGATATTGGGAGAACTAAAGAGATGAACAGTTATTTGGCTATTTAAAAGCTACACACAACTGTTTCTTTATTTTAAATTATGTATTTAAATATGCATTAATTACTGCAAGATGTCAAAATTACACTAAACAATTCTGTCTCAAATAGAGACATCATTTAACTTTTACAATCTTACTTTTTTAGTGTGAAAGAATTAATATTTTCACCTGAATTAATAATGTAGTAATGTATGAATCTTCTGGATGGATCATTGTCCATCATCTGTTGTTGTCACTTGTGTTACAAAAGAGTTTTGTGCAGTTTTACATATTTCAGATGTAAAAAAGTGAAAAGTGGCTGTATAACTTTCAGCTTAACCACAATAAAAACACACAAGCAAAAGAGTGTTTATGTGCAAATAGACAAATGCTGCAAGTTGCAAAAGTAAATAATAAATACAAAAGAATGAGGTTCAAACTCAAGTTTCAGAGGAGACAGAAATGGAGCAGAACAAATTCTCTTTGTTTAATATAATATGGATATGTTGACATCCTCATCTGTTGTTTTCCTCATGCTCTGAACATTTCTGTTGTCATTAGAATTTCTCAACTTTTCAGAATTTGTGGGCAAAACTGTGATGCTGTCACAGGTTTTCCTGGAAATGAGAATCTGTTTATTTTCTGGGTCCTTCCCCAAGCTCAAACTCCCACAAGCTGATTTCCTCATTTGCTTGTTTTCTCAGAGGAATAGTTCTATGCAGGGACAACACTAACTTAACACAAACCTTGTTTTCACTAAACTGTTTAAAACAAACAACGCACATATTAATTAAACTTAAGAAGAACCTAATTTTATTTCTGTTATGGGAAAAAAATATGTGAGCATTAATATTTTCACACTGCTCCCTCATACCTTCAGCTCCCAATTCTGATTGCACCACATCTCTGGTTTATATTTGCAACCCAAGACCGGTTTCTTTTATGCTGATCTCCTTGATTTTTTTTTTTTTTTTTACATTTGAAGCTGGATTGTCAGACCTTTTTATCTATAAATGTACCTTTTGTCTCAAGTTAAACTCTGTTTCTGTCACAGTACCAGAGTTTTAGATCTAGTTTTTGACAACACTCCTCTGCTGGCACACTTTTTTTAATGATGCATTTTATTAGTGACCAGGAGGGGAGAAGCTCTAGAGCGCTCAGGACAGAGGAGGTTTTAGTAACAGTAATGGATTAAAAAAAAAAAAGAATGGATAGAAGGATAGATAATGCTTAGAGTACAAACCATATTACAATCCTGTGATGGACTGGTGACCCTGCCTCTCGTCTGCTAATTGCTGGGATAGACTCCAGCTTTCTCGTGACCCTCATAGATTAACAATATAGAAAATGAATGAATGAACCATATTATGTGGCTTCCATTGGATGTTTTTCTTTTATGTGCCAAGAAGTTATGCCGCAGGTCGGATGTTTGACCCTTTACTTCTGCCGTCTACGTGTTGAAGAGCCTTTTTGGCAGAAACAGAAACTCCTTCATTCTCTTTGTCCATTTATTACACGAAAGGATGGATGACAGAAAATTACTCCATGGTTTAGACTTAACAGATTAAAACAGTTGTGACTATCTCTTTTAGTATAAAGACGGTGTTGTCAATGACACTATAAAACCAATAGTCTTGGTTTAATTTGGTTTATTTAAATGTGTGTGCATTAATTTTTTTGTCTAATTTACTTTAAATGTTCGGCTGTGGTAAAATAGTTAATGCTGTTTTATATAAGAGAGCCTATAAGGGTTGCTTCGCAAGAGTTTTGACAAGTTTATTGGCAAAGCTTTTCTGGCATTAAGTGTTACCTGCTGTTTGATCTACAGGGAAGTGTGGGTGTACATTATGTCACAGTATTCCACATTAATACAGTATTCCTTCCCAAGTGTCACTTCTTGAAACCGTTCAGACTCAGAGTGGATGAGTCCTACACACAGTATAGCTAATACGGTTACCATCAGCTCAGAAAGAGGGGAGTAATACCAGAATCCCTGTCTTGCTGTCTCTCACAGGCTTAGTCTGGCTTTTATCTTTGATGTAAGCTGCATTCTGATGTTATGCAGCATTTGTCTCCTTGATCCCCTGTGTACCGCCACTGACTCAGCAGTGGAATGTTTTTTATTGTGAAATGATGGAGTTTTGCAAAGGGAAACCCAGGAGAATGTCTTGCTGGTGATTAGATATTTGCCTGGACATGGTTTTGTTCCTCAGTGATATTGTTAATCCCAAATCTAGCAAATATGTGAAATAGTAAAGAAAAGCTCTTTTCATTTTCTTTTGTTTTGTGTTTGTGCCTCTTCTTTATGGCACAAAATATGTGCACATCAGCATTATTTTGGAGTTTTCTGAATGGGAGACTATACTGTATGTCTCTGTTGCTTATACCAAGTAAAATACTTTATAAAAGCTTTTTTTTAACATTTGTCAGAATAAAAAACTCCTTATCCTTTTAACAAGTGAACACAGTGTACGTTCGATTTTCAAATGAAACAATCTGCTTGTAGTACTAATGAATGAGTTGTAGCAGCTGCGTTTTTTTTCCTCCTCATTTTAAAAGGAGGATAACTGCATGTATCTGTGGGCACTTGGGTGAATAGAAAAAAAACACAAGAAAGCAGACAAATAACAGTCATATTTACTTTAAGCTTTACACTCAGTGTAATAAAATGCGCATTTGGAATAGTAGTAAATTTAAGTTTTTTTTCATTTATTGTAACTTGAAACAAAAATAATTTCTACAAAAAATATTCAAATAATATCATAATATTGATACGTGGTTCATATCTTTTTTTTCACTCCATTAGACTTCTGATTATTTGAAACCTGTTAAAACTTTTTTCCTGAATACTGTGTGAAGAATAAATCTCGTAAAGTGTGGCAACAATCACTCATTCCTATAACAACCATAATAGTGACTATTTTTTTCTTTTATAGAATTCACAACCCCCTGGATATTATATAATGTCATTTATAATCTCAGCGACTGCTAGTGGGCACATTAAGATACAATGACTGAAGGTATAATTTAAAAATAAATGCAGCAGAAATAGAATAAATGCAAAATCAAGTCTCATCTTTTAGTAGAAATGAAACCTGGATAAAATACTATGTAGGCCTCAGCAGCAGGATCAAACAAGCACCTCCTGACCCGTCCATCAAGTCGACGTGTCTCAACCTCACACTGAGTCTGACCACACACACGTTGGCTGTCAGTCTGACAGACGTGAGATCCTTAACTCAACGAAGAAGGAAATGAAAAGAACAGAAAAGGTCCTTGTGGTTACAACAGCCATTCCCTTTGAAGTGAACAGTGGTGATTTAAGTGTTCTGTTTATGCTTTTTGGTTTGATGCACATCACTCCAGCCGAGGAATAAAGGGAACAGTGGTTGGTATGATTATTTTCCCCTTTGACTGCATCTCTGTTCTCTGAGGTCATTCCTTTTATTTTTCTTTGTCCTTCTCACACCTGAGCACACACTCAGCATCATAACAGTCCTGTGAGATGTGTGTGTATGTGTGTATTTGCGAGAAAAATCGGGATAGGTAGTGTTCTGTGAGGTGTGTGCCTATAAGAGTTCTGCTCTGTGTATTTGTTAAGGTCCATGACTTGAGTGGCCAGCCTCGCTTTGGGTCACCGCCTGCCTCATGTATGCACTCATATTCTCTCTCTCACACTCACACACACACACTCTCCTTTGTTTAAAGGTGGGAGGGGAGTTTTTCGTGGCTCAGTGGGGTAATAATGTGGCCAGCAAGTAGGGTAGCAGAGTGCAGAGCAGCAGGGTGGCTGTAGAGAGGTGTGGCAAAGAGGCGCTGTTGCAGTCCTTCCCTGCCTCACAGCGGGACTGTTGGCACAGTACCCCTTTAAACTCTGGAGGACAGATGCACTTCTGGTTCTGTTGGCATGTTCCTCCATTCTGGCACAGGAGCATCTCGTCGTCGCAAACGTTAGCTGTGAGAAGGGACAAAGGCAAAAGAAAGAAGGATGTAGTGGAACGGATTTGCAGAGGTAGTAGAATCAGAGTGAGTTGGAAATCAAGAGCATGCAGCAAAGTGACAGAATGACAGGTGGTAAAAGAAAAGTGGGGGAGTAAAGAGCACAAAGGCAAAGGAGGTATGTATAGCAAAGAGACAGGAAAAGAAACGTAGGAAAAAAACATGATGGGGAACAGATACAGCGAGAAGAGTAGAATTCAGGGCATAAAGAACAAAGTTGAAAAGTTGGGAGGAAAGCAAGAGGCTAGATGAATTCTCTTGTCTTTTCCTCAGGGGGAAAAACAGGTAACATCTGCCTTGTTTTGTTCTTGCAGCCCTTTTTTTTGTCTGTTTTCCAAGCCTGCACTTTCTCAGGGTCAAGCTGAAAATGCATCAATCTAAGCAGAAAAAAACCTGCACGTCATTTATCACGTAATGATTAAAGGAACACCTCGCATCATTAAAATACAATATAAGCAGATTGGGAACAGCACAAATATAGCTGTGCTTTACAAGGTAGTTGACCTAATAAAAGAAGAAAAAAAATCGGGACCAGGTGTCTGTGAGGAGAAATGATTACATGTCCTAACATTTTTTTTCATTACTCCAGACAACTGTCTGTATTGCATTATTTAAGGACTTTCTACAACAGTATTATTCATTACAC
>JBAMHX010000021.1:7184096-7200387 GCA_037177515.1 Pseudomugil tenellus
CATGTGGTGCTGTTCCGTGGCCATGTGGTGCTGTTCCGTGGCCATGTGGTGCTGTTCCGTGGCCATGTGGTGCTGTTCCGTGGCCATGTGGTGCTGTTTCGTGGCCATGTGGCAAGATTCCGTGGCCGTGTGAAGCTGTTTTGTGGCCATGTGGTGCTGCTTCGTTGCCATGTGGTGCTGTTCCGTGGCCATGTGGTGCTGCTTCGTGGCCATGTGGTGCTGCTTCGTGGCCATGTGGTGCTGTTCCATGGCCCTGTGGAGCTGCTTCGTGGCCATGTACTGTTGCTTCGTGGCCATGTACTGCTGTTCTGTTATTATGTGGTGCTGTTCTGTTATTATGTGGTGCTGATCCGTGGCCATGTGACGTTGCTTCTTGGCTATGTGGTGCTGTTTCTTGGCCATGTGAAGTTCTTTCATGACCATGTGGCGCTGTTTCGTGGCCATGTGATGCAATTTTGTTGCCATGTGTCTCATGAACTTGTCCACGAGAGTTTTGAGGATCTGAAATAGTTGCCAATATAATCATAGGTAAACAACAATATTGAACCCTGTTGCATTTGTAAGAAGGCAGCAGTAAAGTTATTCACAACACATTTTAATCATTACAGATACAACTAGGATGCCACTACATATAATAAATTCACTTGTCCTTTCAGTATGTCTGTGCACATGTGAAGCTGTTTTGTGCCCATATGCCAAATCTCCATGTGAGTTATAAGGAACTGAAATAACGATAATAAATAATAAATTAAAAACAAATTTTTATTTATTTCTGTTTATGCTTTATTTTTTTTCAGGTAGTTGATTTCCAGGAGCATTCTGCTCCAGTCCTTTGAGGCTTGCAATCCTGCAGTTTTTCAATGTATTTCTTTTTCAACACACCTGAATCAGACTAACGACTCACTGTGTAGTGGTTCTTAGGCTTTTAGATCCATTTAATTTGATTCAGGTGTGTTTGAGCACAGATACACTGAAAACCAGCAGGACAGTGGTCCTCAAGGACCGACTTTGAAAATCACTGATCTATACATTTCAGTTGCTACATGTATAAGACAGCTATCAGTTAGGGCTGAATGGATCAGTTCAAATATCTACAGTATTGATACCAAGGCTAGTATTTGGATCATTCTACGCCAGTGGGATGAGCCTGATTAATTTCCAACAGAGTGGTGTGTGTACAAAAGGGCAGAATTTGGGGGTGAGCAAACAGACTCTAGATTTTACTTTGGTTTAGCTCATTTGTACAGCTTATTTAATTTTAAATTTGTTAGACTGTTCATATTTTTATGCTTACAAACAAAAAGCCTATATTTAAATTTATCACTTTTACAATTCAAGTAACTTATAAAAATATTTGATAAAAACCTTTGTACTCTGTTCATAATTAATAATTAAGGCAAAGTCAATAAATGATTTTGAGATTTGAAGCAAGAAGTATCAGCAGTACTATCAATGTACCTGTCCTTTCAGCACCACTGGGGCCATGTTCTTCCTGTCCGTGCCCATGCCAGGCTGTTACTTGGTGACCATGTGACCCATGCGCATGTCCATGAGAGTTATTAGGGTCTGAAATAACCATTGCCATCAAAATTAATGTAAACAAATACATTTCTTTGTGCCTTTAAGTTCTTTAGGGTGCTAAAAGGGTGCTAAAATTAGGAAAACTATTTATACCTAAATCATTACAGATCTAAGGAATAATCTATCACTATATATATAAGACTATACCATAACTATAAGATATACCAGACTGTTCAGCTGTTCTTTGTCCATGCTCATCCTGTCCGTGCCCATGTGTATGTCCATGAGCATGAGTGCTATGAATATCTGAAAAAACAATTAACATCAAAATTGATTGCAGTATTTAGTTTAGCTTTTTTTAAGTTTTAAGAAGCCCATGTTAATAAAATAATAATGATAAACTGTCCACTTAAACCGATTAAACGGTGAGAACGCTAATACGGAATCTAAAAAATATACCTTTATTATTAGTTTTTGTGTGCCCATCCTCCTCCTGTGTGTGCCCATGTAAGGCTGTTTTATGATCATGTGCCACATGTGCATAGCCATGAGAGTTATGAAGGTCTGAAATTATAGGTAAACAATTACATTAATATCTGCAATTTCTACATTTTACGTTTTAGGAGGTTCATATGGTATAATTTTGAAACACATCCTAGTAGCTTCAGACACAACTACCACTAGATTTAAAATATATACCTGTACTTTCAGCATATCTGTGCATATGCTCCTCATGTCCGGGCCCATGTAAAGCAGTTTTGTGGCTATGTGACTCATATGTATGTCCATGAGTGCTATGAGGGTCTGAAATAGCCATTGCCATTAAAAATGCAAGTAAAGAAATTACAGCAGTATCTTATGTTTATGCTTTTAAGGGTTTTAGGGTACTAAAATGAAGAAAATTATTCATATTTAAAGATAGAAGTAGGAAGATGTATAAAAGATATACCTGTCACTTCACCATTTGTGTGTGCATGTTCCTCATGTCCGTGCCTATGCAGTGCTGATGTTTCATGGCCATGTGACCCATGTGTAGGTCCATGAGAGTTATGAGGGTCTGAAATGACCATTAGTATCAAAATTACATGCACACTACTAAATATTGAGACAAATAAGTTACCTTTAAATCTAAAAGATATACCTGTCCTTTCAATCTTTGTTTGCCCATGCTCCTCTTGTCCATGAGAAGCTGTTGTTTCATGGCCATGTGTATCATGTGGGTGTCCATGAGAGTTATGAGACTCTAATGTAACCGTTTTTGTGAAAAATGCACAACCAGTTTTATAATTATGCTGTATGTAATTTGTATGTTTTTAGTTGTCAGGGAGCTTATATCAGTAAAATTATTCACTACTACATATTTCAGTTGCACTAGACGTAAGAAAGCTAAACATAGGGTACGACCATAACATCTAAAGATGTACCTGTTCCACCAGTATTTTTATGTTTATGTTCCTCCTGTCCATGTCCATGTGAAGCTGTTTCATGTGCATATTCATGAAAATTATGAGGGTCTGAAACAACAATTTCCATTAAAGTTACAGTAAACAATTTTATCAATATTTTTAATTGGCATTTTTTTTTTATTTCTATGGGGTTATTATGTGTTATATATTTCAGCCAGTACAGAATTGAATAGGCTATCGCTACAGGTGCCCTACTGTTCTAACTTCTACAAGACGTACCTGTTGCTTCAGTTTTCCTTTGTGTATGCTTATCTTGTCCATACCCATGTGAAGTTTTTATTTTGCGGCCATGTGTTTCATGTCCATGTGCATGAGAGTTATCAGGATCTGAAACAACCATTTCATTAAAAGTAAATTGAAACATTTTAAAAGCTCATGTAAATTATTAATCTATAGCCAACAACTTTCTACTTCAATGACGAAAGTCATAAGGGTCTGAAATAACCATTAATATGAAATTATTGGGAAAAAATGGATAAATATGCCCTCTTTTTAAAAAAATGAAGTTTTTAGGTGTAATAGGCTCTTATTGTAGAAATTATATACAGTATGTTTCAGTTGCTACATGTATAAGTAAGCTACTAAAAACATACATGTCCTTTCTGTTTTTGTTTGTGAATGCTCCTCTTGCACATGCCCATGTGAAACTGTTTCATGACCATGTGCAACATGTGTACCATGCACATGTGCATGAGCATTATGAGGGTCTAAAGAAAAACCCCTGTAGTTAAAATCACATGTAGACTAACACCCGTTTGACATACATTTCAGCTTATATTGAGACAAATGAGCTACTTTTAATTCCAAATAATATACCTGTCCTTTCAGTCTTTGTTTGCTCGTACTCTTCTTGTCCATGGGAAGCTGTTGTTTCATGGCCATGCGTTTCATGTTGGTGTCCATGAGAGTTATGAGACTCTAAAGTAACAGTTTTTGTGAAAAATGCACACAGTTATAGTGTATAAGTATCCTGTTTGTATGTTTAAGTTTGTATGTTTTAGGCCTGTCATATTAACAAAATTATTCACCATTTATTTCAGTCACTACAGATACAAATAGGATATCTAACAGATTTACCTGTCCTTTCTGTTTTTGTGTGCAAATGATACCGCTCTCCACTCCCATGTGAGGCTGTTGTTTTGTGGCCATGTGTTTCATGTCCATTTGCATGAGAGTTATCAGGATCTGAAACAATCATTGCTATTAAAATTCAAACTTAATTTAATCCCTTTAAAAAATCATGCATATAAGTTAATCAATAGCTAAAACTTTCTACCTCTATGTTTAAATAATGTATCCATTGTGTCTGCTTTACTGTCTGTCTGTTCCTTCTCTCCATGTCCATGTGAGGCTGGTATGTGTCCATGAGTCTCATGTCCATGTCCATAAGATTTATGAGGATCTAAAAACAGTTTTTGGTATTTTTGCAAATAAACTTTTAGACAAACATCAATACTTTTGTATTTACATTTCTGGGAGTAATTTTTCCTATGTCTAAACAGCTACTTTACAACTCTGCAGCTTTCAAGAAGACAGCTACACTACATGTTTACCTGTTGTTCCAACTGCTCGGTGTATATGCATCTCTTCATATCCATGTGTCTCATGTACATATCCATTGTGTGGGTCTGAATGAAATCATTCATTGAAAAAACAGATTAATACTTTCAGAATGTGTTTAATTTCTTTAGGAGGCCTGTTTATGTAAGTTCATCCACTTCATACAGTAGTTTAATAGTAGAAAATAACATATTTACCATTACTGCTTAATGATACCTGTCCCTTCATCCTTTCTGTGTGTGTGTTCGCCTCCTCTACCTGCCCAGGTAAGGATGTTTTTTGTGCCTTTTGTGTGTGTTGCTCAAACTCATGGGAGACTGACACAATAATTGTCATCAGTATTAGAAGCAGAGCTGTGTATTAACTTAAGCTGCTTCCTGTTTTCAAAGGAGCATTTTCTGTTGTAAGCTGTTAAAATTGATTTATTGGAAAAATTCACGCTACTAAACTGTAAGAGCTCTGTAAGCAGCCCTTACAAAAGAGATAGCAAAGCACTAAGCATATTTGTTGGCATTTTTTCCTGTCCTCTTGTGTCCCTTTTGCCAAAAGTATGGTAATTTTATTTACAACAAATTGCTACATAAAGCAACGGCTACCTTTTCTTTCAGAATGTCCTTCTGTAAACTTCCCCTGCTCATGGTGAGATGTGGTTTTATGGCTCGGAGTCCCATGAACATGTTCCTCAAATGTGTTGTGGTCTGACAAATCAGATTTTTTTTTTTTTTAGCAAAACCAAACATTTAAAAAAAAATCACTGCATGTATTTATCATTGCATCCTGCTCATCCATCAAAAAGCTTGTGTGTATCTGCACGATAGAGTGGGATCTGGAGGAAACCTCAAAGCTACAATTAATAGCATGAGAACTTTATACAACAAAGGTTCAAATCAAGAAGCTTCCTATTAGAAGGCAACAATGTAAACCAGTGCTGTATGTTATATTTAAAACAGCTACCTGTTCTTTCATCTTTTCTGATCTGATATGCTTTTCTTTATGCTCAGATGATGCTTGGAGTATCACAAGTGCCAGACTCCTTAACACGATGGTCATCAACATAACCAATACAGAGAAAATTCAAATTCTCTTCAACAAGACAAACAACAAAGCTCCTGACATAGCAATCCTTGTTTTTCCTCTGTTCCTCTTACAAGAACATGTGGATTTCAAGCCAATTTATATGCATTTAGTTAAAGAACAATATCACCGGTTAAAATTATATCTAAGATATATTTCTGTTAGTAGCTAACACCTTTGTTTTCAGTAAGTGTCTATGTTCCTCATGGCCATGTTGGGCTGGTGCTTTGTGTCCATGCTCATTTTCTTCAGACTCGTGGGTGACTGTGGTACCACAGATTTTATGAAGACTAGCAGAAATCTACATCTCATTGTGTACATTTGTTTTCTGTATGATTACAATAATTATGCTATGTAAACATATAACAAAAGGTAAGAAAACGTTGTCAGTTAACTCCCCGCTTAATAATACCAATGGGTATTGTATTATACATTGAAAGCCTGATTAATCAATTTTATACTGAGATTTAATTTGGAAGCATCAATTATATGTGAAATAAGTAAAACAGCTGAATAGTGCTAAACAAGGTCATCAGAATACTTTCAGAATTTGGGAATGGAAAGGATGGAATTCCCTGCCTTGAATCCAAACTTAAACCCAATACAATCATTGCAGGATCAGTTTAGCTGGCAACTAGTTGCCAACACAGTCACGCAAGTTGACCTTCAACAAATCCTGGTTGAGGAATGACATGCCAGCCCAGAGCAAAATGTGACCGGGCTGATGATCCACATAAAGAAGTGCCAAGCTGTTGTGGCTGAGTATGGCTCTTGGTGCTGCCATGCCTGACAGTGTCAAAAGTAAAAAGTGCAAAATGTACTGTATAATTCCTTAGACTGGGAAAGTATAATAATCCAAAGCCACTAAGCACCTCAAAAAAAAGAGTAGATACCATGGGGAGTGGTATCTTAAACCAGCTGCATACAGCTCTGGGTGCAATAGAGCAGCCCAATCTCTGGTATGAAAGAGAAGCATCTGCAATTACAACTTGCACCGAGTCTATGGGATGAGTAGAAGTACCCAGAAGAAGAAACACCTGACCAATAACAAACTTATGAAACCCAAGTTTGCTTGGACCGCTAAATGGGAAAAATTTTGTGTTCTTTCTGCACCTCTTTTGCACATTTTCTCTTTGTGACACAGACGATGATGTTTTGTGGCCAACATGCCCTTCAGACATATGAGATTCTGTCATAGAACGTTTTTAATTTAGTTTATTTTTTAATTATTCTGATATCATGTGAAATGATAACGAAACGTTTCTTTAGTAACAGCTAACCAACCACAACAATCAGCTTTTAAGACTCCTTTCAGCTAACTTTAGATACAGTTGTACTTTTGCAGTTTTAACTTGTCAATTAAGCTCATTTATGTTAAGAAAAATAAACATCTTCTTACCATGTAAAGTTTAAATCACAGAACTGCAGCAAAGCTGCTGATTGAAAAGTTTCTGATTAACCCAGTCTCCCCCTTTTTGTAACGCTTTCAGTCTCACTTTATTACATTTTCTGAAGTCTTACTTTGAAACTGTTATCACTGAAAAGAGGTTTCTCTTTTATTTTAAGTTTAGTATTTTTGTTATTTCACACAGAAGTAAAAATGAAACAGAAAGTAGCCTGAGAGTGGCTACAACTGAAAACAAAAGTTATCCTTTCTTCATTTCCTTTTGTGTGCGGGTTTCATCATGTTCATAAGAGGTAGTTGAACTGTGGTCATGAGTTTGAGGTACATGCCCAGACATATGGGATACTGACACACCACATTTTAAGTAACTTATAGTATCAAGACAGATCCTAATGTATCTTGATACTATCTGCTGCACTTTTTACATCACTACAGGTTAACTACACTCTGCTGCACCTGTCCTCTCAGGTGTTCTTTCTACATACAAATCCATCTCCTTATGCTTGGGGGTTGCTGATATATGGCCATGAGGTTCATGTGTGTGTCCCTCAGATGTGTGGGGGTCTGCCAGAACACATTAATGGTTAAAATAAAAATAAATCAAATGAATAAGTCATCTTTTTGGGAAAATACTGACATGACATTCTTTTTTAGGTTTTTTAGGTACCTTTCTCTTAGATGCCTTTCTCTTTCCTCCACCTCCCTCTTCTCTCCGTGCATGGATGACATCATTCTGTGGCCTTGAGTTTCAGACTTTTGGGGGTCTGAAATATGTCAGTTTTGATTTAAGCAATAAAGAAAATGTTGGAACAACTTGCAATATTCTAAAGTGTAAAATGACCATGTAATTAGATGCTGCACAATTACATGATTCTTATTTGTGTCGAGGAGTAGAAGTTTTCCTCTACAGTCTATACACCAGTTACATAATCATGATTGTGAAGCTTTTGCACATCTGTCTTAAAATGGTCAAGCAGCCTCGTGCAGAGTCCCCATCGGTCTGCTGATGCTGATGTGAAAACCAGAAGGATATGAGGGATGTTTCTATTTGTGCAGCTGTTGACATGAGCAGAGAACTTCAGTTTTGTAGGAATGACTGGAGATTTGCTGACATAAGATATATTGTCTTTAATCATTTAACTGTAGCAATAACATCTCATTTATGCCTTAAGTCCAGTTATGGTATGGGGATTTCCTAAAATTGCTTGTGTATCTTTTTCCCTCTTTATGACTCATGGACAAGGATTTCTCATTTAAAACCTATTGTATTGTACTTTGACACTTCTAATCTGACAATGCTGCACTCAATTGTCAACAGATACTAGTAGAACACGATAATTAAGTAATAACTCTGATACAATTCTCTATATTCAGCGTTTTCTTCTATTCAATTTCCAACTCTGAGCACGTTAACCTTCCTGTTATTTAAACAGTACAATGTACTATGTTTAGCTACATGCTGGTTCAGTTCATACAAACAAGATATTTTATATTCTTCCTTCTTTACACCCTTCCTCACTTTCCTTTTTATGTTAAGATAAAGTTGTGGGTTGGTTACTACGAGCCTCGTGCTCCTTGCAGATGTGAGGGCGTGATTCTATGGCATTTACACAAAAAAGAATAAACAGTAGGTGCATTTTATTTGGCCTTTTCTCAAGGGACTGACTTTGCTGTCAGTTTTTTATTTTAAACAGAGTTACTGTCTAAACAAATGTATGATGATACTGTTGCTGGCAAAATTGGGACTTGTTGACTGACAGACTATCTTGTCAGTGAAGAGATAAATAAATATAGATTTCTGCTTCAGTTCTTATCGCCCTAGTTTTCACTGAGCTGTCAAGCTTCATACCAAACACTTATCTATGGCAGTAACTAAAAAAATGTATCAATCTATTACATTCATAGAGAATACCTGTCATCTAATGTTCTGTCTTTTTTTTTCTCTCCTCCTCTTCCTCCTCCCTGTCCTGCATATGTTCCGAGGAGCTTGTTGCTTTGTGTCCATGAATTTCGTGTAGAGACTTATGGGAGCCTGAGACGCCACAGTCATAATTAACATAACAAGAACAGACATCTTGTGCGGTATTTTACAAGCTCTTTCCTCAGCTGCCTGAACAATAAGAACTTTATAATTAGACTGATGCTGCAGTGGGTAAAGATTACTGATAGCGTCTGCCGTTTTCTTTTCTTCCTCTGAGACACTTTTTCCCTTTCTCTTCCTTTCTCTCTGTCAGATAGTGGATTGCCCCATCTGGGACCTCAGCCCTGGGCTTGGGAAAAAGCTGTGAGAGTCAAAGAGCCTTGAGAAACTCCTTCATCACTGCATTTTCACCCTGAGTGTGAAAGGAATGACATGCACTTGCTTTTATCTGAATGTCATGAAACGTTGTGCTTCTCTGTTCCCTGTCGTATAGACAGACAATCTATCTCTGCTCTTTTTGTTATTGTGTTTACCCAAAATATAACTATTTATAATACACCATAGACTGTCTTATATTACAGTGATGTCTCCTCATGGGTGTGCTTCTTCATATTAAAATGTCATGTTCTGTCTGTTGCCAGAGTTGCACGAAACCTCTCAAATCAATACTACATAACTTAGTGCACACATTCCAATTATGGTGCATTTTTAATAGTCTCCATGTTTTTCCTCTTTCTTTTTATTCTTCTTTGTATATGCCACTCTCCCACAGGGTTTAAGCTTTTCCCAGGATCCTTTGCTTCAAGTTTTAGTGCTACAGTGAGCGCAAGTAAAAAAAGATGGGAAACTAGTTTACAGATCAAGTGTCCTTCGTCTTCTCACTGTGCTGACAAAATCAGTGTCATCAAAACACGGCGTGGAGGTGATTGAAGTTTAAAAATGCAGATAACCAATGGGAGGGAAAAAGCCTTCCACATCATTGAGGGACTAATGATCACTTGACCACGAGAGAATACAGAGCTGCATGTTTCCATCTGCGTTTTCCTTTGAGGTGTTTTGCGCAGGCACTGTAGTGCCTCCAGTGTCTAGTGACTCTAGTTCTTCAGAGATGGGGCATCCTGCAAGCATCAGGCTCCCCTGCGGTGCATCCCTCTTTAGGCTACTGTATCTCCCGCCCACTCACTCGTTTCCCCCCTCCCCGTCCCCCTCCTGGGGCTTCAGTGAGACAGAGATCAGCAGCTGTTCTTACTGCACCCTGGACCATTTCACAACTGGCATTATGCCATCGTTACATCTCATCAAAGTAACCGCTGCTTATCTCTACTCGTGTCCTCCTCTGGCCCTATACTCACTCTTTCACACATCTGCCACAGCTGCATACACACACACTCACATGCTGACAGAAACCTACTCTACTGGTTAAGTAGGATCCTGAATCAGTTGTTTCACATGCTGCTGTGGTGGAGTGTGCATAAATGCATTTAATCTCAGTAACCCATGCTGCCTTGGGGATAGTAGTGATTCTTGATATTAATCTCAATCAGCTCAACCCAAGATGTCTGACATTAGACATTGGTAGCTGGAGTAATCTGGGTTGTTCTGTACTGCCTAAAAGAAGAGCGTGTCAGAGTCTGTTGAGCTTTGTAAGCGATGACAGTGATGGAGCTCTTCATCTGCCCCCTCACTGGCAGGTTGACACTATGCCAAAGGTAGCAGAAAGTTACCTCAAACAGCACATGCTGGTGATATTTATATCTTGACACTTAATACATTAATATTGCCAACATAGTATTTTGCAATCTGCTGCGGTAGGTTGAGGTAAAATTATGCTTTGCCCTGATTCTGTCTGCTTTGTCTTCATGTCTTTTCATCATTTTGATCCTTTAGCTGATGCTCCTCAATCCTCCGTGTTTTGCAATGATGCAAAGACAATGCCAACTCAAGTCAGACTTTCATAGACCTTCTAGTACCAATGTTCATAAAAATTAGTTTCTCTCTCCAAACCTTTAAGTGCCTCCCGCACACACCACATAAAATAGATCATACTGTCAATATCTAAGCCAAACGAGCTTCTGTAACGTGATCGGATGCTGAGTAACATAAAAGTGATGAAATCTTTGATTTAATGGCACATTAGTGACTCTCACTACTTGAAAATTCATTCAAAGGGTCTAAACCATTCACCTCAGCACACTGGCTAGAAATGTAAATGATCTCCCCATTTAAAATGAGATTCTATTTTCTGTTGGGTTTTAACCTTTTTGTTGTCATCTAGAGCTATGAGCATGCCTTACCTTCTGTCTCACCATGCATTGGCTCAAAATGTTTTCCTTCAGTTTCAGATGAGCTTGTGTGATGGTGGATTCGACTCAATGGATGGTGGCTTGACTCGTCAGTGATTGTATGATGATCATGACGATGATGTGGGGAGTCCTCTCGAACTGGGTGAGGCAGATGTGAGTTTTCTGGGGCTGTTTCTGAATGTGAAACCTTCTCTGGTGTCAGGGAAGCCTCGTGATATTCTGGTGAAAAAGGAAGAACCTCTGTTCTAACAAGTGTTTGAGATTCTCCGTTGGATTCGGGTTTAGTTTCAGAGGAAGAGGTGGTGGGTAACACATCATGTGTTTGTTGGGCTGAGGTCTCTGTAACTCTGGTTTCTGCTGGTGGAGCTCTGCTTTCTGTGGCATTAGTTGCATAAGGACAGAAAATGTAAATGCAGTGAGGAATTGGTACACTAAGACATTAGCATAAGAGATGCTGCCTCAGATTGTTTATCCAAAGAAAGCCTGGCTTTCCCTTTTTCGTTTTCTCTTCAATCATGCATATACACACACACAAGCTATGCACAATTCTAACGCACAGAAGTGAGAACACACGAGGAATGTGTGATTTCACACTGCTGAGATAGACTAAACTCAAAATCTCTTCCACAACCCTTTCAGAGCTGGAAATGCTGATATATCTCCAAACTGTCACTGTTAAAAGTGTGACTGTAGTTAATGTGACTGTAAAATCAAATCACAATAAGTGCCAGTCTTTCATCATCTTAACAGCAGTGACTTCATTATATACTCTATAACTACCATAAGCCTATAATCAATAAACTTCTGAATGCAGAATATGTCTATTAATTGGCATTTTTAAATGTTATTTCCATAAATGACTGATCTGTCACTCAATTACTTGAATCATTCTTAAACCAGTTATCTAAGTAAACACAGTTGAAATTACTGACAATCTTTTAGCTACAGTGCTATTATTTGTACTATTCTTACCACGTTTGCAACAGAGAATATCTAAATTTCAATATGGCAAAATGTGGTATTGTAGATCCAACATGATGAAGATGCATTTTGAATTACTCTGTGTGGTATCACTGTAGGTCACATCTGTTAAACCAGTTTTGTTACTCAGCGTTAAAGTTGTGACTTTTTTCAGACTAATTCAATATCCATTTAATGAAGTTACATTTTCACATAGTTTCTTTTCTGGAAGAGAAAATGGGTTTTGTAGTTTCATGCATGTTTAACTACACAACAGGAAAACATGGGTAGTAGGAAATGTGTAAAACAGGAACAGGGAACGTTTGAAGGTTTTAATCTTGGACTAGCAAGGGATTTTACATGTGACATTGGTATAAGCTCTACCTCAACAAAACAACTCATTTATGTCACATTTAGCCAAAGCACTTAGGAATAATCTATACTGTGTACTATATATACCATACTACACTGCGGCATGGCTTTATTTACATCAGCAGGTGTCTACTACTACTGTATAATTCTTACCTTTATCAAAACCATGAGAATTTGGAGAACTTAAAAGTGAGTTTGCAACCCCGGAGGTTGAGCTGTGGGAGGCAGTAGCCACTGTGTTTAAAGAAAGAGGGCAAAATGAAAGAATCTTGGTGTCAGCTGAAGCCATCCAACAGCGCCATCACTGTCTCCTGAAATGCATCAACAGCCTAAGCTGATTCAAATCATAATCCTTTAATATGTGCCCGTCTGTACAAATGGACTCACTAACTGTCCCATGACACACACAAACACACACCCTTAATATACACACATGCAAGCGAGCATATGGTGTCTGCTCATGTGCCTCAACTTTTTAGCTGTCTTTCATGTAAATGCATTTGCATACGATGAGATCATTTGTCACTTCTGTTAAAATAGCCCATGAAAGTATAACAAAAATGATTTAATACCACCTGTCAGTCTTAACATTTTCCTAATTTGTTACCAGTGTGCTAGACACTGATTTTGCTGAACACTAATGAAACCATTGTAATTCAGGATCAGTTAATGTCTGCAAGAACACCTAATGGCAGCATGGGTGTTAATGTGACACACGGTTTTCCAGACATGATCCAATCCTACTTTCTAAAACCAAGTGAACTTTTCATGAAAATACAGACACTTCCCTGCAAATGTCTGGGTATGTGACTGTTCTTGGTTATATTCATGCTCCTCTGTGCCACCTGGACCTAATTGTGCATGAAAAATGAAGTTTAGTGAGGTTATATAGTTGGGTAGGTAGATATATGACTAGGTTTTACGATTTGTTTTCACTGACCTACCCTCCCCCATCGCCAACACTCATCTGTTCAACTGACCAATGAGCTGTAGGCTCAGTGGATCAGACTCTCTTGCCAATAGATTGCTAATCCTCATCTGAGCATGCTCGCTGACATAACTAGGGCAGGGACAAGACAAAGGATGCAACTATGCTGACATGCTGTCTAACCGGTGTCTGGTGTAATGTTTTCATAAATGCGTCTGTGTTGCAGCTCAAACAAAACTCATAAACATATTGATGCATTTACATGCATACTTTCTGAAATGATAACACAATGAATTGCTAAACACAAACCCTTCTTTATCATTCTTGCATAGGCTACAGTTCTCCGATGCCGTCATCGTATGAAACAGCGTTACTGTTTCATTCTAACGCTACAGGTTCTGAATGCTTTGTTAAATATAGTAAAGTGTCGGAAGATAAGTCATTACAGCTCATATTATCCAAGACAACTAATGGTTCAAAGTGCCGTGGTTATTTAAATCACAGGACCTTCGTAAAACCTTTGTGTTTGTGTGCAGGCACAAACAGTAGTGGTGGCCTCTCGGTGAGAATAGAACCCAAGACCTCAGATCCCCACGAGGAGATGGAGGCGATGAGAATATTTATGGGTTTCACTGAACTGCACATGTCTGCTATTAATCTAAATATACACAATAGCACCTACACTTATAACAATGGTTTGCTCACATTAGAGTCAGATTAAAGCCAAAATATGCTTCTTCAAACCAAAAATAAAAAAGCCAAAACTGTTTTACAGCTGTACAGATGTGTATATGTCTAAAACTGTCTTTAAACTGCAGATAATTCAGTTAATTATTATTAATATTGTGCTTTTTTTAGTACTAATTGCTTGAGTTCATAACATGGAACTGATTGCCTGACCATCTTTAACCTATCTTGAGTGCTTACTATATCTTTTTCTATCTTTTTTCTCTTCTTGAATGCAGATATTCAGTGTATGATGGGTCAAGTCAACTGGACTGGATTTATTTTGATTTAGTTTAGTTTGCTCTCATTCAAAGCAGCTTATTTAGTTAGATGATGGGAGATGTGTCATCTGATATTAATAACTTCTTCCACTCTCCTCTCAAACCACTTGTCTTTCCAAGATATTCAAATCATGGTCCACAAAAGTGTCTTTTAATTTTAAGGTGCAGGGAATGTGCTGAGTCTTGATCTGATGAGTTGGCTATTCCAGTGTTGAGCCATCTTTCTGCTGAGTGGTGGTTTGGTTTCTCTCATAAGGAGCTCACTGTAGTCTTCAATGCACTGAAGTAAATACAGAAGGTTTTATTTATTTTTAATGGGGAATCTGGTTCTTTAGTTGAACCAGTTTTCTATATGACTCTTAGCCTGTTAGCTAGTTTGAACTTAAGGTTTTACATACTCTGCAAAACAGGGAAATTTGTTTTCTTGCCTGGGACTATGAAAAAATAATAATTTTTTCTTTACGTGCTTGGTTTGAGAGTTCTTGCAGCTGTTTTCCTCATCTTACATCCAACAACTATTGTGTTATTGGTCAGAAAATAGATGCGGTGAGGTTATTTGGAAAAGTAAAAAGTGTAAAGTTGTCAATTCTGCTTTTTCATTGATTTAAAGAGATTGAATGACAGTTTTTAAAAAGGATGGAGGATGTATAAAATCCAATCTACCCAATCCATGTAAAGCATATGAATACACAAACACCTCCATGTGCAACTATAACATAACAAAGTTGGAGAAAAAAAAACACATTTATCTACTCTTGCAAAATATGTAGTGGCCTTGGGCCTTAAGTGAAACTATGGACAATAGTCAATATAATAAAGGAGGTTGAGTTGACATTAGCCTCAGACTTTAAAATTTTAAAAAGAAACACTGCAATAATTGATAATTAAATGAACACTGACTGAAGACTTCTCATGGTTGAGTACCATCTTGATGAAATGAAGTGTACGTGTGACTTACTTGAAAACTTTCTTTGACTATTAACTTTTAAAAGACTACGATGAGCTTTTTAAAAGTTCTCTGTTGATTCAAAGTGAAAGCTTTAGTCAGGACCTCCTAAATAGCATCTAAACATTGAATTGTTTGGCTGACATCAGTAAGAAACAACTAAAGTGCTATACTGTATAAAAAATACCCCACTTAATGGATTTCCTCGAAACACGACAAACAGTAAGAGTGACATAACATCAATGTGATGCTCCTCCCACGTTTTAAATGCTTTTCTTGCAAAACATTCAAGGGCTGCTGCATACTGAGATGGCATGTTTAAATTTAGCATGAAGTCGAGCTGAGCTTTAAGGACCACTTTACCGTAGATTGACAGAGCTGACAGATTCTGTTCACATCCATCCTGGGTGGTTTGAAATCAGTCAGTCAGAACAAATAAAGTCTGAATGTCCATACTCTTTGACGACCTTGCTCTCAAGACAGGACAATCCACATCTAACATTAATGCCACAGATATAAATAGCCAGGGAAACGGTCAATGTACATCTTAAGACCTCCAGTAAGCCCAAGATGAATTATGTATGATTTCTTCACTGACACAAACACCCTGCCTGTCAGAGTCTATAAGCACATCCACAGGCACACACATTTGATTTGTCACAAGTGTATAGTTCATGCTACAGTGTGACTTTAACATTTGATCAGCATTTGCCAGTGTTGGAAGAAAATTCATATCTTACTCAGGCAAAAACATCACACTGTATACATACATTACTGGCCATTAGGACAAAATTGGATGAAATTTATTACACTTATTATATATATAGA
>JBAMHX010000021.1:7218189-7241072 GCA_037177515.1 Pseudomugil tenellus
GATCTGGGTAATATGGACCTTTTATTTTAGGGGATCTTTTGGAATGTTGTGCATATAAGAAGAGAATATTTTTCTAAACCCCTCAGGATTAATAGAGACTACATGAAGAATATGTGGGTCATACTGGCCCTATATGCTCAACATACAAAATTCAGAAATACACTTTTCAACTTCTGTGTGTTTTTATGAATGATTTTATCAAACTGCTGACTTTTATGCATGTCGTTTAGTAACTTAAGATGTTCACATTCGCTTCCTCATGCATTTAAATGAAGTATTCTGAAAAGTCTCATAGAAGTAACCAAAAAACACATACACCAACACACATGCAAACATAAAGCACACATTAGTGTACAATTGCAACATGGGCTCTTTTATTGCCCGTTCTTGTGTGTTAAAGTTTAATTCCAGTGAGACCGTAGTGCAGAGGATGCCTGGGGAAGAGAAGTTGAGTTGGGATCATCCAGAGGACAAGGGTTAATATAATTATCCTACTAAAACCTTGAGACTGAAAGAACATCATTAGTTATAGCAAGAGAGGAGCTACCCAAGCCGCAGGCCAGGAGAGGGGCAAGGAGAGAAGCGAGGAACAGAGAAGGAGGAGAAGGGGGGAGGAGCGCTTCAAAACCCACCAGTGCACTTAACAAGACAATTAGCACAAGGACTTAAACTTGGGGGTCTTTGTTGGGTGAGCAGGGGGTTGGAGGAAATAGTGTTTAACAGCACTATGTGGAGCACCAGCTATTATTTCACCATTTCAGTAATAAGGATATTTTGAGAAAACGTTTCTGTAAATGAGTTACTTGTGCTGAAATAGTTTAGATTCATATCCCACCTAAAAACATAATGATACTCTTGTGAAACAAGCACTCAAGATGATTTTTAATTGATAAATGAGCTCTGGTTTGTGCAGCTTTTATAATGAATTTATGCTTGCTAAATGACTGAGCATATCATATTAATAAAAGGTAATTACATAGACGCCTTCAGACATGCTGAAGGCGTCTATGTTTGATACAGAACTGACCCAAAAATTGCAGCAGGTGGATTTACAGATCAAACATATGCAGCTGATTGGCCTAAGACATAGGGCCCAGGGGCCAAAAAGTGTCTCGCTAAAGGGTCCCGTCTGACTTGGTTAATGTGAAAAAGGCAGAGAATTTTTTTCTGTTAAGAAGAAAAAATTAGGTTTACATTGGATGGGAAAAGATATTTCTATCTCTTAATTTTAAGGCAGAAACAATTTTAAAAAGTCAGGACATGGCCATGTTATATTTCTTTTCTTATATTTTTCAAACATCTGAAGGCCAGCTGGTGAAAATTTGAAAAGAGGGTTGTTCTCCTTTTCTTTTCCTTGAAAACTCTGGACTCGTGTCAGCTTAGTTCAGCATTCAAGCTATTTCACTGCAAGATTAGTACAGTTGTGATATGAACTTTTGTATCTTTTGCTGAAATATGCAAGGTTTCCTTGAAAATTGTAATAGGAGCTAATATTAAATAAAGACCTGTGTATATAAAGCACAGATTTAATAGATATTCCTGTCTCCCTGGTCTCATAAGATGGAATTGTGGCTTTTTTTATGCACCTGAATGGACCTGAAGATTGCATGCATTGCTCATTGATTTCAGCTCTCTTTAGCAATCAGAGATGACTCCAACTTCTTCTAATGTTTTGATTTTGTTGAACCTGATAACTATTCAAAGTGTTGCAATTTTAGGTGAAAGGTATTACTCTCAAAAGCCCCATGCTGTCCTTTGCAGCTGAAACTCAGCTCATCTTGGTTTCTGCAAGACGCTGCCTCTTTATATGCTTATCTTACTGACTAATTGCCAATGATCTTAAGTAATTGCTGTAGATGTTTTCCTTTTGCAGCCCTGTTGCCCTTCACTTTTGTGCCATCAAGCTGAATATGGGGTAATATTTTACATGAAACTGTAATATGTCTGACTTTGAATATTTGATGATTCATTCCTGCCTTTGGCGATTTGTTTATTATATTGTAAGCTAGCATTCTGCCATTCTTTTCTAGCCAATGATGGGACGGCACTGCAGTAAAAGTTAGTCTTCAGCATTAAACACTAGTTGACAGTATGTGCCTATATATTTCTCATTAACAAACACATGAGCTTTTTCTGTCTAGCATTCAGGCACTAGTTGATTAGTTGTTTATCGGATCCCATCAACGTGCATGTAATGACAGAGACAATCCCACAGTAAAGATGGCAGTGTGTCTTTGATCACACCATGCCTGTAATAATACTATACTAATTAATGTGGCTGACTGAGAACAAACCATCTTTCCAAGGACACCCTCCCTCCACCTCATGTTTTCCCATTTACAATTCCCAGCATGCTTTTCAGCTTTAAAGCATGCTAGCAGTATCAAGAGATTTCGCTCTCACCAGATGTAGCGTAAGGCACGCTGCTAGTACTTTATTCTTTATCATATTTGTGTTTTTAAAAGGATGTTTATGGGAAGGGTAAGTGAGGGGGGATGGGGGATGGGGAGAATAAGACAAATTTATTCAAGAGGGCGGAGATGCAAAAAATATTCATCTGTGGAACAAAAGACGAGAAATGAAAGGAAAACAGGCAAAATTGCTGACTCTGACTTTCTTCTCTTCAGAGAGGAAATAAAACTGTGATTATCAAATCAGTTACAACCGTTGTGTCATAAATCAGCGCATATGAGAGGAACAATGACACATTCCTCATTGCAGTTCCTAAGCTTTTTGCATGCCTTTCTTTTCTTGGGAGTGCTCATGAATGATTTAAAAAGCTATCTGTTTCTGAGCCTTGCTTGCCTTGAAGGGAGATAACTCAGAAAGGAGGAGTCTAAGCAGAGTGGGAGGGGCTAAATCTAAAGGTTTTACTGCTTTAGGGAAAGCTCAGGAGCAACCACGCCAAGCTCGGCTGGTGTATTTCATTCATGTTGAGGGGAAAACAGTGGTTTTGTCAACCAGCACAATAAACGGGAAAGTTTCAAATTGTGTGGGTTGCTCTGTGGGTGTCGTGTGAGGCAGAGAATAATATTTACAGAGCATTGCACCTCACATCATCCATCACAAAATCACACACCCTAGCTAGTCCCCTGAAACTAGGAGTTAATCCATCATCTGTCTCCCTCTTTTTTTCTCGCTGTTATCCAGGCAAACACCTTCCATCCACTCACCTTCGCTCTGTAAAGGACGGGAAAGAAAACTTTGTAATTCAAAAATAGTTTAAGAGTCTCCAAAGTCAAAGTCACCCTAAAATTCTAATCAAGACACAAAAAGACTGGAGGCCCAATGGTAGCAGAGGAGAAACCTATGTTTCTTCCTGTTCTCTAGAGGAGGAAATGGACAAGCCCAGAGGCCACAGAGATTCCTCAGTATCTGCCCTGTCATCTTCATTCATGCTTCCATTACAACAATAAGCTTTTGTAACAGTAGGATTAGCTGCTGAGAGCCATTCAGGCTAATTAGCTCTTTCCCTAAGGAGCCAATGTGATTGCACATGCTGGGGTTATTAAAGGTTGGTGATTTGGAAAGTTATACAAGCATTTTTGATCTACTGTTAATGTTTATCTTTATTTTTAATAGCCAGTAACCTCTGCTTTTACACTCAAAACAATTTGCTCTGTTTAGATTTTGATTACTGATGCATTTCAATGTGCTTAACTTCAAATTTCTCTAATGAGGCATAAAGGAAAAAAATAGCCTGAGATGTCATATTAATGACCCACATTTCTCATCACAACTTGACCCTTGCAGTTAAAGCAAACACAACCTTCAACTCCAAACAATTTGAAATCAACACAGATAGTGTCTTAATAGAAAATATGCACTTATGAAATCAGTGATAAAAGTAAATTTAGTCTGAAAAGCATATGAATTAGTTTGATGGCTTATCAGATGCTTAAACTTTGCTTTGTATTGCTGGGAAACAACTCTTCAAACTTACCTCACATTATATATGTAAGACTAAAACAGGTGGATGAGTAGAACACACAGGTGTGAGCAATATCTTGAATCCCCCTCCCCACCTCCTATTATATCCAGCATGTGTGTTGTGGTGGAGGGTAAACCTGGCAGATTCACTCATGCGTAGGTCTCTGGAGATCCTGGAGCACGTATCTGCAGGATCAGTTGGACAGGATGGAGGTTTCACTGACCCATGTGGGCTGCCATCAAAGCAGCCTGGAAGTACAGGCTTTTTGAAGATTGCAGCACTCTCTTTGCTCGGATTTAAAAGGGTGACTCAGAGTTCCAGTTGGAGCCTTGGGACTGGGAGTGTAAACCCCGAGACTCAGTAGGATCCATTTGAAACCCTGTTGGTCACTCAAGGTATTATTTCTGTTGGCAAAGACAACTATAAGGAAAATGGAAGAAATGCATGCTCTGCCGGTCCAAGAGGAGGTTTGCAAGCATGTGCTGCGTGATGGGGAAGCACTGTTGCACATCTTTGTGTTTTACATCCGAGTTCAAACTCCTGGCTGAAATGATTGAGCTGTATTGTTTTGCCAGCAAAGCAAAAAACAGGGACAGAGATGGGCTCCAGTTTTCCCCGGCAAAGAAGCAAGAGTTGTACATCAGTGTGACACAGGCCAACAGGGTATAGCCAGGCGGCACTTTTGGTGATTTAAAGAGGAGTTGTGAATAGATGTAGACTATAGCAGGGGCTCAACTAAACCACTAGACTTCAGAGTTGAGGCGGGATAAAAATAGGCTCCTTCGAGTTTGATCAAATTTCATCCGAGGGTGGATATTTTTACTTCTTTTCTTGGAAGCCAAAACAATTTTATTTAGAATTGACATGTACATAAGAAGATTTTTACTGAAAGTTCAGTCAATTTAAAAACAATGAGCACAAGAGGCTGTCATGCCATTGCTGATAAATAAATATTTCCATAAAATCTGAAATGTGCACACATCTTACTTTGCTTTTTCTTTAATATCAATGCCACAGAAGTAATGCTGGTTGCCGTACGTATTCATACAAGGAGATATTATGAGATATAAGTTTACACACACTACAGCAAAATCTGATAAATCTGAGTTATAATATTAAGGTCTTTTTAGGATCAAGATAATGACAAGTTTTGCTAAAAAGTCTGCTAAAAGCAGGTGTAAAAATAAGGGCCTATATGTAATTACGCATACACCAGACACAAATCGTATTTTAATAAAGTTGGGACATAAATGAGGCACAAAGCAAACACGACTGGAGTAATCAAACAGAGCCAAGATATAATGATTTCTTGCATACTACTTCTTTTTAAAAAGTCGTTTGAAGTGTTTATTATATACGGAAACGGATTCCCATCTTCCATGCATTCTATTAAGCAGAAATATTACCATTTGTTGGAAGATTACAAAGAACTTCTGCTGCACCGGCTGTCTTGATTAGAACCAGAAAACAAGGATGAACACTCATAGAAACATGAAAGAAGTCATATAAACTGCTTTCCCAGTCTTTCTCTACTCTTTGTATCATGTAATGGAAACTTTTCTGTGCCAGTCTGTTTCCAATCTGTGAAGAGATGGAGAGCTTAAATCTCTCAGCACATTAGCTCTATCAGCAGGGGACCAGGATGGCACTGAGAAAAACACGGACACATGACGGATAAACGAGTCAAACAGGCATGAAACAACATGACAATGTAAAAACACTGAATATCATTAACATTTGGATGACTTGCACCCTGCCAGGTCAGGCCTTAACTAATTTTCACTACTGGAAAATAATTAGTTGTTTGAAAGATATGGTGCTTTTAGGCAAGACTGAGCTCACAAAGTGTAATTATTTTTATTAAAATAATGCTATTTTTTTCAGTTTATTTGTTTTGCTTCTCTGGATAACTTGTGTCATTCTAAGTTATCCAAAAAATGTTACTTACATTTTACTTTTTTAAAATTTTTCAATTTGTATGATTTAAGAGGCACTGATTAAAAAAAAACAAAACAAAAGAACAACTAAGAATCATCTTTTCGACTATGCCAATTTGGAGACCTGAAGTTGCTCTCTGATTGGTTGTTTTGATATTGCACAAATACCTCGCCATATTTAATTTGCCTACATCAGCAGTAAAACAACCTACTTTTTGTTCCTTTTTCTGCACTGTTTATCAGAGGCTGAATTTGTGTAAAAACAAAATGATTAATAAGCACAGTTTGTTGCATGTTGGAATGGTAACTTAATTTTCCTATCAGTGGTGTAAAGTGGCACATCAGCTAAATCCTTTTTACCTATACTGCTGACTCAGTTAACTGAACTAGGAGAGTAAGAGACAGACTATTTGGCTTCTCTTAAATGTCATATATCCCCATCAGCCAATCAAATCAAATTTAGACATCGAGCAGCAGAGAACCTGATGCTGCTGCGATTACGAGACAATGTAGAGTTCGTCTATATCCTCATCCTGCTCCATCTCCTTCTCTCCCTCTTGGCCTTAATCCATTTAGTTGGCTTTTCCTGAGCTTAGAGCCTTTCTTTATTCCATTATAAAGACCCACTATATATGACCCGCTGCTTATTTCATTAAAAAAGCCCAATCTATGACCCCACGTCTTATCTATAATGTAGACTACTAGCCTGCTATGGCCCATGCCACAGTTCGTCTGGGCTGCTGACGGATGGAACAGAGGACATGGGCACAGAGAAATGAACCTACAATGAATGAGAGAGAATTTGAGAGCCCTGCTTATGACTGAGGCTTTCTGGCGAATATGATTTCAGTGATGTAAATGATGATAGAGCTGAGGCTGTGCTACTGTCTTTGATGGTTGGTGGTAGCTTTCACGTAGACCCATCAGTGATATGGAAATACTCACGGCAACTGTTTAAATCTTATCTGCAAAATGAACAGAAAGCCCACAGCTTTCAAGACCCCCAAACACTCTTTCTTAAAGTCTGTATTGTTGGCAGTTCTTTAGCTCATTACTGCTAACCTTGGGAAAACTTTGCAACACCGTGTGAGTGATGCTGAATCATAGGATATTCTGTTGACTTCCTCCAAATTAATTTAGCCCCTGCTATCTTTTGTTTCACCTTCTTTAGTCTCTGCTCCTTCAAAATCCTTTCTCCACCTCTGGCTGCCCTCTCCCCTAAATGCCTTGTCATAACCTGCTCAATATCCAGAGTGTTTCACAATTCTAAGTTTACAACCTTCTTCTCATCAAACTCAGTTTGTCTGTGTTTGCACTTAATGGCTTATCAGGTGGTGTATTTATTGATAAAGCAGCACTATTTATTTGCGTACCTGACTTTAAGCATATCTGCGCCAGCTTTTTGCATCCTACCAGTGCAGCGTCAGATGAAAGACTCATCCCACAGAGGTAACAGCTGCACAGATTGATGGGAAAAAAGCCTGTTTTGCTGTCTCTGTACAGACTCACTTTAGATCATTAGGAACAGTCAACTAATAATAATTAATTTTAACTGAGTTTAGTCAGAGAGCCACAGCCAGAGTCCTGAGGACACACAATACGGCCAGGAAGTGACTACAAACCTATCTCCATCGATAACAGGAGCATATCTCATTACGGTGGCGACCTGCGGTACACTGCCACTCGGTCTTGATCGTATAAAATCCATTTCAGTGTGCTGTCCCCGCCGGAGCACCAGTGGAGTGGAATATTCATTATTCAAATTTTAAGCATTGGAAATCCCAATATGTTACTAAGGCCAGATGAGATGAGATGAAATAGCTTAGCCTTTTGTCCAGGGAACATTGACTAATCGTCTCGCTCCCTAGAATCAATTTCCCAGCCGTAAGCATCAGACACTCCTGATTGTACTGTATTGTGGAGGACCCCCCACCACTATCACCTAATACCCCTCCCGGCTGCCCAGAATAACTTATTGATTAGTGATAATGTTACGGGAGGTGTGGGTGGCCGGGCGGAAGACGGACTGGCCTCAGTTATCTCAACAGGGCTAAATTTGGGTTCTGTGTTACCAGATCCAACACATACTGACACTATCATAGTTGCCATCAGCACTGGATGAGAAGACGTTTTTGGCATTAGGTTTTAGACAGAAACTTTACTAGAACTCTTATAATAAATGGATTAAAATAAAGGCGGAATAAGTTGAATTACAATGTATGGGTTGGTTTAATCAAAGTGGCACAAGTTGTGAAGCTGTAGATTACCTTACATAGAAAAAAAGTGAGCGTATTTTCCAACTTGAATGATAGTTTTTGAAATTAGAAGGATTTGGAGGTTTTGGCTTGATGATGGTTGGTTTCACCTGGGTATTGAGCTGATCTCACTCTCTCACCCTTTCTGACTCTGTGCTGAGCCTGAAAAGTGGCTGTGATCAATACCTGCAGGCCTTCACTTCACTGCCAGAGGGCTATTTGTGTGTGTGTCTGTGTGTGTGTGTGTGTGTGTGTGTGTGTGTGTGTGTGTGTGCATGTTTATGTGTGCTGCGTCAGCATCCTATCAGGACTTCATCACCCCCCCAACACACTCTCACACTCACACACACACACAATCAGTTCCTCATGTGCAGACATTCATATACAGACACCCACATCGCTCAACACCCAGCTCAAACAAATTTTCACTTTCGCCCCTTCGTGCTCTGCAACCCTTTTTACACATGGACGTTTGCACACACAAATTCATTCTTCGTCTCATCACACCATCCCAACAAGGATGTTAAATACCATTCAAATGTCAGGCTCCCGTATTGATTGGAATAATAACTCTGAAAGGAAGGAGAGATGGCTTGTTGATGTTAAGCAGGTGCATGATGGCTCCAGCATCATTCATTGTCACAAAGTTGCCATGTAAGGGATCCCAGCTCTCTAGCTCAATGTGAATGGAAGGGGGTTTACATTGGACCACCGAGGCCACACGTCTGTCATTAATCATTGTCCTCACAGGCCAGTGACAAGAAGACCAAGATTCATGCTGAGAGATGGGTCATTTTGAAAGCCCTGTGATCACAGTGGTTGTTTGCATGGATGTCGGATCAGAGGGTACGCTCAGCACCAGGTGATTTTTGTTTTCTATCGTGTACAAGTTTAAAAAAAAAGGACTGCGGAAATATTCAAATGAGTACAAACCGAACGTAACCAAGTATACTGAAGAGAAACTCTACATAACAACAATGAGAAAGAGGTTATCCTTTGTGGATTTCCTAACTTTATAATTTAAGCCAATGGTTCTCAAACTGGAGAGAATAGTGACAGGATGGGAAGAAGGGGACATACGGGATTGGGGAAATATGGAAGGAACTAATATTTTAACAACTCGGCCTCTTAGCAACATTCTGGTGCAGACGCAATAGTAGTTGTTGGTGGTAATGCATCCATTTGTTTTTTGCTAACCTGCAAAAAATAAAAAAACGATCTAGAAAAACTAAGAAACTGCTCATGTATTTGACTATTTCTACATATTTTAATCTGCCATCATTTGGGCTGTAACTAAATAAACAGAATAATCACTAATTGTATTGGTTCAGGTTAAGTAGTTCGACCCTGAATCACTCATCAGATAAACAATTCATACTTATGCTATGCAAAAAAAATAAATAAATAAAGGTGTTTAAAAATAACCCCAACACTAACAAATGTATTTCTCACTTCGGTAATAAAACTCACCTGGCAGGTACCTCAATGTTGGAAATGGCGTAGAAATACTTGAGCAGGTTGTCTCTCTGGACATAGGTGCCTCCAAGGGCAGGCCTGAGCAACCGCATTCTCAGGTTGGTGAAGGTGAAAAAGTCCTTCAGTCCATTTGCGCGCTCCATGCGGGTATATAGGTTGTCCATGTTTTGGAGCCGAGGTCCAGCAAACACAGCAAAGCGTGCTCGCACCTCGAACTTCACATTCTTTTCATTCTTGGAGCCAACCCAGCGTGAGTACTGCTCGGTGCAGATGACCCGTGTGATGTTTATGGCCGAGAGGTCATGAACACGTTTGGCTGGCATATTGAAAGCGTCCAGGCAATCATCGGCATAGAACTGGTAGGGCTGCCAGGAGCGCCCATGGTCCATGGACTTTTCCAGTACCATGATTGTAGGACGGCCATATTCAAAGGTAATCTGAATGTCGTCTGTGAGCTCCAGACTCTTGTTCCAGGACATTGTGATGTTGGCAAGCAGTGGCTCTGGATGCCGTCTCCAGGTAACTGTCTGCCAGTAGGTTATAAGGTCTTTGCGTTCACGGTCCTGCATTAGCTGAGGAGGGTGGGCCAAATCCGGGTTTGAAGCATCACACTCATCACTACACAAGTATGGGTTCTCCTAAAAAAACGAGATGAAGACAGATGAGCAAGGTGTCATTATTAATTTAAAAATTATTGTGATTGTTTTTCATAGTAATGAATAAAACTGAACACTATGTTGTGAACAATATTCTAAAAACTGTCGCCTATTACGTTGCAACAAAGTAATTTTTACATGCTTAATGTGGGATGTACTTATATTGTCAAGCATTTTCCACAAGTACCCACTTTATCTCATTCAACGTCTCATTTAGTTTGTAAATGTCTTTTCTAAAGTATTCGTGACCCCTGTAATAGGTACAGTCATTCATTTTTAAGAAATCTGAAAAGTTTTACTTCTGTTAACCTATTCCAAGAAAGTCAACACCAAATCCATGAATTTTCCTCCCAAGAAAGATTGCATAAGTCTAAATGAGCAGCACCTCAATGAAGTACTAAAGACACGTTAAAAGTAAACTCGCTAAACAACACAAGTGGAAGTGTGAAGGTCAGGAGGATTGTGCATCATCACTGCGTTTGCATGGACAGCAGAGTGTTGCTGCACTTTTAACTCTAGAGAATTGATCCTCCTCTTCTAGTGATGCCAAGACTTTCAAGTTGCTGCCCTGCTACACAACAAAAAGTCAAAAGGATTATTCACACGGGCCACAAAGCTCTACAAGCCTCTTTCCACCTGCTTTCAAATATGCCACCCAGTTTGACTGGAGATGTCCCTGTTATACTTCAAAGAAAAATTAATTACTTAAGTAATTAAAAGTAAAAATAATTTTGAAAAAATCCATAATGTTACTTTGTTAATGCAACATCACACATTTAAATGTATTTTTTTCCTATAGTGACATAGTTTTAAATCCATTACCTGTATAGATAACACTCCCCATATTTGTTGAGAAAAGTTTGACATATATGTACCACACTAGGTACAGCGGGTGGTGGCTGAGGAAGCTCAAAGCTTGCAGGGTTCATATAATTGACTGTTGCATGCCAGTTATCTGACATCCCCATCACTACAGAAGTGAAAATATTTGTGCAAAGAATTCCCAGAGATCCTCAGTCATCTCTCTTGGTGCTTCATTTGCTAAATTCAGCTCTGGTTCTGTTTGGATTGGATCACATACACAAGGCTCATTATTTACCCCCAGGATGCACTAATTACACTGATAAGGGTTATTATTTTCTTCAGCATTTACTCAGTTATTTAGCCTATCTAGTGTTTTTTCTCTAAGCATTCCCGTCTCTAAGTATAGTTTGATATACTGGCTTAGCAGAACAACTCACTGACTCAAGCCTTAAAAGGGCTTTATTTTATTATTACATGAATTAATAGATTAGTTAAGTTTATCAATGTTCTTCTTTCCTGCAAAACAACTTATTGATATTAAAAGTGTGCTGCAAGGTGGCTGTGACTTTTAGAATGGAAAGGATGAAATAGTCTTTGCACCTATTAATTATATACACCTAGAAACCACTGATCAGTCCAGGAATCCAGGTGTAGTGATGGACTCAGACCTAAATTTTGAAAAACACATTATTGATCACATTACGATTATATTGAAGGTAAAAGATCTTATGTCAGAGCACGACCTGGAAAAACTAGTCCATGCTTTGTCACAGTGTTGTCCTAAAAAATCTGTTAGACAACTGCAGCTAAACTCTGCTGCTAGAGTCCTCACCTCCTCAGAGGATGATGTCCTTTAAAGTTTTGTTGTTTTTTTATAAAGCTCTGAATGGTTTGGGACCAAAATGCATCAGAGACCGGTTGACCGAGTATGGATCTACCAGACCTGTCAGGTCTTTGGATCTGCCTTTTTATTGGTTCTCAGCTTAAGAACGAGACATGGAAAAGCTTTATTCAGCTTATATGCTCCACATGTCTGTAACAAAGTCCCAGAAAGCCTCAGATCTGCTGAAACACTCAGTTTATTTAAATCCAGGTTACAGATCCTCCTGTTCTCAGCTGCATTGCATCAGATTTTATTTAAAATTAAAGTAAGTCCAAAGCTTCATATGTTTCTTTTATCTAATATTTCAAATTTTAATTGTAAATTATACTTCTTATTTCTAATATTTTTATGTCTATATAAAGCACTTTTAATCACCCTGTTGCTGTATTGTGCTATACAAATAAACTTGCCTTTCCTGCTATGAATACAGGCCTCAACCCAGAAGTATATTTGTAGGGTCAACTTGGTCATGCTGTATGTGCCAGAATGACCAACACAACCACGCTTGTTGCCCTATAACAACTCCCATTTGAGGAATGGGATCTCATCCCTCAGCAAAATGTGACCATGCTGGTGACCACCATGAAAAGGAGGAGCCAAGCTTTGTGCTGCATATGCATCTTCCACATGCTACTGAGGTCCCTGACAGTGTAAAATGAATTACCGGAAACTGACTACTATGTGCATTTTTTTCACAATTACTGTTAGAAATTGCAGTCATCCAATCCGCAAAGTATCTCAAAACAAGATTAAGTATCAACAGGAAAATATTGAAGGATATTTTAGAAGATTATTGGAGGAGGCAGTCCCTATATGTTTAACTATGTTGCTCATTTCAGCAAAAAACATTCCTTACATCTTAAACCACATGTAAACCTAATCAGGCTTTCCAGTGATTTGTAATACACTAATTGGTATTATTATATAGGAAAAATAACCCCCCAAACATACATTTCCCTACTTTTGTGCTACGTTAACTGCAGAATAATGTGAGACCTCTGCAAGCTATGTCAAAAATATTATGATTTATTACATGTATGCTTAGAGACAGGGAAACCTATGACAAGTTGATTAAATCAGCTATCTGCTCACTTTCATTTCACTTAACAATAAAGACATTAATAATTACATTTATAAAACTATACTGTAAAATTAATTTAAAAAAATATTTGATGTGTACATTGACGTGTACAACATTTTAGTTTCCTTCTGTTGGATTTTTATCATAATAAAAAAATAAGACTAAAGTGTTCCAGATTTAAATGTAAGTATATGAATGCACTGTTTTCACTGCTGTGATCATTTGTACCCAGCTTACATTCTTGCATAAAATTAATAACATGGAAATTTTGGCTGGATTCATTAAAATAATTTTATTTGAATCCAGTTAAACCTGTTATTAGCTTTGCTAAAATTATTGCATGTGTACAAAAATATTGCAGTCATTTGGTAGCCTGATGACTTTAAACTGATTTCAAACTAAATTTGTCTTTTAAGGGTCATAAAGGGCTTTAAAGGGTAAATATGAATATTTGGAATTCTGCATGTTTAGAAACATCAGCAGAACACCATAGTATTTTTCCCAAAGCTTTTTTAAAAAAATTATATCAATTTAAACTTTTCACAGCCACCTTTCAGTTCTGTAAAGGTTGACTAGCCAATACTAGGTGGAGTCTCATGAAACAGCAGTTTCTTCTTTATGATGTAAGCTTTAACGTGAAAGCAATACTGCCTAATACTGATGTACTATGCAAGCATAGATCATGTGTCACTGCTTCTTTGCAGACATTCACTTTTCACATCCAGTGCCAGCAAATAGCAGCATCAGTGGCGCCTTTTGAATAAAGTCATTGGACTGTTCCACAGAAAAGTGAGCAGTCATTCAAAGGCACTCTTGCAGTGTAATACCAAAAGCAAAAGTTAGAATCTTTTGGGGATGGGATTATAAATCATCTGATTTATGGTGACAATGCAGAGTGGGAAAACTCCAAACATAAGCAAACGCTGAGCTGGTGCTGAGGGAAGCTGCAGGACAAAAAAGGCACGATACAGTTTCATAATGTGTGAGAAGACACAGCTGTGAAATGACGGTGTATTTTATACCTGAAACTGCAGGTAATACATCTCTTTCACTCTGAAGCAACATGTCAGGATTGTTTACCATCTGATAACCTAATTATCCCTCTTGCAGCGACTCAGATAGAGATCAGTGTAAGTGCAAACACACTTAGGATGACAATCTACATTGCTCATAAACAACTGCCACCAGACAAGATAATTGCATTCAGATGCAGTGGACATCAGAGTAAGAATAGCTGCCCCGTCAAGGCAAGGCCAGCTGGTTCTTTGTCCTCTGTTAGTGTGTCCCTTGACCTTACTCCAGACACATGTTTACACACACGTACAAAGACTAGAAGGTTGTTGTTCTAGGAGTGACTCTTGACCTATAAATCCTATTGAAAATTACTGTACTGTCACACTTTCCCAGTTACAGTGCAAACTCTGTTTAGGTTAGCTTCTTTACTCTTTGAGAGAAAGCCTTTGTGCCTTTGTTTGCTGGCTGCTCCCCAAACTAGCAACTTCGATGTGATGTTATTTCAGAAATCTTTTTCTCTTTGTTTGAGTTATTTGAGTGTTTGATCGAACGGGTGCTTGTTGATGATCACCGATCTGTTGTGACCTCGCAGAGCCCTTCAGGATTAGCCATGGAGGAGGAGATATGTACAGTAATAGAAGCCTGAAGATTTTCATCCTGGATGAGAGTCTTACACGAGGTCATGTTTAAGCCCTTTCTATGCACTATCCTGCTCATCCTACTCCCTCGCCTGCTACTATTTTGGCGCAATTCAGTGTATCTGGCATGATAATCACACCCGCAAAAACACTCACTTATTAACATACACATGCACATCCCAGCCAAATGCTGCGGCAGGTGGCCCGCACTGCTAAACCCCTCCAGCAATTATCCCCGTTGGTCTCCTGTCTCCACGACAACAGCTGCCATGATGCCCCAGCGATGAGTGCCTTGTTTCCGCTTGTGGGAAAACAATAAAATCCAAGGCAGTCGTTAAGAAATACCTCAAGTCCTAAAATCTTGTTTTGTCTATCAGCAATGATTTGTCTTTCAAATGTCTCTGCAGCAGCTGTGATTGCAAAGCACAGACAAAAGAAAGACGGCTCTTTCATATTTTGCACACGTGTTTTTGAGAAGAGTTGTTGCTGTTTTTTTGTATCCCACAAACATTCTCTGTGTCACTCCCTCCAACTTAACAGAAGTTTCTATTATATCGGTGGCAGGGGGAATAAAGCAGGGACACTGAGTCCGACAACAGGATTTATTTTGTTTTGGAGAGACATGAAATAGCATGACCTCCCCATTAAAAAGGCCACAGAGGGAAAGGGAGAGATTGCTTTTTCACTTAGAACGTTAATCTTTAATTTTGTTGGAGGGTTTTCCATCAATACTGGTGGCTAAAATGAATGAAGGGAGTTTATCTGTGTGTTTGTTTGTGTGTCTTTGTCTGTGTCTTGACCAAAAAATACAAAGGAGCACAATGAAGACGTATGGGTACTCCAAACGTCAAAGGCAAACGTCAAAGCTTTGCAAAACCTTGATTAGTTCAACCTTGTTCCAACAATCAGAAGCCATAAGCTCCTTTTACCTGCTAAGCATTCAGAAAGTTATGAGAACTGATGCACACCAACCATCAGGAAGCTGGAAGAGGACAGGAAAGTGTTCAGTGTGGTTTCCTTATTGTAATATAATAAAAGAAATGGCACTAAAGAAGAGGAGTGGAGGCCAAGTAAAGGCCAAACATGCCAAGAGACATGCATTAGGTTTCTATAAAGAACATTAAAACCCCAGCTGGATTGCAGAAATCTTTTTAATACATAAGTGAACAGTGACCTAAACCATTTTGGAACTTAAACCAGGGGAAGGGGGTAAGGGGGGGGGGGGGGTCATGAAGAGCTGCAATAGTTTAGATTCACTATTTGAATCAGGTGTTTTTTAAACAGGAAAACATCTCGAGGACCGGAGTTGTATACTGAACTGAGCGAATCCCCACAAACATCAGCACCTGAATTTAGCAAATCAACATCTAAACAAGTTTGAAGTATTCAAAAGACAACTAATAAAGCTAAAAGAAAACTTTTTAAGCACAGAGTTGGGTCAATCATGTTTTGGGCTAGTGCTGCAGCAGATAGCAGAGGGAATTTTTCACCTGTCAATGGGTGAACGGATTCTGTTAAATACCAGAAAATTCTGGGAACACACACTGTAAACTGTGTAAAAAAAGGCTGAAGATAAAAAGAAAATAGTTTTTACATCAAGTTGAAGAGCATTAAAACCTTAAATTTCACAATGGCTTACCCTTAAAATACATTAACTTTGAGTATCAAAATATAAACCTCATTTAAAAATGTTGCTGAGTAGATGTCGCTGGAAGAAGAGATTAAAAGAAAACAGACTATTAGTTGGCTATTAAAGTATTTATAACCATAGTATTTGTCAAACTGGTCCAGTAAAAACTAACCTTGTGTGATGCTTTGCTTTTGGGCATTTTTATTATAAAGGACAGGAAAAACTTATTTCTATAAAATCCTAATGGCATGTTTAACCTTTAACCTTAGACATTCTAGAAATTTTTTACAGTAATAAAACCTTTTATCAGAAATTACCCAACATTTCCATGCCCCTGATGCCTGCATCTGAGGCACAGACAATATGTCCGGATTTTACTCAAAGTATTTATCCATTTCCTGTGAAATGCCTCGCTGGGTACAAAACAGCAGTCGGTGAGTATAAATGTGTCTTAGGTGTGTGTCTGCGTGGGCAGGTGTTGTTTTTGCTTTTCATGCGTGCAAGAAAAAAAACTGAAATGTTTGTTGTAGGCATGTGTGATTGTGCTGGAGGAGGAGAGAAGGACAGAGCAGAGACATCACGCTGCTCCAAAGCAGCAACCGAGCTCTTCCTGTTCAAGTCACCATAGTTGAACTGAGCTTTTATTCTGAACTTATCCTATGATTCAGGTACAGCAGATATGCTTTAATAGAGGAAAAAAGAATTGCTTTCGTAAATTGCCTCCATGTGAATTCTGGGAAGAGCTGTTATCTTTTACTGATGGATGTTATTCAATCTAAACCAATAACCAGGGAGATGTAGATAAAGAGGCTGTAGAGTTGGAAACCAATTTAGGGTTTGACTGAAAATGACTGAAATGGGGATTGTTCTTCAAAGATTATCATATCATTTCTGCTGAATTTCCTAAAAGTGCACAACTGATTTAGCTTAGCTACAGTCTTTACGATCTCAAATTCAAAACAGACTTTTAAGGAAGAGAATCAAAATGCAATAGAACGAGAGATTTAATCTTTACTGGTGCTCCCGCAAAAACTGGTGCCTCCAGCACAACACCTAGAATAACCAGTAGCCATTTATGAGATATTAAGATACAATCTTGTAAACTTATGTTTTTTTTATAAATCCAGACCCCAGATTTGTCTTTCTAAACTTTTAGCCTCCACTTGACACCAAAATCAAGTGACACTACCTTACCCATCTAAGGTTTAACATTTCTCTTGAGACACAGAAGTTTTTATGCATCTTAATTTTCCAACAGGTCTTTTCTATAAAGAAAAAAGTTTGGACTTTAAATGTTAAAAAATTTATTGTGGAGTTTGCTAAAGATCTTATATTTTGCTAGTGTTTGTTGATTTAGCGGTTTTAAAAATGTTAAACTTTTTATTTTTTAATGCTTTATTACTATTTATTGCTTCAGAGAAGGGGGGTCTTTTCCTTCCCAGCACATTTTAAACAGATTTCCTGTTAAACATGATGCCTTTTGAATGGAAATGTCAATATTAAGCAAATTGTAAATGTTCTAAAAGGTATTCTTCTTGCTTTGACCATTTTTCTTCATCTGAGAAGCAAAGAAAGAACACAACAGAAATCATCATGTTTATTTGTTGGCCACTGATGAGATGTAGGTAGTCTTTTTCTTTAATAAAAAGAAATCTGTCTCCTTCACACTAAATTGACTGCTTGATGAATCTCCTGATTGATTGTTAACAATTTGCTGAGGCTGCTTTAACTCATGCACACATGCAGATCCATAGATTACTATTTGGCTTATATACACATGGTCTCTCTTCTTCATTAGTCCTGAAATCCTGATTGGTGAGCCAACATAGTTTACTAGGACCACCTCAGGCTTTTTAAGCCCCTGCAGCCAATCCCTCTTAGTATCACCTCAGTGAAAGATAAATCTCACTTAAAACTATCCTCACATTCTGCCAACACATCTAAACATTCTCAGATCACTTTCAACCTAGTCCTAATGGGGAAGCAAGCCACACCATTATAGCACTACACTCTCCCCCACATCTCTTGCTCGTACAGTCACAGTCGCTCTCTAAAGTAACCAATTCCCTTCGTTAATTATACCACACACTGTCAATCCCCATCGCGCTATGTCCAAATTCACCTCTAAGGTTCTTTTATTTCAACACTGGCCACCTGGGCTGTCTCATATCCCAGAGAGATGCATCAGGACTGACCCACTGCTGGATTTACGTGACCCTTTTGCGTGGTCTTGATGGCCCACTGCTGGGCAGGGCAGGCCAACCGGGTCTGGCAAAGCTACACTGGGCAGGGAGCATGAAGTATGGCCATAGGCCCAGTCTGAGATGCACTGATCCACACTACCAGCTGCCATCTTCCTACCCTTCCTGCATGCTCCCCTTCCGCTGCTGCTCCGCTTCTCTCTCTTCTCATGTCTATTTTTAGAGCTGGCTGATTTCTACCTTCTAAAACAGGCAAATGTTTTGTGGAACAGAAAGGTGTGTTGTTTTTGTCTTTCTTAGACATACCAATGTGCACTGTCAGCTAACTCATGAACATGTTTCACACACCCCTGCTGGTCCCTGTTAACGTCACCGCAAACTGTACATTCCAGTACACATGCACGATCCCATTTGCATTCGGCTGCTTTCTTTTCTCAGCCCCTAGGGAGATGGTTGATTGAAGGTTTTGGTTCAAAACCAACAAAGAAAATAACAAATAGCACAAAGAGGTGTGCAGCATTTTTATATTGACACTGTTCGCTACTATGGGACTATGGTGAGATTTAATCTTTCTGCTTAGCTAAGCTCGGATCTTCCTCACCTCTCCCTCATCATTAGATACTCCCTTCTGCAAGACACTGCTTCAAACATCCTTACCTCATCACACTCAACAGCAAGGAGCTATTCCATAGCAGAAATCATACAAACGCACTACAGAGAAACTACTGAAGGTCCTTTCATAGCACTAGTGACAGTAGCATCTTTGTGTTGGAAGCCCATCACAGTGAAAGAAGCCAACATGCCATCCTGTTTGGCTACAAAGAAAAAATGCTGCATTCCAAGGAAACAAGGAAAAAAAAAACATCCCTGTGGAGATGGAGGGAGTACAGCTACTGCAAACCAGTGGAACTGGAGGAAGCTACAGTATGCAGCTTCCAAAAAGTGAATATTACCCCATGTGTGTACCAACACTCCAGTCATACTGTATGTAGACTGGCGGATGGGAAGAAAAAAAAACTTTGCATTTTCCGCATTCTGTTTCAACTCTTATTAAGAATGAGCAGCTCTGTGCATCGGGTGATGCAGTCTGTTTTGTTTTTTTCCCCAAGTGCTCTGACTTTCTCTCAGCTTGTGACTTAACTCCCTGAATGAGTGAATGTAAATGTGCATCAATTTGAAAAGACAATAGATTTTCTGTAAAGTAGCCAAATCCAAGGACACGGGGAAGAAGGTAAAACTTAGGGGCTGTACGGTTGCCTCACAGCGAGATGTTGGTTCGAACCTTGTCTTGGGCAGTGGCCTTTCTGTGTGGAGATAATGTGGGTTCTCTCCGGGTACTCTGGCTTTGTCCCACAATCAATAGACATGCATGTTTGGTTGTTTGGTTCTAAATTGTCCTCAGAGTGAATGTGAGTGTGCCTACTTGTTTGTCTGTATTGTCCTGTGACAGACTGGCGAACTGTCCAGGGTGTACCCTGCCCCTCACCTGATGGCTGCTGGGATAGGCTCCAGCTACCCACGACCCTGAATTGGATGAAGCAGTATAGAAAATGGATGGAAAATAAGAGATCTGTTTAATAATAACCCTCAGCTAATACCCATTTAGTGTATCTTAAATGAAACAGAAGATCTAATTAACAGGATTTCCTGTAGAAATGTTTGGTTGGAGGAGAAGAAGATTTGTAGATGCTCTGAATTGCTAACGGCCATCAGAAAAAGCTCTGACGTTGTTGCAGTGCAATTGTTAAAAGTGCTGGAATTTAAAGCGAATATCTACAGACTCACTTGAAAAGTCAACTTCACTCTCTAAATCAACCTTCTAGTGCACTTGTGGGCCTGGTTAAATCCCCATAGCCACAAATGACCTGACAAGAATCAAAACTTTCCACTATAAAGACCCTGTCCAATATGAAAGTGCTGACTAAGACCAGACTCCTTCCTGCCCTGCCTTCCACTCCCCTCCTCTTTCTGTCTGTCTCATCAGCTGAGCAGCAAGATCTGGATCGTTCGGATGGAGCATCGCTGGCCAACCCTTGTAAGGAAGCCCATTAAGGAGTCCATCAATATTTCATCATTGCTCACTCAGAAACATAGTTATAGAAGTTTCCAGGCCGGAGCCATTAGGGGGCAGATGTCAATACGTTATGGCACCGAGCATCTCTTCACCTCTTGCCTTGATCTAGTCCAGCTCGCTTCTTAAGAGCAGTCAGCAAAGAAGTTTCACTCAAGACAACAGTGGTTTCTCCAACTAAACAAATCATTAGCCATTAGGTATTCAAGGACCACGATATCCTCTCCAATTCAAATCATGCTACATCTTATCAGTCTTTCAAACAGGATAGAGAGAGGCAGGGACTGGCAGTCTTTTGTAAAACTTCTCATTAAGTAGCACTTCTCTTAATCAGAACGCAAGCAACTATTTAACACAGTGACACAATTATAAAGTGATACGAAGAGGCCAACACTGCTGTGGAGGCATTTTTTTCTAAGATTTTGTCTCAGTTGAGAGGAGTCTGGCACCTTCAGCAACGGCCATCTGAATCAGTGGATGATCACTGACAGCGGGGGACAATCATTAAGAGGCAAACTTGTATCACACACACATACACACAGTGAGTCAAATCATGAGTCAAACCTTCCATATAAACAATTTCACTGAGAATGGAGGGAGAAGCTTAATTACAATCTTATGATTCAGATTTTACAACCCTTATTTCAAACTACTCATTAGACAGGACAAGCCTGCAGGCTAAAGCGTGTTAAATATTGCTTAAGCAGACATTTTAACGAGTTTTCCTGTAGCTTACCCTTTAGAGTCCTTGGGAGTGAAAGGTCCCGCTATGTGAATTTTTTATCAGAGGAAGTGTGAGGTTCTCTGCAAAGCTAAACTAAAATGGGATACAATCCACCCCCCCCCCCCACTACCACCACCACCACCACCACACATGTCTCTGAGCTGATTCATGCCAACTCTTTGTACTTATGTCACCTCTTTTTCAGACCCCTGTAGCTTTGTCAAACCTGTGACCTTAATTGTTTTTTTTAAGTCATATTTTTACTCAATATAAATTTCTGATCTTGGTCATCTCCTGAAAATATTTTCCAAGTTTTGACAATCATTGTTTTCTGTAAGCAACATACTCCACATATTAATACCATTTTAAATGCATAACATGGGTTTAGGATGCAATACAGGTCCAGACATAAACTTACCAGAGTGCAGAATCTCTCAGGTGGCGTTCCACATGTGATTCCGGGCGGATCTACTTGGATCCGCATGTAGTCTTTCATGGACGTTGAACTCGGCTGGCACGCGTAATGCTCCCACACCGAGCCCTCGTCCGTGCTCACCAGGGACTTGCACAGCTCGTACTGGCCAAGAGTGAAGGCCAAGCAGTGCAGCAGCAGCAGCAACAACACGGCTTGGAGGAGCATGGCAGGTTAGGGGGGTGGGGTGTAAATGGAGCGGGGTCCGGCACAAGGTGAGGGGGCCACGGAGCTCAGAGGAGAAGGAAAGCGCATGGAGTGGGAATCATAAGGAAATAAATAATGTCACTACCGGTAAAAGACTTAGAATGAAGATTTGCAGCTAAATTGACTCAGTTTGACTCTTGGCTATTAGAGTCCCCAGATATAATATCACCGGATCTGCTGCTTGACAGCCCTCGGAAAAGTGAGAGAGGGATACTTTTTTGGGGGGGTGCGGCTTACTTCCCAAAAAGATGGGCGACGAATGGACAGGTGGAGACTGTTAGAAACTCTTGTCTCGGCTTGCGCTTTTACCATAGTGTTGCAGTGAGTTGGGAGGAAGATGTTCACGCGGATCCATGTCTCAGTTAGCGGTGTCCTGCAGGGGTACAGTGGTGATTGTTGGGGAGGCTAAAAGACAAGTTGCTGCGTCTTCAGGTGGATCCATTGGATGGTTTAGATTGGCTGCGCTCCTCTGATTGTCCTGGCACAAATATGAACAAAGTAGAAAGTTAATGTAATGATATCTTCACATTTTATCCTATATTAAATCGTTAGCATTCCTTTATGATCATTGGTCGATTATGTTCACATTTTGCGGTACGAAAAAACAGTAAAATACTGTAAACTGCCAGGATTTATCTCTTTCCTCATAACATGGGCAAAACTTCTACTTAAAAAAAAAGATAGATCAGATTCAACTTTACTTTAATTCAATATATGTTGCTGTGAAATTGTTAAAGTGTTCTGCGTGTTTAAAAGCGGTAAACTGTGTTGTACTGTGTGTGATAATCCTGTGCGTAAAAACACGTGCTGCTGCCGGGTGCCGCCTGTGCGTGTAAGAGTTGTTATTGCTCCATTGCTGCAGAGTGGGCTACAGTCTGTATATGAATAATTACACTGCAAGAA
>JBAMHX010000021.1:7270546-7300938 GCA_037177515.1 Pseudomugil tenellus
ATATATGTATATATATATATATATATATATATATATATATATATATGTTTATAATACACACACACACAACTACCGATGTTGGATAGACAGACAGATAGATTTGAGATCAATAACTGACCAATAAATACTTTATCTGTCATTTGTGGGTTGTGTCATTATACATATATCAGTTTTTATTTTTCAGAGAGCTGGATCTTGATGTTTTTAATCACATACATCGGCTTAAAAGAAGGAAACTGAGATTTCATTGACATTCTGCGGCAAGCCTGTGAAATTTATATTGATAAATTAGTTTTTTCCTCTTTGCGAACATGATCTGCAGTTCAAACCGTGAAAGAGCCTCTCATTTGGTCCTCTCTACTGTAACACTGTGTATCTACACTATCTCATTTCCCTGTACGGCACTATCCTCCACATTCTCATTAAGGGGCCTGACTATCCTCTAAATCCGCCAGGGTTTGATCATTAGGACGTACAGGAAGAATCAATCCAGTGAGTGAATTCACATCACATACACCTCTAGCTATCATCAAATGACCTTTACTGCTGCTGCCAGCCTAGCTTGGTTTTAGATGAGAGGCTAAATATGACAGTAAGATGTGTGATGTGCAGATGAAGTGTGGTATTGCGCATTAGCAAGTAAGAGGTAAATTCAGCTAGGCTAATGAATATGCCTTGCTGACTAATTTGAAGTTCAGCTCCCACGTAAAGGTAATGAGAGCTTCTGCACTTGCAGCAGTGATTCACCACAGGCCCAGGTCATTGATTTGAGGTCAGACATCTGCATGTGCTTGAATGGACACAGGGGCATTGCAGACCGTCTCGGAACCGTTTAACTGTGTAGTTCACTACACTTAGGTTCTTAGTGCTGATTACCTCATCAACATGATACCACCTGATCGGTTGTGTTCAGCTTGCAGGATGTAGAGGCTTCAACAAAAGAGAAGCAGCATTTACTCATGTCCACCTCACACTGTTCTAGCACAATAATGCAAGTCTGTGCCATTACCAAGCTGGACTCTGTAACACCTGTGCCTACATACAACGCAAGCCAACCTCTTCCTATGCAGAAATGCACTGAATGACACCTGCATGTGACCTGGCTATTTTTTTTTTTTTTTTTTTTTTTTTTTGCAGAGGAAGATTCTCAGGATGCAGGTGGCTGCATGTGGAGGTAGAGATGAATGTGTTTCAGCCTGGAGCAAATGTTGCTGTAACACAGCTGAAGGGGAATAGCGGTTATTAGGGCCAGCTTGCTTGTTTTTCCCTCCTCTGCTGCTCTGTGCAAGAGACCGGGCAGAGTTTCAAAGCCTCCTCTTTTCTCACTGACTCAGTCAGAAGAGAAGAAAAATGTCCCTCTCCCACATTTACACTGGAAACGTATCATGCTGGTTTCTTTATGTGGACTAAAGGATTTAAGGAGTTTGAGACTACAACCTTTGTGTCCTCACAACTGCTTACACTTTGCCATACATGTGTGCACTCATAAGTCCTCCCCTGAAACTTTGAATGAAGCTAGCTAGTGTCAGCATTGAAGATGCACTATCCACAGTTCTTATATGGTCTTAAGTATTCACCCTATAATATATGTATTTATGCAAGTATAAAACCCACAACCATGCATGCTGCAGCAAGATGTCGGATTGGTTTCAACTAGGCTCATTAGCTGCAGAAGGCGGCACCAGTTAATTAAAATAATTCCCTGTTATCGCGGCTGCTTTGGTCAGCCAAACGATACTGGGGGACTTCTATGCAGCACAGGCTGCTCTCGCACGGTGAACAGCGGTACTCGACCACAGCTAGCACCTAATTAGCGCTGGAGGAGGAATATTTTACAGTGCATTAACATGCCGTGCTTTGGCCCGAGCTCTAATTGACGAGCCTCATCTGAGAGCCGGTGGAGGACTGCGGCTGTACAGCAACTCAAGTGAAGCGCAGGAGAGAAACACGCATAGAATGTTTAACTATTTCATAATTAGTGAGAATCAAAAAGTTGCTTGTTTGGTGGCAGATATAAGGTAATTTTTATGAGTGTTGCATATTACTCACTCAAAGGGGAGAGCTACTTGTGTTCCCTCATGACCTTGGTTGCACTCAATCCAGCATTAAAGCAAGTAGGGGATGTTACACAGGTCAGAGGGCGACAGTGGTAGATATCCCATAATCCATGTTCAGATCAAAACTCAAAGGTCCACTCTAATGAATGCATGTGGATGAGCCATAATCCACAGTAATTGGATTGAATCCAACAAACACTACTCTCATCAAGCCACTCTGCTGAATCACATTAAAACCTAAACAACTTGCAAAATACATATTTAAAACCCCAGAGTAAGCTTTAGCACATGGCAGAATTTCTTTTAAAAAATCAAATATATTTCATATTTCAATGGATTTTCTTGAAGGGCAAAGTGATATTTTCCTACTGTTAATATGAAAGTGAGATCAAACCATATAGATAGGGCCAATTTCCTCCTAAAACACCTCCCATAATCCCACACTTAAAGTATTTATATAAATTATAAGACCCTTTGGAATATTTTTAGTGACTCAGCAATCAGCCAAACACTGGTGCTGTGAAAAATAAAGAAGAGAAACTCCAACATATAGGACAATGAAATGATGAAAAAAGAAAATTAGATCAAATTTTCATGCAGAATTCATTTTTATATGTGGAGTCTTGCAGCAACAGTCACAGTAGAAAACTACAAATATGTCAATTGGACAAAGTGTTATGAAAAAGAGTTGGACTGTAACAGTTGTTTATTTAGTTGTTTTTTTATTCAAGTGTTTAATTTTTACAGCTTATTGTAGGATTAAGTTCAAGATTAAGTACAAGTTATTGTAGTTCATATATATTCTGCTTTGTTTACTATCAATTTTCTACAGTGCCCCAATAAACTTCTTGTAATTATATCCCAGAACACGGAGTGTCGGGAATGGTTTCATCATCGACTTTCATGATTGTCGGATTTATGGTCTTCCCACCAGGTGGCCATTTTTTCATTAAAAAATCTGATTTTTGGCTATATCTCTGGAACTATTTCTCTCACTGACCTCAAATCAATTACAAATAAAAGGTCATGACCTCAGTATGCACCCTGTCCTGTTGTCATACCAGACTATTTAAAAGTTTCAACATCAGCTGGAGCTTTGTGAATGAACATGTGCATCTTTATATCATTGTATTGTGTCAATTCGGGGATTGGGAAATAGGAGGATTGGGGGGCGTTTGTGGATATTCCACTAGCCGTCGCTTCCGACAGTATAGGCCTTGTTTGTAAATAACTTCTTACTTGTTTGTATAATATTTTGAGCTCTTTTTTTTTGTCTATTTTTAATTGAAAAATATTAATGCTTGTCTTTAATGTCTAGATTTTAAAAGAATACTTCTTGTGGACAAGAAAAAGGTAAAATAAGTGTAGAAATGTCTATACTGAAGTTTTTCATTTTGTTTAACTTTATTATATTTCACAGAACAGTAGTAAGCCAAAGGTGTGTTTTAACAGTTGTTTCACATTGCTCTTCTAAAGGTAAACAGTGTTTTATCTCATTTCATAATTTTGGTGGGAGTCACAAGAAAAAAAGACTTCTAATAAAATTATTTATTTAAACCAACATATAAACACATTCTAAACTGTAAAATGACAACAAAAAAAAAAGAAATATTAAGAATTCGGATCATTTAACTACTATTTTTGGAGGAAAGTGTAGTTGAAAAAAACATGGACCAGAATTTGCTTAATGGTGCATATGAAGTCTGATTGGATTATTACAATATGGGTGAATTGCACCCATATTGCACCCCACTGCAAAACTTTTTCATTATTATTTGATTAAGTGATACATCAAAAGCAGAAACACATGAATGTGTGTGTGTGCTATGTGGTCTGCTGCACATTTGTGAATGATTTGTTGCAGCTCAAAAGACCTAAAACATTCCCTGTAATGCTATTTGGTATGTATCTGCGATGGCTTCTGTAACTAATACGTTGCTTGTTTCACCAGACAAGATCGCTTTCTGTCTCTCTCTTCTGTCTTTTGCTTTGTCTCCTTTTTTTGTCTGTTTAACAACATTGTCATAATTTAACATATTGCTTATGAGGGGAGTGTGTGGGAGCTCTGTCTCACTTTTTAAGAATGTTTTTTTATACTCATCTATTTGTATAGTGATGTTTGTTCTCAGCATGCTAATCCAGCAGTCAACACACGTAAAGCCTGAGCTGTGTATTTCAGAAACCTGGGGATCTTTTGATCAGACCAGTGCTGCCTGCAGAGCTGGGCCCCTTTTGCAACCCCACTGAATCTTGTTTGCAGCTGTACACACTGTATGCACACACTGCTGCCTGAATAGATTTACACACATGGGCTCACACACCTGCGAATTTACACGTTTTAAACACGCATGCAAAAACCTAAAGACCTGACTTGATACATAACTTTATTATTTAAGGTAAAGTCATCCTGTATTTGAAAACAAATTATAGTCTCAATGAAAAAGTTTGGGCACCTTGTGCATTATGTAAAGAATATATCACATCTTGTTTTTTGTTTTTTTTTAAAACTGTATTTTTTATGTCTTTATACTGATGCTCAGGGAATTTTCCTTCATTTCTATTCGAGACCTCAAGTTTTCTGAGTGGTTTATTTTACGTGTTTATTTTAGGTTCAGGCATGTGATGTCTATGGCAAAACCATCAATTTGCTTTTCTTGAAATAGTCAGTTTCAAATTTGGACATGTTTGATCATTAATGCTGTTTAAAAAGCCATTAAAAAGAAGCTCTTTTAATGTGGTTTGATATGTACTGCTTTTTAATTAAAACATTTTTTCTCTATGCCACTGGCTGCAAAAAAACATGATCAATCCAGCCATCATGTTTTCACATTCTACATCTTTTTCTTTGTTTCTTTGATCCAAGTTTTGTTTTATCATCACTGCACTTGTTTCCAGATTGTGCAATTTGCAAACAGTACGGTTAACTGTGATCATGGAGATTTTGTTGCCACTACTCCTCCTTGAAGGTCATATCTGTACAGGTGCTGCTGCAAACCAGCACACCCGTTGTGATAAATCTCCCTGGAAGTCTTTCACACTCTGGTTTTCACTCAGCCCATTCTCATGCCCAACTTGTCACTAACTGGCATTTGATGTTTTCTCAACCATAACCAGGTGCTACACTGTTATGCTGCTCCTTGTTAATGGCACATTCGGCACATTTACACTAACTACATGAATGCTACATCCATACCAGACATTGACCAAATAAAAGACTTGTGCATCCTGAGCTTAGGCTATGAACCACATCCGGAATCTAATTTCTAACATCAATATTTTAATAGAAAGAAAAACATTCTCATTAGACGAGATGAATAATATTAAACTTGGAACCCATGAATTATGTCTTTGTGCATTTATTTGCACCATTGTCAGGGATGTTTTCTATTTTTTATAGCTTCAGAAATGCCTTGATTATGTTCTGTGTTAGTTGATACTAAGACATTATAGGATGACATATGTTATGATTTACTAATCATGCAGATGGTTCGTCAGTTTTGTGTGTTGGCCACCTGGCAGTATGCTGTTATATAGCAGTTTCCTGCACGTTTAAAAATTATAGTGTTATGACCCGGACGTAACATAAAAGAATAGTGTCAGATGGAATGAAAGGAGTTAAGGATTTTTATTGTCCCACAAGACAGTTGAAAAAAACAAAATGAAGTGGGATGGGTCGATGGTAATTCAAACAAAACCACTCAATGATGACAAATTCAGACTTAAACAAACCAAAATCAAAATCAGTTCCAATAAATTGCAGTAATATCCCAATCTTCACACCAATATCCACAACAAGTACACAAGTCAACCTTAAACAGCCTTAAAGGCTTCACAACCAGCCTAAGTCCAAAGAGGGGAAAATGGACAAGCTGTCTTTAGAACACAGCTGCGCTGAATGTTGGGTTGCAGCTCCTTTTATCCAGGGCTGTTGATGTGTGGAGAAGCCTTTGGTCACATGGACGGCAAATCAGGAGGGCAGATGATAAAGGTGTGGTGAGGTGGAGCCAATCCCAGCTGGGGGACATCACAGGAGAATTTGCATGTAGAATGAGTGACATGATTAGAGCAAATTGGTGGCAGCTGTGACAGACAGTGAACGAGAAACGACTGCTGTGTTTCTATATAACGCTGAATTGTGGAAATATCGCAATAAAAAAACTGGTAATGGAAATCTCAGCAATGGTAAAAATGACGTGTTCATGGTTGTAAATCGGACATAACTGTATCGGCATGGGATGCATGGAGTTGGTTTTTGTCTGGTAATTGGTACCAGAAAGGGCTTAAACTCATGATCCCACTCCTAACTGTGCTGACCCTATTTTGCCTTTTAAGTGCTGTGTCCTGTCATGCGTACACGTCATGATGAAAAAGTTGCTCTGGTGAATTATGTTGCAATCTCTACACAGGAAGTGTACACACTTATTTTTTATTTCTTTTTATTCTTTTATTTGATTTTTATTCTCATCATTTAATTATAAATATTACATTTAATTTGGGGGCATAATCATAATAAAAACAGGGGCGAATGTCAGAGTGGTTCTGACTTGAGGCTGGTATGAACTTATGTAGCATGATGTACGAACAAAGATTGTTTTATCATGATTGAAGGTCGTACCCAGAACATACATCTATGACGTAGACACACACACACATATCTTATTTAAGATAGACAGGAGCCAGGCTGTTGATGAACTGGCTCTTGGTAGCACATGCATAAACAACACCTTGTTGTTTTCATATCTTGCTGACTATATAATAAAGATGTTGGTCAGTTGCTCTTGGTAGCTCACACAGCAAAGGTCCCGAGTAAAACTTAACTACCGTGTCTGAGTCTCATTTAAGTTCCTCCCGAATAAGCTACATTTTAAAAACATCCCAAATATCGTTTAAAAGATTTTGGCTCTAATAAGATAGTTTATAGATATTTTTATATGAAAGTATATCACAGAAGTGTAATAAAAATGTCATGTCCCTGGACATGACATAGGGCGTCACGTGACCAGTTCATTTCAGATAAAGATGGCGCGGTGTGGATGGATAGAGGAGGAGACTGAAATCAAGTGTGTAGGGTATTCCCTGACGGAAGGGACACTACTGGAACCAGAGAGTCACAGGATAAGAGGGCTGTGAAGGAAGAAAACATTAGGCATTGTCAGTATTGTGGGTTTGGTTAATAGACTTAAGTAACTAAAGAAACCTCCTTTCTCACTACAATTCATTGGGAGAATTAATGAAATGTGAAGTAAAACGATGCAATATGGCTACCTGGTAAAAGCTGCATTTACTGCATCTTGTGCTCTAAACACTATTCAGTGGAAACGCCTGCAAATTGTTGTAGTTTGATGAATTTTAGGAACACTGCTTTTATTTAGATAACAAACTAATGGAAATACAGTCTGTGTTGAAAAGTGTGTTTGCAGTGGATGTCATGAGTTAGGAGCATAAATGTTTTTTGATCAACGTGACATTTTACTGGGAGCAGTTGTCTTGGATTTTTTTTTTGTTTTTAGATCATCTAAAACTGACCTTCACTTTTAGTTGCAAACATTTTCTCCTTCCACATCATTCTCTATTAATCTGTTAATTATTTGAGACTGAGTTTTTGAAATTTCCATCACTGTTTTATTTCTCAGCTTAAAGAACAAACAAAAAAAAAACTGTGATAACATTACAAATGTCTCAAACCCTGGTGACAATGCTGTCAGAATAAATTTTGTGTCTAGAGTTATGTGGGTCTAAACTGGTTAATAATCATTTTAAAACCATTCATGTACCATAATGTTTGCTTTAAATTATCCTGTTGAAATTTAAGGCCATCAGACCAACCATAAATGTAATACTTTCAGTACTACAGTCATGTGTTGCCTCATGTGAGGCAGAAAAACAGGATAGAACTGCACCAATATTTTAGTGGTAGGGTGCTAACTGGCTCCCATTCGATTTTCTGTCCATAAAAAAGAAAAAAAAGTTGTATATTGACTGCAATTTATGCAGTATTATGTCTTCTATGCTATAAAGCACAGATCTACATGAGTGAATCTTTACAGCATTTAGAACAGGCTGAAACTAGCACACCAGCTTCTTCCACTTGAAATCTTTGTGAAACTGTTTTTTACAGACTTCTGCTCTTATGTTTCTTTTTGGACTTATTAAGTACATTAACCATTTTATATGTGTGACTCTACATTTCACAATAACATCCATAACACTTGTTGGGGTTTTGGGTTAGGTTACATCGGTTTCCTGTTTTATTTTGTAGTTTTCCTGCGTTGCCCGTTGCTTTCTGTTTCAGCTTCATGTCTGGTTCATTAGTTCACCTGGTTTGATTTTGGTCATTGTTTTCACCTGTGTCTTGTTCTGTTTTCAATGTATTTATACCCTTGGTTTTCTTTCTGCCTCTTGGGGCCATTAAAGTAGTTTGTTTGTTTGTAGTTAGTTTCTTGGGTATCATGAGTGTTGTTTTCCATTAATAAATCCTCCTGCTTGTCCTCCTCACCTGCCTTTGGGTCCACCACCTCCCTGCATCGTAACAACACCAGAATAATCAGAATAATTTGTTTTTGAAACAGCATTTCACATGCTAGTTTTTTTTTCTCACAATAGTAAAATAAAAACATGTAATATAATTTCATTTTAATTTAAAAGGATTATTCACTTCATATAAAATCTGATTTTTTTTTTTTTTTTTTTTTTTTTTTTGGAGAAATGTGTTATTCACAAAACAGGTACAAATACTTACCATTCAAAAAAGTATTACTAAGTTATTTTGGACACTTAGTTTAAAAATTCTGATTTTTATTTAAAAAATAAGATTTTTTTCTTAAGATCAAATTGATATTTTGAGCAGGGTTGTCCAAACCTTTTCATATCACCATGCACTGGTTTCCAATGGCCTAGCATAACATGATATAGTTAAAAAAAAGAAAAAAAAGAGAGAGAGAAAACTTTACCATGCACTCTTTGCAGGGCTGATACATGCAGTTACACTGTCGTCTACACACTCACACGCACATGGGGCCTACTCCCTGACACATGAAAGCAGACATAGAGACAAGCAGCTTCCGTGGGCCTCAGAGAGCTCTAATGGCCTTGTAGAGTGCAGTCAGAGAGAGCGAGGGTGAAGAGCGGGGCAAGGTGAAGGCACACAAATCCACTCCTGGTGAAAGACACTCGCATGAACATCTATGTGCTTAGACACACTGTTTACAGGCACAATGAGAAGGAAACAGAAAAAGCACATAACTAACAAACATGCCACAACAAATAGTACTCAGCACATCACTGCCTTTCTGTTTCTCTCTCTCTCACACACACACACACACACACACACACACACACACACACACACACACACACACGTACACTGCACTGCTACAGTGGAGCACCACTGTCCTGATGAAACTGCTGTTTCTAAAAAGAGCAGAACATGAATTATGCAGGTTCATCTTCACATGAGGGGTTTTTCTTTTTCTTCACTGCATTGCTCTAAGCCAGCTGTTTTGTATTTCTCTTATGGCTCCTCTTTGCTCTTTCACTCTTTTAAACTTATCTTCTCATCTCAAACACGTCTGTCTCTTTCACTTTAACTCGTGTCTTCTATAAACCCGTAAGTCCCCCTCCCTGCTCTTACATGCTACCCCCAGAGCTCCCTATCCTTCTCCTCATGTGCTCTCTGCTGCACCCACAAACCCCTTTCCATCTCTTTATCTCAGTCTTGGTGTTACATGTACTCTGTCTCTTCTTTTCTCCCCCATTGCCATCTCCCAGTATTTCTGCTAACTTATCCCAGCGGATGGAGTGCTCAGCAGAGGAAGAGAAGGGGACCAGGGCAGCTCCAGTGGTATTGGATTCTCATAAGTGTGTGAAATCAGAGAAGCGGAAGTCTTATGGTTTGTCTTCTACCCCCACTCCTCAAGTTTCACCTATTAAAGAGGCCTGTGACAAATTTTTAGTGCTTTACAGCCATGAGACTGTGTATGAAAAGGTGAGTGCATGCTGGGACGTCTGGAATGTAATTACAGTGAAAGTAAAACAATCACATGTTATGACTTTCATAGCAGGTACAGTTCAAGTATATTCTATGTGTACATTAAAGTTTTTGTCAAGCTCTTGTACCAATAACAAATATAATTGATTTTATTGCAATTCTGTAGTTGCAAGAACTTCTATTCTCATCAAAAAATGTTTTGCAAAGAGATTTTACCAGATTAGAAATTCATTCCAAAGCAAGAGAGAAAAATCTCCACTGCCAAGGATACTTTTTGTGTTTTTTGTTGTTTTATTATTTAGCTTTTTGCTTTTTACAAATTAAAGGTAGCAATTTTTAACTTTAGTGAAACAATTGGCCTTATTTAGTCTTAAAATTATTTCAAGAACAAGAACAGTTTCTCAGCTAAACATGGCTCACACATGCAAGTTCAATTCCTTTTCAAGGACAGTCATATGAAAACAATACTCAAAAGGGATTCTTTTTTTATGGGATTTGATCACAAGTAGAAAAAAACCTCAGATATGGCTAGCCCTGTCCTCACACCAGCTTTTTTTGTCATTGTGCAAACAAAATGCATTTCACCTCCTCTATAAAGTGTCAGAGGAAGAAGGAGAAATTTCAGAAAGATGAAAGCAGCTGCTTGAATCTAGAGATAAACAAGGTCACCTCCCTCCCCAGCAGTGTGGTGGGAAGTCACCAGTAGGCCAGTCACAGGGCCCATTTTCATCTCACACTCAGAGCAGCTGCTGTGTCCTTGCAGGATCGATCTGCAGTGGCATTGTCGGGTTAGTTCTGCTGTGCCCCTGTCAGCCGGGAATCCAGGCGTTCTTAACAAGAGCATGTCACGTGGCATCCGGCCACACCTCAGGGTTCAAATCCATCCAGCTCCGGAACACATGTGGTCTGGCCCAACGCCAGCCCCTCAGAGCATTGCAGGTATAAGATCACAGAGTCTCTTTGTCTGACAGTACACGAATGTTGCATCGCTAAAGTTTATGACCTCCTTTGTACTTGTGGGATGACAGAACGCTCACATGTTGGGAAGCTTTTTCAGCAATACCTTACACAAAAAAATAAATAAATAAGGGTTGTGCATCCTTCATCTTTACAAAGACAATTTTTGAGTTTGGAATAGATTTGTCATTCTGTATGTGTTTTCAGGTTGTTGTTTTTACAACACAGAGGTCTTTTATACAAAGAGTGATAAAGCTGTTGAACAAAAAGTGCACTGATGATCTGGTTGTTGAGCTGCCTCCTTAAGCAGCAAGGGGGTTAAAGGGATGGAGAGATGAAAGGGAAGTGAGGGATGTTGAAGCTTATAACACTCTGCACTTCTCCAGTGGAACATAGACATGCTGCTTCTTACTGTGTTCCATTACCTTCACCGATCCTCTGTTGGCCTAACAATGCATCACAGATAACACTCATATACTCCAGGTAAGGAAAGCAATGTTGATAAACAGACTTTGAAAGTAATATCTGAAATTATACCCTGTGATGTGTCGTTAGTTTTCCTCTACTATTAATCTTTACACATGTACTCTGTTGCGCAATAGGCCTTCATTTTTCCAGCTCGTGTTCAGACATCTTTTTTGTGTTTAATCATAGGGGATTGAAAGGATTAATGCTGGAGATTACGTATGGCAGGATTACACTGGCCCCCATATCAAGAGGCTTGAGGGGTGAGATGAGGGGAGAGAGGTGCCATATGGGTGGAGGAAGGAGAGTACTGTGGGGCTTTTGTGGTGTTTGAGGGTGGATAGTAAATAAACTTTATAAGTTTAGTTGACCACTCTATAAGCCATTAGGGAAGCCAGAAATTCCACCACCAACCTCTCAAATAGTAAGCAACAGATCCTCCTTCAGAACCAAACTTGTTCCCTTTAAATAGGTTAACAGGGTCATAATGACAATACAGTGCAAAAACTAAAATCTAAGTAAGGTTAAGCATAAATAAGCTTATTGCTTATTTTTTTAAAAGAGAGATTATTATTCTTAGTAGATTTTTAAAAAAAATTTTTTACTTGTTCTAGGAATTCTTGATAAGGTTAATGTTCCTTGAAATAAGAAATTATCTGACAACAGAACAAGAGAATGTATGTTTTAATGAAAATTTACCTAATTTTTCTTCATTTTTTTTCTGTTTAGATTTAGATTTAGATCCATTTTTTCCTCTGGAATGATTATTACAGCTTTGCCCTTTTTGTATTTAATAACAGTATTGGCCAATAAAGTAGAGGCTGAAAGCTGTAAGCCAAAAGCTGAAGTTGCAAGAGACACTTGATATGATTCAGCAATATGATGTATTCCTCTGTGAAATGTGGAAAGTGTTTAATTTACCATCAAAAAGCCAGGTTTTAATTTATCTTGTTGGCTGGAAACAGCAAAGGAAGTGGTACACAATCACACAAAGATAATGGTTGACTTGATAAACTGACCCATGTTAAACTTGGTCATAGTGAATAATTAAATACTAAATAATTTTCTAACTTTCATCGTGATTAAAACCTCAGTTGTCAAAGTAGCTCAAGTTCACTTTGCTGTTCATGCTGGCACATCAAACCAATAGATGCCTCATGAAGACATTTGGATGTTTCTATGTAGAATCGCTGTTGTCAGCCGGAGGGAGTGGTGTCACAGCAAAGGATCTTGTAGAAGATTGAATGAGCAGTAAAGTACCAATGCAAAAGGCTATAAGTAGCTGAACCTGTATACATGAGGTGATACACTTGACTTCACAGCTTGTGTGTTGATAATTTGTTGATAGATTTACAAACTTTCAAAGTTGGAAATCCTGAAATGTCAGATATTATAAGGATGTACGTTAGACATCTTGTGAGTTACGATGACCAGATGAGAATGGTGGATTTCCAACAATCAAGCTGTGTTCATAGTTTTGTTGTAGAAAGTGGACCAAGACTGATGGACAGAAACACATGATGAAAATTTCAATGTAAGATAATTCATTTTAAAGAAATAAGCAATATATAATAGAAATATTAGTTATACTTTTATCATTAGGCCATGTTAAATATCCAATCCTATTGTTATTAAGAGGAACTGGGCAACTTAGCAGTTATGTTTTATGTAGTTATTTTAAGCCGAACAGTTTTCATATGTTAAAGAAATAATAGAAGTTTCAACACAAATTACTGCATAGTGATTTAAAGTTAATATTTAAATACTGTGTAAACTTGCTTTTATCTATTTTTTTTCTATTGTAAAGTCCTCAAAAACAAAATCTAGTGTTCAAAATGGCAGATGTCATGACCGTTCACATTACACTACAGTTAGTGATCACTGACACATGGAACGTGCATTCACATGTTCATCTCCTTACGTAAGCAGTAGCACAAGCACACACACACACACACTCATACACCCATACAGGATGGCTTATTAGAGATTCACATCCCATATTGGGTGATTTATTAATCATATTCTCTATCATCTCTGCTCATCGATGCTTCACTCATTTAGAACTGCCAGTTTTGGTGTAACTGGGAGTCAAAACAGATTTATCAGTGTCATTATAATACATCTTGACAGGGAGGAAAAAGGGAGAGAACAGAGGCAAATGAATCAACACTACAATAGAAAGGGATAGAGATCTCGAGCATCTGGCATAACACTCATATCTGCCGTATCATGCAATAATCATATTGACAATGATTTAGAATCCATTCATAAAAGCAACACATAGAAAATGTGCTGTTTCTGTTGCAGTCATTTGTATGTGCCATAATCATCAATGTTTGTCATATGTGAATGTTGAGAAAAGCCAGGCAGGTCGGTGTGATAAACTCTTATTCTGCAACCACATCCTGTCCTTGTTTACTCCTAAGGCTCTTTTTTGCATTTGCTACAATACCTTGATGTCACCCATCGATTGTCAGCAGTTAGAAAGATGTGCACTGTGCCCCGATTAGCATACAATTAGGACGGACCTGCTGCCCCTGGGACTGGACAGAGCGAGGGATGGATGGGTGTGGGGTGATGAAGAGAGAGAGAAGGGAATAGCAGCCTGACACTGTAGCTTCTGTTTCTGCTGACATGTGCAGGAGAGTGGTGGGGTCTCAAAGGGCACCATGGGCCAAGGTGTGCCAAACTTGTATTGACATCTGGGAGAAGTGTCTCGACCATGCTGACGGGATACCTCTGTGAGGCCTTAATGACTCTTCCAGTCAGGGAAAAGATGCATAAACATGTCCTTAAGTGTACTGCATGCAACTTGAGATTTTTAACAACACTACTATTAGAATATATTGTCATTTAACCCTGGAGAACCCATGAGGTCAAATCTGGCCGCTGTGTATGTACATTTGACCTCCAGTTCCAACATGCAGCAAGAAAGTTATAAAAACATTGTTAAATGGTTTACTGATTATATTCCTAAAAATAGTTTACATTGACAGTGTTTGTTATTGTGATTCTTTGAAATGATACACCTAAAGCCCAAAGCGGCCAAATTTGACCCTGTAGGTTCTCCAGGTTTAATTGTCAGACTCACTAATATTTCCTTATTTTTACAATTATGAACAGTAGAATTTCTAAATGTACTCATTACAATCTTCTGGATTGTTATCATCTGTAAAATCATTTTCACTTTCATTTTCAGCTAATAAATGAGATGAGGCGTTTAAATTGGTGATGGGTGAGTGGCTATATCAAAATAACACCATTTTCTTTTCTTCATTTCTTTGCTCTCTATTACCTTGTACCAGCTACCTGGAGCTATTCCCTATTCTTCATTGTCTTCACCAAAAATGAAACGTGTGTAGACAAAACAGCAAAAAATTACAGTTCTATGAATGACTACTAAAGTCTAGCTTCAAAATGAAGCAGACTCCCAATCATAATGTCTCTTTTTTTAAACAACCACAATACCACCCATTGGTTTGTGGAAAACCTTTAATTCAGCACCCTGCATCCTTCTAAAGTTGTTATAGAAATCAAACAATATGAGACCTCAATAAAACACAGTTTTCATGGATTGATTTTCAGCTTCCTGTCCAAAATATGGCCCCTTCTAAGGACAAAAATGGCAACAACAGAATGTTGAAGACTTCAAAACATAAGCACACAAACCAATGTGAGACATCAGAGATGTTCAAATGTCTTTTTGTGAAAATCTCAAGTTTGTGACCTCAAGTCCAGATCAAGAGTTAGTATTTAAGTAGCAAATCTAATTCAAGTCTCAAGTCTTACAGCTCAATTTCTCCTAAAGTCGCAAATTGTTGCTTTTAGTTGTAATGAGTAATGGTGCCATGAGACAGTTGCCATCTGGTCTGCTTAGAAGTCTGCATTATAAAATCCAAGGAATGTCAAATCAATACTCTCTTTTTATCTACTGACAACTTGTAACAGCAAGCTACTACATGAGAAACAATCTGCTCAGGTGTTGATCGTATACATTTTTGGCTGGTCTGATTAAAAAATAATAATAATAACTGTGATGTCCATCCATCCATTTTCTACCACTCATTCCCAAACGGGGTCACGGGAGGGCTGGAGCCAATCCCAGCTGACATAAGGAGAGAGGTGGTGTACACACTGGACAGGTTGCCATCATAACAGTGATGTTAGCAGCCAAAAAAAATGCTTCCCAAACAAGTTAGTCATGTCAGGTAGATACATGGATACATAACATCTTTTATCAATAGAGTCACAGCGTCTTGTAAAGTCTATATCATCCCATGAGTCACATTTCTCACATTTTTTTACAAATCATAATCTAATCATAATTCTCATGAATTTAGCTTTTTGAAATGTAAAAATGCTCGACAGAAATTGAACATTTCATTGGGGAACTGCCGTAATTCTCTCAATAACCCCACAAAGACCTCATATGCCTGCGCTTTAATGGAGAGTTATGATTGTCGGTTTGACCTTGTGATTATCTCTCTATTTATGATATGCTGTCATTTCCTTTCTCTATTCTCCTCCCCTGGAAAATCTATAAACCAAATCCAGGTAACTCTGTATGCTTCAGAAGTGCAGCTTTAATCAGAAGTGTGTATCAATGCTATTGAACACAGAAATCCTCTTGTGCCGTTTGTTCTGATGCATTGATGTATTATTGACAGAAACAGGATGGCCAACAGCGACAAATTAAAATGTCAGCAATGGCAAAGGTGAGCCTCGCCTCTCCTCGCTGTGTCCTTAAGGCGAGGTGACAGGCCATTGGCGCAACGATTTCTGATAAAATGCTGACACCTCACTCACACACATACACACACCAACAAGGACATCAGTGACAAGGGGACTTGCCTGTTGAGAGGAAGTGAGTCAGGTGAAAGGACGTGTGGTGGAATTAGTTATGACATAATGGTGTAATGATAGATTTCTGGTAAGTACTTTTGGATATAACTGAGTTTCTACCTTCTAATAGCAACTCTGGATCAAGTTAATACAACAAGCATTGTTCATGAGTTATTAAGGCACTCCTTTACAAGACAGAAAAATGAGATTATGGTGTACAGATGAACATTGCAATTATGCAAAAGAGCATTATACAAGAATTCAACTAATTATAACACTGGTACAACATTAATCTTGAGTTGGATTGATGCACGTTGATTTCGTGCGTTGTGTTTGGAGGAGTGAGATGAAATGAAGGCAGACTGATGGAAGACATGAGCGCTAGGCACGCTGTCAACATTTAAATATCATCAGGTCTGTCCGTTCACTCCCACCCATCTACCCACACACACACAAGACACACAGAGTATATAATTACCAAAAAAAACAGTGACTCAATTAACCAGTAGGAAAACTTAAGTTTGTACTTATTTCTTCTTCTCTTTTGACTCTTCAGGATGTTACTGTAGTTGCTTATGAATGTTCTTGTGAGCACATTAATCTTTCAATGTCATTCTCTTGATGTTCCAGCTGTTCTTTGGCTATAATGGTGCTGCATTCTTGATGAGCACAATTCTGACAGCCAACTGTCCAGAAAACCCAAGATAGCCATCGTAGTCCAGCCTCAAGAGAACTCTCATCAGCCAAGAAGGGTCAGGACTGCCACTGATTGACAGGTCCTTTTAAGTTAGATCTACATTAAGTCCTTCTGTTTGCATGACATGCAGCCTAACTTTCAGAGACTAACAAGTGCCTCAACTATAAAGGTGTTTGACTTCCTTGGTCTGAAGACTGTGCTGATATCCTGCTGCTGAATGTAATGGATGAGAGGAGTCCTACTGTCGGTATCAGATTTGTTTTATTCATGTTCTCTTTTGCAATATTAAGCCTGTTATCGAGCCATCCTTGACTGACCTGTACTTACTGGAGCCTCTGCAAAGTGAGCAAAGCAACACCTCGTCTCTCTTGCATCGCCCAGATTCTGCCTGATCAACCTGTGCTGTCGTTTAATATATGCATCAACATGCACATTACACAACAACCATTAGCATAGCATCTGTCAACACAGTCCTTTTACATCAGGGAAAATGTTTTTATGTGAGGATTGATTTAAGTCATTGTGCCTGTAACAGAAATATAAGATAGCTTTGTGAATTGCATTGGGACATTGTGTTTATGCATTTTTAAAAATAAGAACAAGAGCAATGAAAGAAAAACTAGTCGAGTAATCCTGCACTCTAATACAGCTTTACTGCACACTTTCATTCTTTGACCGATAAACAACTCAGAGCTGGTTCTGTCCTCTGCTAAAAGTCAACTGTTACAAGTAGCTTTGCATCATCAATATTAATACAAAAGATGTATTTCAGATTGAGCTGCAATTTTTTCACAACACTTCATTGGATCTCCAGATGGATCGATTGTGTCATTGGTTGGGATCGAGTTCATCAAATAAACATCTGGATGAGAGAAAATTTTCTACAATTAAATAGGAAGGAACTGAGATTATTCTGTTTGGTAGCAAGGAGAAGAGGGCCAGCATCTGTAAACATCTGGAGACTTGGGCTCTTAAAACCACCAATAAAGTCTGCAACCTTGGAGTGCTGAAAGATTCACATCAGACTTTCAGCAGTCATATCAAAACCGTAACTAAGAAGCTTTTTACAGACACCATCTGCAGAATATAAAACATCTGCTTCCAGATGCTGCTGCTAGAGCTTTAACTGGGACTAAGAGAACTGAACACATCACACCTGTTTTAAAATCTTTACACTAACTTCAAGTCAGTCCTAGATTTTTTTCTGGTTGTTGCCAAATTCCAGAACTTTTTAGGACAAGAATACATCTGTGATATGTTCAGGAAATATAAACTAATATAGATCCAAAGACTCAGGTCAACTAGTCCGGACCAGAGTCCAGACTAAACATGGAGAAGCAGCATTTAGCTATTATGCTGCAAACATCTGAACATACTGTCAGTAGAAATAAAACTTTCACCACATTTAGACACATTTAAATCCAGGTTAAAAAAAAAAAAACATTTCTTTTCTCATATGCATGAAATCTGTACTGTAACTTTTTAACTGATCTTGCTTTTAATTATTTTTAAACTAACTTGAGATTTGCTATTTGTTGCTGTATTTTCTATACATCAGTACTGCTTTTGATGTTTTTATGTAAATCATTTTAAATCATCTTGTACATAAAACAAGCTAAACAATTAAACTTGCCTTACCTTGGAGATAATGCACTGTTTAAAAAATATATAAAATATGTAAAGAACAACTCATGACATAATTCATGAAGATGAATTTGTGCAATTTGATAAGTACCTTTTATCAAACGATTAAATTTTCCAAATGTTCTGGGCTTGAGTATCGGTTTATTGATTCTTATTCTGTTGCCCTAACATTCAACAGCATACAGGATAGCACTCAAATAAAATCCAGAGCATCGTCTGAATAATGACTTCAGTCCCCTAAAATGGAGGTTGCTTTGGCCTTTGTTCTAGATGGAGTTCTTTGTCTAGTCAAATTTAGCATCAATCAGTACTCCAAGATATTTGTAGTACGTCATCATGTCCACATCGCAACTTGGAAACAATGGCCAGAGTCCTGAAGTTAATCACCAGTTCTTTAGGCCACTTTAAGCTGGAGATGGTTCTGCTCAAACCACATGATGTACACAGTAATGATAATTACTGACTCTCCAGGTCATCTTGTCTTGCCCAATGAGACGTCTCCTGATTTGCGCCATGATTTTATTACTCATTATAAACCATAACCCGAGCAGCAGGCAAAACGCTGCTTCACCTCCTTCCATATTGTCTCTGTCTTCTTCTGTGGTATCTCGGAGAACTTTTTTTTAAAATGTTTATTATACAAATTAAACAATAGCCTACATTAAATATTTTGTTGCATCGTGTCGCTATCCGATGACATCGGTAACTTTCTAGAAATATATGTGCCAGGGGAGAGTTAGGGTTTTGTGGAAAGCGCTTTTGATTAATTAAAAACAATTGGAAATATTTTTTTTTAAAAAAAAAACAACAACATCTAAAAACATTAAAAACAACTTTGTTAAAAAATTAAAAAGCCATGGATGACGATGGCTGGACTACGGTGCGTCATGGCCGCAAACGCGCACATGTTTTGGGGGCGGATACGGGGGACCTAGGGGACGGATGGACCATGCTCGTCCCTTCTCCTTAGGGAGGAGGGTTCAACCCTTCCTTCCTAACCCTAACCCCCTCCCACAATAGAGCGTGTGGACTTAGACTGGATTTGCAATGGAAGAAAATTCCAGCAGAATAGAGCGCTCCCCGGCCGGAGGACTACGGCGAACTAAGTGATAATGTAAAACCCCCTTTAGCTGTCTTGTCCGACACTCAACCTCGCAGTTACATATACTACAATGTGCTTAGCAGGTAATCCACAATCCAGGATGTCAGCTTCTCATCCTGCAGATCCAGTCATGGTTCTCACACTGCTCATCAGGGCCTTCAGGCTTGCCTGGGTTAAGATTCATCATGTCAACAGAACATGACAGAACAGACAGCTGAAACAGTTGAGGAGGCAGATTATCAAAGCTGAGAAAAACTGAAGATCTATAACAAGATGCTGCATGTAAGTTGGTGTGTGCGCACTAAACAGTATATAGATGTTTATTACAGTAGAGTGTATTTGCAACATTTTCAATTTAGAAATGGAACAAAATCCCTCCTCAGTCCCATGTTGCCTTAAGTTTGATTGTATTCAGTGAGGCTTGATTCAAGTTTAACCATACACATAACGTGGACTTTTGTATGGGAGCTACTGGTTAAATGGATTGAATGCAACTGATTTATTTTAGAATGATCTACCAAGACAATTTGTAGCAGTAGGATAGGCGGTGTTGATAGCATCAAGTTGTTTTCAGTAAGAGATTATGGAGGGATCATATGACCATTCACTTATTGCTTAGGTTCAAACATGTAGCTGGTTTGGGTTTTACACAAACCCGCTGACCTGGAATTGTTGAGGTACAGACATTACATTTAGTTACATTAAGTTTCAAATGATTTTTCACATCTTACAATCAAAAAATAGGATAAAGAAGCAAAGTCTTTGCAAGCATTAAAGTTGTGCTGACATTGAACAAGAATCAAGTGAGTCATTGTTCTATAAAGGCTCAATTACTCTCATCCAGTTAAAAATGTGTGGTTGTTTGTTGGATTTTGTTGTACACTAGATATTGTTTCAAACATTTTTGGCAGTGAAAGTACAAGCTTTCTGTGGCCAAAAAAAAAAGAAAAGAAACACGCTTTTTTTTGTACCAAAGCATGTACCAAAATGAAACGCTCAGTGGCATTTTTAGATGTTCTCACAGCTTTTCCTTACATATTAAACAAAGCTGTCTCCATCATTTCTAATAGCTAAAACTATTAAGAATGATATGAAAGGCTCTGTACAAAAGATACCACGTAGCTCTACAAAAGATTTAGTGGCTCTTTTTTTCTGTCTTAGTTCCTGATCTTACAATGGTGCCTAAATGTTTGCAGCCCTTTGAGACTTAAAATATGATCACATTGTTGGGCTTAAATCAGGGGTACCCAAGCCCGTTTCTCGACATCCACCGCAACTTTTAAATCCAAACCCTCTCCAACATACCTGAATCACATGAAAGGAATTTTACCAGTTCTCCCCAGAGCTGAATGACATGGAGATTATAAAAATAATAATGAATTTGATGTATATAGTACTTTTTCAAACTGAGCAAATATTTTAGTTCATTAATCAGACGTCAGCTGTTTGAAGCTTTTTGAAATGTTTGTAAAATGTAGATGGCTACCCAAATGTTTACCCTACAATGCTACAATTACACTGTCTACTGTGAGGAGAGTGCATAGTAATCTTGTTTGACCACGTCATTCCAAAGTAAAATATTTTCCTGGACTGTTACAGTGATGTGCATAAATTTGGACCAGTGTCTTGGTGTCACAGCAACATTGGCTGGACTGCGTATTAGTTTGTTTTGTTTTATTCAGTTGGTTTGGTTGTTAATATCAGTGTGTGGATATTTAGCCTTGACTGGTGCGTCTGGGTGCACTGGTTAATGTTTTAGGGCTCCCATGCAAGTTTGCAGATCAGCTGCCTTCGCTGTTTTGTTTTCAACATACTGTCAGATTACAGCTGGTATTTAACTTTAGATCCATGCACATCTTTTACAGAATATGCACTCTTATTTGTACAGAATAATATTCTGTAAAAGAATAACTTTTTTTAGCTGTACAAATTTTCAACAGCATTTCCCAAATGCCTTAAAGACAAAGAGAAGTAAAACATGAAGAAATCTGACACTCGAAAATACACAAATATCAATAATGGTGGTCATAAAAGAGTGACTAACAGATGTCCTCAGATTTTTTTTACTTAATTCATATAGTTTAATAATTTAATTTCATGTAAGCAGTTGTTGGCTATGCCTATTTTCCAACAGTGGAAACAGCGGATAATTTATTTATTCAGTCATGAGTAAAATACTTGTTACATCCATATTTGTCCACTTTATTCTAATGTTCTGAAACAGACAAACAAAAAAGCACCACAAGCATGTGCGGTAACTTTTTTTGTTGAATTAAAATTCTTTTTCATAGGTTTTGTGACTTGTAGCATCCTTTATAATCAAATAAAAAATTAATGTTAAACCGTTAAAGTAACAGAAATATATCTAAACAAAAGTGAAGCATCAAACTGACTTAATTGCTTTGAAAATCAAACAGTATTGTTAAATCATCCAGAAGATTTTTATGCTTCTATGCTGAGTAAGGTAATGTTAAATGTTTCATAGGTATATTTCAACTCTTTAGTCTACATAGACTTTTTTCTTAACTGTTCTTGGACATAAGAGCATTTACACTAAATAATGGAGAACCAAATGACGAGAAGTATTCTAACAAACATTCACACCATAAAACTTGAAAGAAGCTTCTCATTGGCACTTAGTGGAATATCAACTCATCACATCACATCATAGCCTGCCCGGATTTTCATAAAAGTTCTTATTCTCTTCATCGTTGCTTCATCTTCATTCTCCCATTCTTGGAAGGAAGGATGTCTTCCTACTATCCTGGTGAAGCTATAGAATTGACCAAGTATGAGTTCCAGATGGTCTGCGGGGTAGAAGGTTGTGAACTGACCCCTCAAGAGCTGATTCTGTTCGGGTTACTGAAAGGGAACATGCATCTCAACAGCCCGACGTGCCATTTACTGCACTTCATCCTCAAACAGTCTGAGATTTTGACACTGCATGCAATCCAGTGATCTTTGAAATGCAAGTATGTCTACTTTGCTATCAATCAAGTGCTGTTAAATAAAAAAAGGGACAGTAAATGAAGGGAAAGAAATGTAAAGAATTCAAGACAATGAGGGAGACTAGAAAGGGAAAGTCAGTGAGGCATAGATGACAGCTTGTGATGCCACATTAGTCATTGAGAAGGAAGAGGGAAGTGTCCACATAGCCTCTTTAGCTCTCTCTACTCTAATAGCTGGGTGTGTGAGGAGGTACGGTGTCCACAGCCTGTTTGGCGCGTCCTGGCAGTCCTGCTTGTGTTTAGACAGCGGCTGCAGCAGTGCTGATGGGAGCACACAGGGGAGGGAAAGAGGGAGGAAGGGAGGGGGGCAGAACAGTGCTAATTGGGACAGAAGATCGAGGTCAGGAAGAAAGAAGGAGAAGGCGAGAGGAGTGGAAAAGAGAAGAGACGGGGAGTCCTCAAGCCCTCCGGTGGCGCATTCTGCTTAATGATGCGTCTCTCGCGTAATTAGCAGACGGTAATTAACGCTCGCATCACCTGGGTCTCTGTGGGTCACATTCTCTCTCTCTCTCTCTGTTACTCTGCACCCAGTCCTTACAGACAAGCACCAGTTACATACCTCTTGTCTGGCTTTCCCTGACCTCCTGCAGCCCCATGCAGCTCAGACTTTACTAATAAAAGCATTCTCTCCATATGGGACACATATTATGGATAAATCTATGGCTCTGTCTAAACCAGCTTGTGTTTATTCTTGTGTGGATGTGGATGAAGCTGCTGCTACATGAGTGTGTGTGTGTGTGTCTGTTCATGAGGTGAGTGAGTTTAAATGGGAGACAGCCCAGTTTTGTACACATGGTCTGCCAGTCTGTGTTGGAGTGGGCCTCACCTCCAGGCTGGTTTAAATATTAAGACTGAGTGGTGCCATGACATGCATATTTTAATGCAACCATTGTGTGGATGCATGAAATGGTAAATGAGGGATTACTCCACACAATGAAGTTTACACTCCAATTTATTCTGATCTCAACCAGTGAGGTTGCATAAACTCACCTGAACTTGATGTGTGCAAAATAGAAACAGACACACATAAACACACATTTAATGACACACAAGCACATGCAAAGGGAAAAAAAGAGCACACACAGATGGTGGCGCAAGAGACAATATGCTTTTGCTGGCTTGCTCCACGACCGTTAATAAAACATGGACTTACTGAGACATTCATTCCAGGCAAGCCCATTTCCAAACAAAGCTGTGTGTGCTTAATAATACAGATATGAATTTATCCATATCTTCTCTGTTTCATCATTCCCTGTGCCTTGGGATTGGGTCGTGTCGAGTCTTGGCCCCCAGGGGTGGCGACAGCTCATGGGATGTTCACTTTCTTATTAATTGAATTTTAAAGTGACCTTGCAGTGATATTGATCTGCATTTAATGAAACCCACAGTGACACAGAGAGCAAGAGAGACACACACATATCCATCCTGCCATATGCATCCTCCACAAGCTCAAGGTTAGCGTAGTAGCAAAGTAAGCAGCGAGTTAGAGTGCTTCGTTGTGTAGAATATTTGTCAGAGTCCTGTGATGGTTGAAGTTTGGGAGTTGTGCTGAGCCATGCAATAAATGGAGGGAGGGGCAGACAGAGGAGACTAAAGGGAGGAGTGGAAGGAAATAGTGGGAGGAAGAGGGAGCAGGGGAAGCATGTCAAAAGTGCTCTGTAATGTGAGTATGATGGTGTGATAGAAAGGATAAGGAGGAGTGGTAAAAAGCAAAAGGGGTGATTGTTTCACTGGATTTAAGTAAAAAGAAGGAGGCCAGGTGTGAGAGAAGGAAAGACTCTTGTGACCTATTTTGAAGAGTTTTGATGCTGCTTGGCCTCAGCTCCTCCACTAGCAGCTCCCTCTTCTGGTTCAAAATTGCAAATGCAATCAGAGACTCGATCTATTAAGTGTTTTCATTCCTCATTAGTTGCAATGAGAGTCAGGCTTTTTACAAACCACTTGCTTCTCAACACATTCATCTTTCACTTTGCCTGCTAACAACAGCTGTCAGTGTGAAATTGAGCTTTCAACTTTGGAGCAGATGAAAGCTGACTCTGCCGGAAACCCAGACGACCATTACACTTACAAATTCCTCCTTCACTAAAAGCACTGATCATTTAATCTTTGTTGCCACATGATGTTGAATTACATGTAAAGACATGCAAGGCCATATTACTCCATGTACCGGTGTCATACACATGACTGTGAAAGCCATCCAGCAACTGTGTGTGTTTGTGACTGTGTGTGTGTGTGGGGGGGGAGGGGGGCTTTAGTCTCTCAGCAGAAATTCTTCTTCTAATTATGATATATTCCAGAATTAGTTTCTTTTTGTTTTCTGCATAGTTTACAGATGCATGACTCAGTTGTCTCCTCTGTTTTTTAATCAGGAAGATGAAATATTTCAAGCTGTTTGTGAAAAATGTGAAAAATCATGTGAAGCAACAAGAGAATCAAAATTATTTGTTGCATTTTAGAGTTTTAGTGCAGTAAAGTTTTGTTAATCTTCAATATGTGTCGACTGCCATGTTGTGCTGTTAGTCAGGCTAGACATGCGAGTAAGGTTAAAGAGAGTGAATCATAGATATGAGCTTTCTGCTTGGTGATACTGACAGAGACAGAAGGATGTTAAAGAGCCTCCAATAATTTCTGGCATTTATCACAAACCCAATGACGCTGATTGTGTGCTTCACTGCCATATGCAAGGGTTAATAGCGATTGATTGCATGCCGTTAATCACTGTAGTTTGTGATTACCTGGCAGGGTCATATTGATTCCTCATTGATCAGTGTAGCTCCGTCACTTCCACCACTGTGTCTGTGAGTTCACTGTCATTTAGCACTTTGCTGGTGCAATATTGTCGTTATGACACCCCAGGCGTCATTGTTGCTCAATCACTCCCTGGTGGCACATGTCTGCTGCCTTACAGAAGCACTGGCCAGTCACACAAAGTCTATTTTAAATGGGCATAGAATGGAAAACCCAACAAAGGAGAGATAATGTGTCTGAGTTAGGTTTTGTGTTTGTTGTTGGCCTTCAGGCTCACCTCTACTGGCTTGTCATAGTTTAATGGTCTGTTTCTTTACCTATGGTCAAGAACTGAGGGTGTGATGTAAATTAAGAATAAAAGTTTACTTTCACTTTTCTCCCTTTCAGGCCTCCCGTTTCCATCGCATTCATTTCGGCACATTGGTGTGACTGGCTCTTGCCTCCATTAAAAACCTTGTCCAAAGTAATGAGTTTAAAGTCCGGGTGCTTGTCTCAGAGAGGGAATAGAAAAAGAATGTGTGTCTGTGTGTGTGTGCCAGTGTGTGTTTCTTGCACTTTGTGTGTGCACAGCCAGGATTTTGAGAATAATTGCATGTGTTCGTGTGGGCGTGTGTGTGTGTGCGTGTGTGTGCAGTAAGGCTTTTAGGATCCTTTGACAGCTGCGAATTTAATAAGCAAATGTTAAAGGTAGGAGGAGGTGGAGAGGAAGGGTATGCACAGGGCTGTGCTTATGAAATATGAATGACTGTTTCTGCATCCTCTTCAGCAGGCCTCATATCGTCTCTGGTTTGCATTTCCTCTGCATCTCGGGGAACAGGATGCACAGTCCAGCAGTCTTTTGACTCAAACATGTTGGTTTCAATATAAAATTCTTTCATCAAGTTGAAAAACTGGACTGTACAGAGTGTTAAGAAGTTTTGTCATGTGCTAACCAGAATATTTCTGTTTGACTTTAACATGCAAACCTGAGGTGCTTCCCAACAATATCACACAACTATGCTCTTAAATTTTTTGCTACACACTTTGTCTCAGCTCAAGTCAAAATGGAAAAAGTTACCAAAAAATGAACACTTTGAAGTACCTTTATTGGTATTAGAGTCATGCAAAGTCTGTTATTGCCTCATGTACTGTAATACCATATGTATTTGTATATGCTTCATAAAATCATTGCACCTATTTCCTGTTCTCATTAAAAGTGGTGAGTAGGGTGTTGTGTCTTATTTAAACAGATTTGCATATCTTTTTGTGTGCGTAGCATTTTGGACTTTTCAGCAGAAATATGGCTTATGTTATTAGAGCTTTTTTTTACATTAAAAGTACAATATATTTCATTTATTTTACACACATTTTATACAATCATATAAACCTGTGACTAATACTGTGCAGCAAAGAGTCAGAAGACAGATTTACACAGCCATAGTTTCTATAGGTCAGCTGCAGAATTTTTACATCTCCCATGATGCAATCTATCATGTTTTTTCATTAATCCTCCATTAGCTGACACACACAGAAGTTGTTTCTCTGACTTATTGTCTTAAAGTTGATTAATATTAGATGATCAAATTTATATTCCCAGACTAGGAGAGTCAAAGTACTAGAAAACACTCTAAAACATTTTAGGGGTTAACATTGTCCAGCATGACTAATTCAGAGTAATGTTCGTCACTCTGTTTTAATTTTAATAACAGACAGAACCATGGAGAGGTCCCAGTTAGTTTATTCCCAGTTAAAATTGCAGTTGCTTCATATCTGAGAGCATGGTAACATACCACTGATACTATCCACTTTAGTGTGGTGCATTTAAAAATGACTGAGCTGGTGCTTTAAGTTAATGATTATGTTATATCTGATATATCTACAATCTATCAATGCATGAGCATTAATATTCCCAGTATTCCAGTTCTTGATGTGTCAGCAGAAGTGAACCACTAAGAGCCCTTCAGCAGGGCCACGAAACAGACCATAATATGAATGTAAATGATGCAAAAAAATAGAGAAACAGCTTCCTTCCACATGCATGTGTAGCATAAATCTTGCATCCTGCCTCTGCTGTAAGCTCTGCTTTGTCCCTTTATCTCTTTCTTTCACTTTATTCCTCCAGTAATGTCCTCTTGCTTTTTTTTGACCCAACCACAGTGAATGTTCAAGTGTGTGGATTTCCAGTTGCTGGCATATGACGCAGTGAACATCAGCTGGATCAGGGGAAGCTGGAGTAACCTTAGAGAACATGAAAATGCCACACAGAAAGGCCACCACCCAAACCGGGGATTGAACCAGCAACCTGCTTTTGAGGCCAGAGCGCTAACCACCGCACAGCCATGCAAAGCAATTTATTTTAAAAGAGATTTACTTCAGATTGTGTCCTAATAGTATACTTTTTCGGAGGAAAAAAAAAACAAGTTTTCCTTCAAAGGAGCTTTAATTCTGTTGCTGTTCTTCATAAAACCACTGAAGCTGTAGACAACACAAACATGCACACCAATTTAAGCAGGCCAGAATTCACTTATTTAATCTGCACATGACTATTTCTTGTCTACACTACTCCGAAACAACTGTAATGTCCAGTGTGATGACTTCAGAGCGATTGAGGAGTAAATCTGTTTATATTTGTGTGTAAGCTTTATGACATCAGTGACACAAACAAATCTCAAACTAAAAAAAAAACAAAATTAGGACATTTAAGGAAGGCATTGTTGTTTTCCCGCAACAGTTGTATGAATATGCCTTTATATGCAAAATATTTAGCTATAATCATTTCAATTATGTGCTATATGATTATCAAGTCTGTCGCCTGAAAAGAAACTTTAATTAGTTTTTTTTTGTCTCTCTCTAATGTGTTTTGTAAACCAACTGAAACTTATCTAATATGGATAAGGTTTTTGATTGCAGTAGTGTAAGATAACACTTATTTTCCACACAAATGTAATAACTTATTGCTACACCTTCTCTTCTGCATCACTGCTCATTCTATGAGCTCGCATACCTTTTTCATTTAGAAAAACTAAATAAGCTTTGGTTATTCTGCAAAGACTGTAAACAACAACACTCACGAAGCATACACCAAGAATCTTGCAGTAATGTGTCTTTGTCTTGCTAATAGCTTGGCTCTGCCCTGAAAAAATCTATCGCTGAATATTTATTAGAATTTGGAGGTGTATTCCAAAGGAAACCCTTTCTTTGAACTGTGAGGAGCAAATCATATGTATCTGCTAGGAGACAGTTCAGACTGCAGTTATAAACCAGCCTTGAAATGAAATGCAACAAGCAGCAACACATCAGATATTGTTATAGCTGTAGAATACATATCAGTCTTGTTGGTATTGTTTACTGTTAAAGCTAATAAAGTAGCAATGTTCATTAAAACTCTGCCTGATGAGGCCTAAAGAATGAACATATTTCAGCCAAGCAGCTGCTGATTTAGGTTTGGCCTTGTTTGCTTGATTTACACTCCGATGCTGTCGTGTGTTGCAGTGGTTTTGTCAGATATTACACACTTTCTCCGCCTATCTCAAATAAAGGCAAACAAGGTCATGAGACAATTAACTTTCTTTGTTTTTGTTCTCTAGACTCCCATTTTAATGTATATTAATTCCACCCCCTCATCCTTAAGATGAGATTTCTTTCCCCTCTGCTTTCTTCCAGCAGAGGGGTCCTCTGCTCCCTCCCTGGCCTGCAACTCTAAAAGGGTGATGAAATGTGAAAGAAAGGGGGATAGAAAAAGGAACCAGCTTCTGCGCATCACTGTGCAAGGAGAAAAGCCTCCCCTCTACTGTTCTCCCAGATGTCTTGGTTCTCCATAACGCTCAGTTTAACCCTTCTATCCCGTTTTCTCATCCGTAATTACAGACTCTCCCTTTCGCACACAGACACGCACTCAGTTTTTTACAACTCCCACAGCAGCAGAGAACTGTGTGCTCTTCAGGCTCTAAAAGCTGAATCTAATGGTGTAACAGACACATACGATGCCACTCATTAGCAGTCTCACACCGATAATGTGGAGATGAAAAGACGTTGCACCCCGGTGTGTGCAATGCTGTTTTTTTATGAGTTTAGAATATGCACTACAGCTCTGCTAAAGCTCTGAGAGACAGATGACATTGTTTCAAACCTGCTTTGTTGGTGGAGAGAGCAGTACAGCCAGGAGAGGACACTTTTATTTCCTTTAGGACAGAGTTTGACTGGCATTGTGGATGAGCTGCTGAGATAATGACTGTTGCAGGCTGTAAGAGTCTACTGCATTAAGAGTTGTGTTTTTTTTATTTGTTTGTTTGGCTGGTTTTTATCAATACCCTTATATTGTTTTCTTTTGTATTGCATTACTAATACTAGACCCAGATTGTTGATTCTTGAAAAGTTTTTTCCAACCAATAATTATTGCTTTCAATTATCCACAGTCTCCCACTTGTGTGAACACCTGGTTCATGCTGTAACTCATTGCAGAATAGAGGTTAATAGAAACAGTCTCTTTTTGGTTTGACACACTGTGAAAGTGCTGTATGAAAACAATTTTAATAGTTGTTTATACTCATAAATTCATAATTCAAGAGTCATTTAGGCCATTTCCCAACAAGCTCGTCTTCTTGCAGAGTTCGGAAATGCTGTGACACTGTGGGTGGTATGCCCTCTCGAACATGTTTCTTCCAGTTCATTTTTTCTCCTTTGGGAATTAGTTAGGTGCAAAAAGCCACTGTGGTGTTGACAGGTTGCACTTTTCCTGTTAAAGAGAGTAACCCTCTACTAAAACTGTCAGTGTTTTTCATATAGGATTTTCCAAATCAGATTCAGTTCTGCACAAGTATTGATCCTAAGCTATATACAGTGTTGAAATGTGTACCGGTATTTTAGTGAGAAACACAATATACATTTTAATTATGTAGTAAATATG
>JBAMHX010000021.1:7302291-7315602 GCA_037177515.1 Pseudomugil tenellus
TATATATATATATAAAATCAAGTATAGATACACATAACATAGAACTACTACTTTGATATGTACTTTCTTAGTTCAAGTGAAACATTCAACGGAAACAAGCTGAAGAAATGCATCAGAGAGATAGCAGAGATTTGAGAGTTCTAAACATGAAAAAGCCTGAACTACTAGAATGGATATAATTTCCAGTTGATTTCTATGTCAAAGAAAATCTCCTGGACATCCAGACAATTGAAGAAATATTTCTATGAAGAAGAAAGATTCAATCATCCAATTCTCCTGTTGAAGAAAGAAGTTACAAACATTTTTTTTCTTTTTTTTTTTTTTTACAGTAAAACAAATATGAACTTGCACCAGAATGAAAAGAAGTATAGTTTTGGATAATCGTTGTACAATGGTTGTACAGCATCATCTGTAAAACAGAAGCGGTGCGATTGCGGGGTCATGCAATGCTTCAATGAACACTGTTTCACCATGATTTATTGCTGATATGACAGAGGGAAAACACATTTGAGTTATGAAATGTTGGAATTTACACTCTATTCAAATTTATTAAAAGCATCATTGCTGGTTAGACAGTGAAAGCACGCAGTGACCAAAAACATACTGAAAAAAATACAGGAGATTTTTATATGTAAAGAGGAAATTATTAAGCTAATCACTTATGTTCCCCTTATTGAGCTGCATTTCAGTTTATGGGGGAAAAAAAAAAAACGCTAACATAACTGAACCGAAATTATGGCAAAAGAAGACATGATTATGTACTTCCTATGTACTTCTAGACATCAAGCTATCACTTCATGCAAAGGATTCCTGACAAAGAATTAAAAGTGAATGTTTTATTTATACTTATGCTAATTTGTCCAAATATATTTGAGCCCCGGAATAAGCAGGGTTCCACATATTAAATAATTCACTTTCAAACCTTTCATCCTGCATGGTTGTAAATGTCCTCAAATTAAAGCTGAGAGTAATGTTAGGTCTGTATTCATTATACAGCTGTAATTGGAATATGCTTTGGTAACTAGTAAACAATAATTGTGTCAGTTCCCGAATAACTCTGGACCTACACTGATGTGTGGAAGTTAGTGTTTATGCCTGAACACTATGGTTGTGCATGGAGTAATGCATTACAAAACAGAGCATTGCCACTCTGGACAAATTGAGAAAAGATATATATATACTGGCCACCTTTTTAGTGAGTGGTTCCTGCTTAAAACATAAGTAATGCAGTGCTGCCTGGCACAGCTCGGGAGTGTTTTATATTTTGCGTCCCTTTCAAAGCGTTCTCTGGATGTGGGTGGAATGCTCTTGATCTTCCCTTGTTCATATTAAATAAGTCAGATTCCAACCCCCACCTCAAAAACCTATACTCACATTTACACTGGGGTCTTATTGGATGTGAGTATAAGCTTGTGTGTAGCTTTCCTTTCAGCTCAGGCCAGTGAGTTTGAATCCTTTTGAACAGGCGGTAACATGAGGCAACTATGACAGGCAGGACGACCCTTGATCACTGTTAATTACCTAAGTGGACGTGAAGCTCCCAAACCACTAGCTATGCTGCTAGCACCCTACATCAGGGAGGCTGTGCATATGTGTGCTCAAACCAGTGTGAGACGGGTGTGAGAGCTCAGAAGTATTTTGTGTGATTTTGTGTGTTACTTTTATCATCATCGTGTGACATATTGCCCTTCAAGTGTGCGTTATGAATCATCGTGTTCTTCGACGTTATTCAAAAGCAAAGCAGGGTTTGTCAAACTTGTCAAACACAAAAGCACAGGAAAGAGCTCTTGGGTTGCATGTCTTTAATGAAGCAGGGGTCATTTAAGATTTATGAAGGGAGTTTTAAAAACCAAACTACAATGGACTGTCATTACACTTAAATTCAAAACCATTGCATCATCTCTTAGGAAATGATCTGCAATGGGATTATGAAGCTGATGTGCTGCATTCCCAGGTGATTAAAAGTAAAGAACAGGAGGGGTGTGGTGTCATTTTTATTCATGCTCAGAACTATTATTACATTTTTAGATCTGATGACATGAAAAGGAAGATTTCAGAGAAGTCTGACCAAAAGAGAAGGAAAAAAAGTTATCTTAACTTTAAAAAGTGTCCTTAGTTGCTCATTTAAATTGAGTCAATGTAGGGTGTCAGTGAGTCATGACAGTCTAGTCAGTTTAGTGCCCAATGAAAAGCTAGTGCTTAGAACATAGATGGTCAAAGTGTCCTTGGAAGTATCGACTGGATTACAACATAGCGCTGATAGACAGCAGATGTAATCCCACAGTTTCTCATGGGAGGAAACTCGTCAATAAAAAGAAGTAATAGCTTGTTTTGCACATGAAACCAGCAACCAGCAGGATATCTTTTTCCTGCTTGAAGTATTCATCTAATAAGAAGGTTAAAGATTCAAAGGCAAAATAAAGTTTCCCAGTAAATTCTGAAGTCATTTGTGTATTTTTGGCTCTTCATAAAGCTGGCCGGCTCTTTGTAGCACATGCATCTCTCTGGTAGAACTGACAGCTAGTTTTACCATTTCTGCATTTACAAACACAGTTTTTTTATGTTTTCTTGTGTTTGGTTGGGATAAAATATAGCTATCTTTCTTGCAGGTCTACACCGAATAACAGCCTTTTAACATGTGGGACTTTATTGTCACATTTCCTAAGCACTGTTCCTTGCATTAGCTGCCAGGTTGTCTGATAAGAAGAAACAAAATCAGGTATATCCTGCTTAAATTTATTGAAAACAGAGGAGAGTAAACATAAATGATCAGTGACTGCTACATTTGCACAAACAGAACTAAATAAACGTGTCAAGACTTTGTCGAAAGAGAATTTACCTCATGGCCAATGGAAGTTTCATATGTAATTCACTGAGAAAAGAAGAACCTACAAAAACTATCGCATGGACTTTTAGCTCTAGTCAAAGCAGAGTTCAAAGCTTCACACTTACAGAGTATGCAAAGAGCTCTCTCCTTAGTTATTTTACAGTGAAATAATTTAATGTGCACATTAAATTTAGGATCAGAAAGCTGTTTTTGTTTCCATTGTGTTAATGTTTCCTGTCTGGTTATAAAGGGTCAGGCTTATTAGTGGATATTATGGCATTTAATATCACAACTGGATAGAATAAATGTGTGTTTGTAAGCTACAGTGTATTGTGTGGAAAGAAGGGAAAAGCATGAGAGAGACAGAGGGAGAAAGATGCTTGGGGAGCGCAGAAAACAAAACTATCAAAGGAGGGCTTCAAAGACTATCAGCTACGTCTCCTGGGTAATTTGCAATCCTGCATTCTTTTGACTTCAAAGAGCCGCTGTGTGTTGGAATACTGCAAGTGGGAGAGTGAAAGGGGTAGGGGGGGCGGGGGGTGAGGGTTTAGAAGAGAAGGGGGGTTCTGATTTCTCTAATAAATGCTGACACCAGGCCTGTTTGATATTAGATTCGGGGAACAGTTTGATTTGTTATCGCCTTTGAAACTCTTCGGATGTCCTTCAGAGACGCAGGCTGGTGAGCACCACGCCCTGAGTGCAAGAGGGGAGAGCAGAGAGTGCCAGGCTGGCAGGACAAGGTGCAGCTATAAAGATGACCATTAAGGTATTATTGATTAGGAGTCTCTTTGTCTGACTCTTTGCCTGTCTCTCTGCTGGGACCCATTCTGAACAAGTCTTAATACAGCATCATCTCCATGCACATAAAATCATTTAGGAAGCCTGATTTAAACCGAAGCAGCAAAACTCTGCAGAGGGTGAACTGATAGTTTCGATCACTTGTTAAAGTTAAAACCACTGCTTGAAAGAAGGTGTATTTTGCACTTGTATTAATATATTTGACTGATTTTCCACAAAGATTTAAATTATTCTGATAGCAAAAAATTCCTGCAAAGATAATAATGAAATCTATAAATGAAATATGTGCTTATGTTTTGAACAAATCATCAACCATCGTGACATAATATGAATTTGATAAGCAACTTTAACAGGAAATATTCAGTTGCCTCAGGAGACTGACCCTGCGGAGCTGTTAGTGTGTAGCAACTATATTTTGATACCTACCACTGACTGCAAGTGGAAGATGAATCGCAGAAGGAAAGTCTCAGGGGTAGTTAGAAAAGTACTTCTAACAGGATAGTTCACAGCTGCAGTTTCTGCATACTGGCACACTTTCAGGATTTTTCTGAAGTAAATCTACAATATAACTGCAGTTTTTGGTGCAATGTAGAATTACTGTCCATCACTCAGCATTTTAAAATGAAACTGACCAATCTGAGAAAGAGTTCAAACCCCTCAGACTATCCATAAATCACTGGTTAAAACTGTATACACCTGAAAATAAAAATATGGTTATACATTATAAAAAAAACAAAAAAATGAACAGGCTTTTAATAAAAAAAAAATGGAAGATTGTGTTGTGAAGAGAAAATGGTATTAATAATATAATGGATGTTTTTGTAGAATCCCAACAGAATAAAATATATTTTAAATTTTATAGAGGCCCCCAAGGGGACACAGGGAGACCTTGCAATATATTTTTGTTTGTTTGTTTCCTTGCAAAAAAGTTATCTGACATAAATTTATTACAAGGCCATGGAGCATGCACATCCTGTTATAACTATTTTCTTTGTTGAAAACTCCATGACTGAGAATTCAGTTTCTGCCAGATTATCATCTTTTTTGCAAGGAAACACAAGAGTCATTGTGAGTGAGAAAAATCTTCCTTTGTCTCTATGGGGTCTCCATAATTTTAGGCTCAAAGCAAACAGCTCACGGAGACGAAAAAGAAATGATCAGACTCCAAATAGAAAAAAACTAAACATACCCTTGCATACTGGTACAATTAAAGCAATTTGAGTCAGTTTCCATCCAGTACTAAACCATGGGCTTACATTTGTATCATTTAGCTGGTGCTTCTTCATTAAGACGCCTTTTAAAGCAGTTTCCATTTCATCTGTCCACATATTTACTTACTACACCAATGTCAAGCCACAGCCTGTGCTCTCAGAACTCCACTCTTATCTTTTCCAAAGGTTAGAAACATGTTATTTAGTGTGGGCAGCTCCATCTGGTTGGACTGAACTACAAAAATTTATGTTTGTTTTTGTGCTTTAAAAAATGTACAAATGCACAGGCATTTAAATCAGAAATTAATTTGTTGATGTTTTTACTCATATTCAGTTCTGTGGTAGGAATAAATAATTAATTATTGTAATCTGTTAAATGTCCTCTGCCCTTTTTCCCTCACTGTCTCCTCATGATCTGTGTTGGTTTGTGCAACATGACTATTTCTCCATTTACTCCAGATTTGTTTGTGGAAAAGTCTTTTAATTTCAACTGGTTATGATATGTAAATTAGTTATTCAGTTTAATAAAAGTCACTTTTGTGATGTGTTTTTTGCATCTGAATGAAAATGCGTATGCAGCATGTGATTCACCTTTCTATAACATTTTTCTTAAAGTAATACTGTGGTGACAGAAGTCATATATATATAGCTGTTCTTTCATCTTCAGGCCTATGAAGATCCCTACAGGAGCCTCATTAGAAGCTGCAGCTGAGACAGCAGTGTTTAGTCACAAGGCAAATACGGTGGAGATAAGAATCTTTCCTTTTTTGTGAATACTACTACATCAAGACAACGCTGCTGCACAAAGCTGTGTTCCCACTCCCAGACCAGTAAAACATGAACATCTGTCATTTGAACAGTGTCTCAACATTATTTTAATTTATTTATTTTGTATTTTATTTGTTATACAGTAATCAGTTTTTCAAACAACTATTACTGCTGAATTGTCATCAACATGGTAGCTTTAAAGTTGCTATATTTTGCTATACCTGCCGTTGCACTCTATGATGATATTATGCATTTTGCAACATGCACCACACTTTAGTTTTGCCAAATCATTCATTTCTTGCTGCGAGGTCTCTCTCCGGAACTGGGAAAGGCTCACTCAGCCTGACTCTCTGATCCGCTCACCCACACTTTGCAGTCAGAGGGCTGTCTGTTGTGGGCGTGCAGGGGGCGTGTCAATTGATGAGAGCACAGCAGCCGCAACAAGCACACTTCCCGGGGGAGATGGCACGCTGAAGTTTTCAAGTAGGGGCTGGGGAGCCTCCAGCGTGCCGTGTCGGAGCGGTGGAGTCAGCCGTTTGCTCTGCCTAAGCTGCACCCTTCTCTTTTTTAAAGCGACAAAGCTACATAACACATGAATATAAAATAAAACTACTTCCGAGATCGTTTCAAAGTACAATTAAAACAAATAGAAAGCTAAAACCTTATAAAGTAAAAACCTCATAAAGTATATCTCCAGAGCCCTCAATGGAACTTTTGGTGGGCTGAATAAATATCTTGCAGGTCTTTAGTTCAGGAATGCACATGCAATGCAGCTGTTGTGACGTTGCCATCAGTCATTTTAACGGCATCAACAATGTGTTAAATGGCCTGAAATCTCTTTTTGTTCCAATGATTTAAATAAGGTTATACAAAATATTGGTAACATGTGGATAACTTGTTCAGATCTGATTTTAAGCCATTCTAGGAGTGCTGGAAACCAGTACAGATGCACAAGGCAAAGCCAATTCATGGATTAGAGACCAGTGATAGACCATGAACAGAATAACAACATAGGCAGTTTCCCATGGACTTTGCCAGGGAATGCTTTTATTCACATCTGAAAAATGTATTATAGATTAGTTACACATTCACGTAAGGGAAGCTTTGGTGAAGCTGAGGTTAAAGGTGAATTGGGACTTTGCAGACATGAATGCAGATACAGACACTATGAACTCAGCATGATAAAATGTCTGTCATTTAGTAACCTGACTATAAATAATTGTATTTAAAAAGCATTTTCACACAAACACAGCTGAAACAAGGTGTTGAAAACAGTAATTAATATAGAGTAAAAGTAAAACATAAAATAAATACATAAATATAAATATAAAAGAAAATAAATACAACAAAACACAACTAAAACAGATGTAAGAGGCCAATATGAAGGTAAATACTTAATAGAAAGTTTAAGCTTGTAGTTTTTATGTAAAAACCTTTAGAATACAAAATAAGCTCGAAGCACTCAGAGAGCACAGATCTACTTTAAGCCATAAGCCAACTCATCGGTACCATGATGTCACTGTATTTTTTTTTTAACAATGACATTATGAATTATTTGTTTAATTACAAGCTGTAATAACAAAATGGTCCCCATCTCCCAATAGAAAAAAAGATAATCATCCAAATCACTTGTTCCACATTCTGCTTCTGACATTTCCTGATATTTTAAACAAAACGAGTACATAACTTTTTGAGTTATGTTGTTAACAGAAAGACAAATACACAAACTGATTCTACTGAAAACAGTAGTTCTGCCTTGGCAGAGGTAAGTTTTAAGATATTTTCTAAAGTGGACAATAAAGGGATCTGTATAACATTCAAAGGTGGACATTTCCGTAGAAAATGCACTGTCGTGTCTAACTTTCCGTATAGATTTTAGCAGAAAAAGGAACAGCTGATCAGCTGACACTGGAGGATTAAACAGGCAAAGCAGCTCAGAGGGGCATGGTGGGCAATTTAAGGTTTTAAAAACAATTAAAAGAGCATTAAAATTAAGTACTCAAGCAGCCAGTGGAGTGAGGCCAGACTGGGTGTAATACAAAATTTTATTTTCTCCAGTTAATTCTTTAAATAAATGTGGCTATGTTTCTAATTGTCCTGCCAAGATCAAGCTAGCCACCTATTCTGCTATTCAGTGATTCGGTCAACTGTGGAATTGTCCAGACATGCATAAAAACTGAAGAGTTTGCTGTGATCAGGGGCACTTCTAGGATCAGAGGTTTAGGGCTGCTGAGCCCCTGAGTCAGGCAACATCATGTTCACTGCTTCATACATTTGAAAACAATTTTATTCCCATAATTTTTTTTAAAGGAAGCAAAAGACATTTTGGGGAAAGACTGACTAAACCATCAATACTGATAAAGATTATTTAAATGCTGAGCCACATCGAAAGAGGATTGGTTTGGAATCATAAGAGCAGTAAAGATATAAAGTGTACGTGTGCTTCTGAAAAGCATTTCATATGTGGAGAAAACAAAAATTTCATGACTGGAATATTTTTCTTAGTCTCTCTTCATAGTTGCTGTTTTGCGTGTCCCTGTTCTCCATTTGGTTTTTTAACCTGGCTTACATCCTTTCCTCTCCTTGTCCCTTTTCCTCTCTTTCTCTCTTTGAACTTACAATACAAATAAATTGTAATGAACTAGCTGAAAAGATTACATAACTATTAACAAAATGCTAGCAAGATGATAGTAAATAAAGCCATCTTTCTGCTTCTCTCTCTCTCATTTCATACTGTCAACCAAAAGGCACATAATGAAACAATGTAACTTAACTTGTCACACTTTTGCTTTAAGATTAAAAAATAAACATGATACAACACCAGCTTCTCTCATTCTAGTTTAAAAAGAGGAAAGTGCCACTCACCAGCTATAACGCTTCTTAGGTAGGCGCTGACATTTCTTCTTGCTAACAACATAAAGAGTAATCTAGGCTTCAATGGAGCAAAAAAAGTACTGGTAATAATAATTATATGTTGGTACTGAATGGTATCAGTGAAGAATTGTACCATATATCAGGGTTTAATCCAGATACTTGCACCAAAACAGCAAATCAGCATTGCTAAACTGCTTTCCTGAGTTTCAGGTGGGATAAAACTATTTTGAGGTGGGGGGGGGGGGGGGTGTTGCTGTACCTTTGTTTTTAAAATATTATGTTTCAACCAAGTACTGTATTGTTGTTATGCTTTTCTTGTTTCCTTTTTAAATAAACTAAGCAAATACAGTAAAAATAAATACATAAATACAAATCTTTAGGTGGTGGAATTTATTTTAGGAGTGTTTCAGTCAGTCTTCTTTTTAACCGCTTCTTAGAAGAAAGGGTTGAGGGGAAGCTGGAGCCTATCATAGCAGCCACTGGGCCAGGGGCAGGTAAACCGTGGACAGGTCAAAGGTCCTGGGGTGTACAGTCACTGGTGAGCATCATAAATCATCTCACAAAAGCGCTCTAATTAGCAATAGCTTTTTAAAAAATGACAGAGGAATTTATATTCTCTTATATGGTTTTAGCAGGAACACATCCAAACTATCACCTCAAAATGGATGTGTGCAAAAAAAACACCTGTGGTGTCATCACTTTGCCCAACACACATACTTTTCACTGACCCCAGGGACCATTATGCTATTTGATTATTCTACAGAGTGATTAATGTGTTGGATGCCACTGTGGTTTCTATGCATACTGAAGGATACATTGGCATTGATTTACTGATGCATGGGATTGTGTAATGAATATTCAAAGCTGCATGCAGTACGTTCAAGGGATTGATTATTGATGACATCACCTCCAAGTCACAGGTGTTTAATTCGTGCAATCCGGACAGGACAGGGCAGGGCAGAGCAGGCTTGTAAATGAGATGTAATCAGTGCAACGCTACAAACACCGCTGTATCACTGCCAGCTGAAAAACCTCTCATCATACTAGCCCCAAATCTCTAGCTCCTCCTCATGGTCCCTGCCAGAGTCCCTCCCCTCCTTTTCCATCTCTATCTGCTCATTAGTGCTGGGTTTTCAACAAAGAGCCATCTGGGCATGGCTACCCGCCAGCTCAGGTGGGCCTTTACACAGAAAAGACAGCTTCTCTTCAACATCTGTCTGCCAGCATCAAAGATTTTTCTGTTTACCCCCTTAGCTCCCCCTCTCACTTTCTCTTCCTGTCTGTTTCCCCTCCTTTTCTACTCCTTATTGTTTCATTTTTGTTCCTAAAACTTCTTATACATTAGAGAGAAAGTAGACTAAATGTGGCATCCTCCTCCCCCTTTTATGTCTCTCTCCGCCTCTATGTCACTTTGCGGCCCTAAGGGTGTCGTGCATTCTCCCCGACTCTTTTGATTTCCATTTTAAGCTTTTTTTAGATAATTGTTTCCTTGTATATATAATGAAGTAGACATGCTTTTTATAAAATGTTGCTGTGCTTTGCACCTCAGCAGTCATTTGACAAATAAAACAAGCTCTTTTTCTGTAATTATCCACTTCTGGTAGCTTTGGGCTTTAGGTGTGAACATGCTCCTCTGAGCATACAAAACTTGCATTAACAGCTAAAAGCATTACTGGTATTTTTTGAGGGTGTTTGTACAAGGCATCACAATGTCCACAAAGATCAATAAACATGCTGAGCTATATGTGTAGACAGTAAAAAAAAATGTTACTTAGATTTACAGCTAGTAATCAGACACATATTGCTCCTTGGTCCCTTGTGGTTGCAGTTTATATCATGGAAAGAATTGACACCTTTTTTTTTTTTTAGGTGAACCACTTTCTGAGAAATGATGCTAGCTCCTGTAGGTAACCCCTACATGTTATGGGATGGGATACTTAGTTGATCTGGCGCTATAAAGAGACACAGCCAGTTCATTCTGAGTGAAACGCTTCCGTGTGTGTGTCTGCTTGTCTGACTACTTTCTTACAGGCTCAGTTTGCACATGAAGAGGTTACTCAGGCTTTCTCTCTGAGCTGTGTGTATGTTTGCAAAGCAGGAATTTAGTGTTTGATCCCAAAGAACAGACTTTCTGTAAGGTTCCTCAATGTAAAGCTTTCTCAGTTGTTGTTTCAAGCCCTTTGCTCAGAACTAATAAAGATTGATTAGTCTTCCTTTCAAGATCAATCATGCTGCTATTTTAGTTATGCCTGTTTGCCGGGATGCATTCTGATCAATGACAAAGCTATTTTTTGTGTCAAGGGCAGACCCACTTTACTTCAGGCACGATGAGAGACAGACTTGGCTGACGGAGCGTTCAAGGCCAAAAAAAAAGCTTCAGCAGCTCAACCTAGCTCCAAGCTTCCAGCTCTGTCCCTTAAATAGCCTTATGTTCTGAAAGTGTTGATGCTAAATTAATTTAGAAAGATTTTGAATTCTCTGTGTCACACACACTCTTGCAACCAGGACCATTGCATCACTGTCAGATTACAACATAACCCACCCCTTGTTTTGTAGGAAAAACACTTAAGGGAAACCCAGGTTGAAATTTTGCACGGACCTTTCTACATGGACTTAGAACTAGAGGTGGGAGGTGAGCAGGTCATTGTCCATTTTTCTCCACCATCATGTTCAGCAGCAGACCGCCAACTGGAGCGTAAAACAAGGCTGTAGTCTGCAGGTAGCCACCGGCTGAGCTCACCTGCCACTAAATTTGCTTTGACAGGTGAGATCACAGCCTCGTGGCGGGACACTGCACCCAGCAGAGAGGCGAAAAACATGAGGCTGTGAAAAATGGCCTCACAGGATCTGCCTCTGCACTGCTACTCAGAGAAACAAGAATGTTGCTGGTAAAACACGTCATGGGTCACGAAGCTGGTCTTGCTTTGGTCTTTATGTCGGGTGAAATTGGGAAAAGTTGACCAATGCATGTAATTTGTTGTTAAAGATGAAGTCTTTCATGCTTTCTTGGCACAGGGATGAGTTCTGGGTGTACATGAAACAGACTATTGAGGATGTGATTGACATTGGCCTCTTAGTTAATAGACAAATCTATCCTTTGGCTTTCACCAATGCTCTCAATTAAAAACAAGACATTATACATCAGTTGATGTTGCTTTTTATGTGTAAGTCTGATTTTGTTAGTTTAATCAGTACAGAAGGGGTCTTTAATCTTTTATGACCCAGGAGAGGGTGAGGCCTTCTGGTCTTACTAGCGAGGAATTAAGGGTGAACTAAAAATACCCTGAATTTTAGGATCATAGATGCCATTTGTTTGCCAGCAGGAGATGTTTCAGCTTAACTAAAAGCCAAAATATTCAAGCTATCTTCAATATTCAAACCCTTTTTCTGTGCTTTTGTAGTTTTGAAAGATAGATTGGTGAAATGAAATGAAGGTTAAGGTGGAAATGTTACTGTTAAATAAATTTTAGTTGTAATATTGTGTATATTTTAGTTTCTTCTCCATATTTTCTTGTGCAAAAGGATCCTTCATTCTTTCACCCAGGTGGAAAACCCAACACAAGCAAACTACTTCTCCAAATGCACATTCTCTCTCACACACACATACACACACACACACACACACACACACACACACACAAACACACAAGCAACCTTCTATACTCTAACTTATCCCAGCCCCACAGCTGCAACTCAGCAAATGTGGTGGGCAAGGTTTAATTTTCTGGCCCCCCGCCTCAGTCCCAGCCTCATGCATTTTTCATCACCACCATCCTGTTCCCACCAAGTCACTCCTATTGCACAGTGCTATTGATTGGCGATTAAGCCATCAAACTGTTATAAAGAGGTTAATATTTTAAAGCTATTACACCTTTCCACCTTCCTTACATTAATGTGTACCCTGTCCTACAGATTCTAGCATTTTTAAGCGTTTCCGCTCTAGTCCAAGGTCAGGTTATGAATGTTTGATGTAATGCAGACGACAGTGGGTTTTTTTTCTTCCTCCCCACAATGCTTACCCCGGCAGAGAGGCGGTGTGTTCGATCAGCTGACTGTGCCAAAGGTCGAGAGAGAACAGTGTCAGCCATCAGGGTGGCTGGGGAGGGTCATTCACTGCAACTCCCACATGTAGGATGTGTCTAGTTGTTGACCAATTTGCTTATGGTAATTTTAATAGATCTCTAGAGTCTACCTGGCAATATTGAAGGTTCAGCATTAATTGTGACCACTGGGCAAAGAATTTGCAGTCTCATCCTATTTCAGCAGCTGATGAGCATCTGTAGTTATTTTAGGTGGTTATACAGGATGGCCTTTAATCTTTCTTTCCAAAGTATCCAGGTAAATATTAGCCTTCTGATGCAACTGCATTTATATTAGTTTTAAAATGTTTAGTTTTATTTATCTGGTTCTCCTCCAACTTGACTTTGATGGTCATGAACAGCAGAATCCCGCGCTGTTCCCTGCACACATTTTCTTATACTTTCATCAGCCCTTGCTGCCAGGAGTTCTTTCACTTATTGTCTCACTACTTTCTTGCTATTTTCTTATCTCTGTTATTCACATTATGTTTTAGTCTTCTGTGTTTACGTTTTGAGGAAAACAACATCATCGCTTTGCGCGGTAGCATCTGCCCTGCTGACTTTAGCTGAGTCTGAATCGTGGGGTGACCTGTCCAGGTTGTACCCCACCTCTCGCCTCAATGTCAGCTGGGATTGGCTTCAGCCCCCATCCCGCAACCTCGTTCAGGGAATAAGCGGTAGATTATGGATGGATGGATGGATGGATGGATGGATGGATGGATGGATGGATGGATGGATGGATGGATGGATGGAT